>CM033470.1:198910089-199338770 GCA_019447015.1 Hymenochirus boettgeri | reverse complement strand
AGAGAATTTGTGTTTGATTCAACGTTTTTACTAAAGGCACCTTTACTTTTACTTTTTTTGGTGCAATAATCATAATAATAATATAATAAACAACAATACAAATGCCTATTTTTTTTTTTTAAGATTTGGCGCTTGTCTCTTGTATGGAGATCATGCACCTCTCCATGCGCCTTATCTTTGTGGCCATTCCATTCAGCTGGCGCTGGCATGATGGTGCTGGTGGTGGTGGAGGGGAAGGGGAGACTGCAGGCCGTATCTGGGGCCTTTATGGGGGGTGTTGCAGGGGTGATCACCCCTCTTCTTCAGCCTCACTGGCAGAAAGAGATCCCTCATCTGTAAATTTCTATATTTTGTAGTCATTTGTAAAGATAAAACACAGAGATTTGTTTGATTCAACTTGTTTACTAAAGGCACCTTTACTTTTACTTTTTTGGTGCAATAATCATAATAATAATAATAACAACAATAACAAATGCCTATTTTTTTTTTTAAGATTTGGCGCTTGTCTCTTTGTATGGAGATCATGCACCTCTCCATGCGCCTTATCTTTTGTGCCATTCCATTCAGCTGGCGCTGGCATGATGGTGCTGGTGGTGGTGGAGGGGAAGGGGAGACTGCAGGCCGTATCTGGGGCCTTTATGGGGGTGTTGCAGGGGGTGATCACCCCTCTTCTTCAGCCTCACTGGCAGAAAGAGATCCCTCATCTGTAAATTTATATATAAAAAAGTAAATAATAATAATAAAAAAAAATTAACAATAAATAAAAAAATTATAATGTAAATATTGTAAATATTTTTCATGTGTACTTGTCCTTTAACTAACATTAACTAACAGTTACATTTACTAATACTAACACTAACTAACACTAACTAACATTAAAAAAATATAGTTTGAGTCATTTAGGAAAAAAGAGCTTTCAAAATTTGTATTATATGCAAATATTGTTAATATTTCCGTGTGTACTTGTTCTTTAACTAACATTTTACTAACATTAACTAACAGTTACATTAAAATTTACTAACACTAACTAACATATGCACTCTGAGTCCTTTAGGAGAAAAGCACTAAAGGCCCCTAAATCGTTTGTGGCGGTTTGTGAAACGCTATCGCCAATCACAAGTGCTATAAAAGTAACAAGAAAAGTGCAGTAACTTCATATAGTGGTTATACATAGACAGAGCTTGTCAGAAAGATCTGTCGCAGAACCGCCTGATTAGAGTGGTGCAAAAGAGTTGCGAGATGGTCAGATCTATCTGAAACTGCGTCCGCAGTTTCCTCTGCAGGTGGCGCATAATGCTCCGTTTTCTCTCCTTAATGTGGGGGGTGCCAATTGGCATGCTGTCATACCTCCGCCTGGTCAGATATTGCACCACCAACTGCTGCCAATCCATGGTGGCCATGTTGTCTGCAGACAAGCTAATAGTACAATAACCCACAGCCACTTTCGAGGCTCGATTTTAGAGCCTGGATTGCATATAGAAAGTCAATAGAAAGAGGGGATTATAATCAAATGCAGAAAAATCGAATCCATATAACAATACGCGAGCATCGAATCCGCGAGCAAAATGTGCATTAAAACCTATAAGCGAGCATCGAATCCGCAAGTAAAATGTCCATGATACCTAGGCGCGAGCATCAAATCCGTGTGTAAAATGTCCATTAAAACCTATAAGCGAGCATCGAATCCACGAGTAAAATGTCCATGATACCTAGGCGTGAGCATCGTATCCGCAAGTAAAATGTCTATTACACCTATACGCGAGCATCGAATCCTCCGCAAGTAAAATGTCTATGATACCTCAAATGTTCGAACGCGAGAGCGCGAAAGTAGCGCGTGTGAGAGTAAAATCGAGTTTTTGAAAGTCCTGGATATTTTAACATGTTCCCCAGACCATTTCCCAGGTCCCACAGCCATTTACATTAAGTTACCATTGATATTTTAGTTGTATTCCATAACCTCCTATTAACTTTAATGGGTCCGTTTTCGAACTGTCGAACTTTTCCAATAGTTTGAAAGTTTGAAACGGACCGAACTTTCAATAGTTCTACCATCTCTACTTATCAGCACAGCAATTCAGTCAGTCAGTGTAACGAACCGGAACAGCACCGGGTGAGAGACAATGTTTATCTTCTTTAAGTTTGAGATAGAAACGCAGTTAACTATTTGTATGTACAAAACGAGCTTGTTATCTACTTACTATACAGGGAGGGAGAGACAAGGGGGGGGGGGGACACACAGACAGGAGATTCAATAAAGTTCTTATTGTTTTAAATGGTTCTAATTTTGCCCCAACCAATAAGAGATTATTTAACATTTGAAAGCTAACATCTGATTGATTGGGGCAAAGTTAGCACCCTTTTTAACGATTAGAACTTTTATTGAATAACCCTGAGAGTGTCTGTGCTGGATTTTTTTCTTCTTTTTTTTGACCTTATGTATTATATGGAATAATACACTAACTTATAGCACATGAATATTACTTCACCTCTGAGTTCCCTGACCTCTATAAAAGCACTCGACCTAACGGCCTTGTGCTTTTATATGGTCAGGGAAGTCCTTGGTGGTGTTATCTCCTTATATTACACTGTAGGTAGTGTATTATCTCTTATATAATTTAGGCTTCAGTTGAATACACCCTTTTCTTTTTCATGGTCAGATGGTACTGTAGTTTATTCTGTGGCTGCTCATGAAACAAGTGACTGGTTTCATAATAGTTATTTTCTCAATACCTTACAGCTTCCAGACAATAATGTCATCATGACAATCACTTACTCAAATGAAAGATACATTTTAGAACCTTGTGGAATGTCCCATGTGGTAATTCTTATACCTTTCGGTAAGAACATGTTACTTTGCTTCAAGGCAGAAGTTGCTTATTTTTTGCCAGTACTAAACTTTGTTTTGAAAGTCCAAAAAACTCACATACCATAAAATACCGATTATATATTGCATTTTCGTTTTAAAATCCCTCTTTCTTTCTTTTCAAGGCATCAGTAAGTGTAAAAATATATATATATTTTTTTTGTTGCGCTTCTTGTTATCTGGTGGTCATATAATATATTTCTTATAGCTAATAAGAAAAAAAAAAGCTAATAATACTGTGAATATTTCAAATACCAATCTCCAGGATTTCAGGCTTAAAATATCCCCTTTGTAGGTTAATTATTCAGTTCAAATTCTTGGCATCATAAGCGAGCATTCATTTTCTACTTTTATTACTGGGCATCAAACATGTTAGCAAGCAACTAGAAGCTACCAAAACAAATTGCCTTCAGTAAGCTGTATTTACCTATAATTTAAAGAGAGTTACTACTCTACTTTGACAAGGGTGTCTTGTAGGCATAAACCAAAGAAATAACTGTACAGAAATAGTCAGAAATCTAAGAGGACTAAAATGGTTTCAGTTATAATAATTATAATTTAAAGAAAGAACAGAAGGGTAATATTATTTCTTGCTTGCATTTAGTAAATTCTAGTAATCCTTTCTCTAATGGCCATTCTTGTTGATGTCTGCTTTACTGATATGAGATACTGTTTATAAAATAAAGGCCGATAATGGCCAAAAAAAGAGTTAAATCAATGCTACACGATGTAATATCAGGTTTAACTCTTACCTAGCAGGGCCTACACTATCTTTGCTACTTTATAGCGTGCAAACTAACAAATTCTGACTGAAGGAATTATGCCGGTTAAAACCCTTTTTGCTATTCAAGTTTATTGAAGAACAGAAGGTAAAGGAGCCGTGTCTTACCTCCCATTCTCCAATAAAAAGTTCAGGAGCCAGGAATGAAGTTAAGTAACTAACCCAGGTGGAGGAGCGAGAGACTGGTTAAGTTAATTAACTTCATTCCCGGCTCCTGAATGTTTTATTGAAAAAACGGAGGTAAGGCACGGCTCCTTTACCTTCCATTATTCAATAAACTTGAATAGCAAAAAAGGGTTTTAACCAAAGGGGTTTTAACCGGCATAATTCCTTCATTCAGAATTTGTTAGTTTGCATGCTATAAAGTAGCAAAGATAGTGTAGGCCCTGCTAGGTAAGAGTTAAACCAATGCTAACCTGATATTACATCGTGTAGCATTGATTTAACCCTTTAACTTCTGGGTTCCCACAATGCAGTAAATAGTGATTACTGAATTGCGGAAACCCAGAGGAGCACTGAGGTATGTATTACATCTCCCTGCAAAAGTTTTATACAGTACTCTTCTTTTGACAAAACACCTTACAATGTGCTTTTACACATTACACAGGTTTTTCTTGCGAGGGGATGCTGTAGTACCACAGCCATTTGCCTCTATATCCAAAGCAAAGCAAAGTCCATAGCGCACACTGGTCTTAAAGGGGAACCAAAGTCCTGTGGGTACTAGGGATCAGCTCCCATAATTCACATTAGCTGGGAACACCCAGCAAAGTGTATGCAGAACACTTCACAGGAAGCTGCAGACTTGATTCCTGGAAGCTGACAGACAGAGATCATCCCTCCCTCTGACACAGAACACAGATTTCAGTGCAGTTTTTGTGTAAACACATTACAAATGCTCCTGTCCATAACAATGATAAATTCCTTTGCTTTTCATACAAAAAAGAAACGTAATCTTTGCAGTTTATTTCTTTGCTAGAAACAGAATATTAACTTTTAAGTAAAAAATAAAAAATACATTTTTCTACCTCTATGACACAAGTTGAATTAAACCTGTGGCCCAATGGTCTGTTTGTTTCCAAAACCAGCACTTTATCTAAGTGCCACCAATACACATGCAACAGTACATTTCAGTAAATGTCAGTAAAATCAGTTCACTATTTTGTATTGCTCCAAGAAGGCTGTCAGCAATTCACACGGGTTGATAAATAAAAAACTGAGATACTGTATATAACGTTTTCTTTTTTTTCTAGAAACATGATGGAAACAAACAACAAAAAAAGCAATAAACTCAGTAGACTATGTGGCATTATTTCATAAAGAGATTTTAATCTAGGTATGGGGGGTACATTGGACTACACAGGGGTTGGATTAGGGATCAGGGGGCTAATAAGATAATGGAGGAAAGGGGGGAGGGGGGAGCAAGTATGGAAGTAAAGTAATGGATAATCTAAAATGTATGTTTTAAAAAGTAAACAATGCCTAGTCCTTATAGCAGGGACTGTAATAATATGAAGAGTATAAATGAAGAATATTTACTCGCATCTTAAAAAAGCTTAGTCCGGTTGCATTTAGACCACGTTATTTTATCTTTTCAGATTAACTTTTGTCTGGGAATGTGCCACTGGATTGGAAAAAAAGCCAATGTAATACGAATATTCAAAAAAGGTAGTTGTTCCCATTACGGAAATCCTCGTTTTTACGAAAATCCTCGTTTTTACGGAAATCCTCGTTTTTACGGAGATTCGCGGAATTTTAGAACCTTGTGGAATGTCCCATGTGGTAATTCTTATACCTTTCGGTAAGAACATGTTACTTTGCTTCAAGGCAGAAGTTGCTTATTTTTTGCCAGTACTAAACTTTGTTTTGAAAGTCCAAAAAACTCACATACCATAAAATACCGATTATATATTGCATTTTCGTTTTAAAATCCCTCTTTCTTTCTTTTCAAGGCATCAGTAAGTGTAAAAATATATATATATTTTTTTTGTTGCGCTTCTTGTTATCTGGTGGTCATATAATATATTTCTTATAGCTAATAAGAAAAAAAAAAGCTAATAATACTGTGAATATTTCAAATACCAATCTCCAGGATTTCAGGCTTAAAATATCCCCTTTGTAGGTTAATTATTCAGTTCAAATTCTTGGCATCATAAGCGAGCATTCATTTTCTACTTTTATTACTGGGCATCAAACATGTTAGCAAGCAACTAGAAGCTACCAAAACAAATTGCCTTCAGTAAGCTGTATTTACCTATAATTTAAAGAGAGTTACTACTCTACTTTGACAAGGGTGTCTTGTAGGCATAAACCAAAGAAATAACTGTACAGAAATAGTCAGAAATCTAAGAGGACTAAAATGGTTTCAGTTATAATAATTATAATTTAAAGAAAGAACAGAAGGGTAATATTATTTCTTGCTTGCATTTAGTAAATTCTAGTAATCCTTTCTCTAATGGCCATTCTTGTTGATGTCTGCTTTACTGATATGAGATACTGTTTATAAAATAAAGGCCGATAATGGCCAAAAAAAGAGTTAAATCAATGCTACACGATGTAATATCAGGTTTAACTCTTACCTAGCAGGGCCTACACTATCTTTGCTACTTTATAGCGTGCAAACTAACAAATTCTGACTGAAGGAATTATGCCGGTTAAAACCCTTTTTGCTATTCAAGTTTATTGAAGAACAGAAGGTAAAGGAGCCGTGTCTTACCTCCCATTCTCCAATAAAAAGTTCAGGAGCCAGGAATGAAGTTAAGTAACTAACCCAGGTGGAGGAGCGAGAGACTGGTTAAGTTAATTAACTTCATTCCCGGCTCCTGAATGTTTTATTGAAAAAACGGAGGTAAGGCACGGCTCCTTTACCTTCCATTATTCAATAAACTTGAATAGCAAAAAAGGGTTTTAACCAAAGGGGTTTTAACCGGCATAATTCCTTCATTCAGAATTTGTTAGTTTGCATGCTATAAAGTAGCAAAGATAGTGTAGGCCCTGCTAGGTAAGAGTTAAACCAATGCTAACCTGATATTACATCGTGTAGCATTGATTTAACCCTTTAACTTCTGGGTTCCCACAATGCAGTAAATAGTGATTACTGAATTGCGGAAACCCAGAGGAGCACTGAGGTATGTATTACATCTCCCTGCAAAAGTTTTATACAGTACTCTTCTTTTGACAAAACACCTTACAATGTGCTTTTACACATTACACAGGTTTTTCTTGCGAGGGGATGCTGTAGTACCACAGCCATTTGCCTCTATATCCAAAGCAAAGCAAAGTCCATAGCGCACACTGGTCTTAAAGGGGAACCAAAGTCCTGTGGGTACTAGGGATCAGCTCCCATAATTCACATTAGCTGGGAACACCCAGCAAAGTGTATGCAGAACACTTCACAGGAAGCTGCAGACTTGATTCCTGGAAGCTGACAGACAGAGATCATCCCTCCCTCTGACACAGAACACAGATTTCAGTGCAGTTTTTGTGTAAACACATTACAAATGCTCCTGTCCATAACAATGATAAATTCCTTTGCTTTTCATACAAAAAAGAAACGTAATCTTTGCAGTTTATTTCTTTGCTAGAAACAGAATATTAACTTTTAAGTAAAAAATAAAAAATACATTTTTCTACCTCTATGACACAAGTTGAATTAAACCTGTGGCCCAATGGTCTGTTTGTTTCCAAAACCAGCACTTTATCTAAGTGCCACCAATACACATGCAACAGTACATTTCAGTAAATGTCAGTAAAATCAGTTCACTATTTTGTATTGCTCCAAGAAGGCTGTCAGCAATTCACACGGGTTGATAAATAAAAAACTGAGATACTGTATATAACGTTTTCTTTTTTTTCTAGAAACATGATGGAAACAAACAACAAAAAAAGCAATAAACTCAGTAGACTATGTGGCATTATTTCATAAAGAGATTTTAATCTAGGTATGGGGGGTACATTGGACTACACAGGGGTTGGATTAGGGATCAGGGGGCTAATAAGATAATGGAGGAAAGGGGGGAGGGGGGAGCAAGTATGGAAGTAAAGTAATGGATAATCTAAAATGTATGTTTTAAAAAGTAAACAATGCCTAGTCCTTATAGCAGGGACTGTAATAATATGAAGAGTATAAATGAAGAATATTTACTCGCATCTTAAAAAAGCTTAGTCCGGTTGCATTTAGACCACGTTATTTTATCTTTTCAGATTAACTTTTGTCTGGGAATGTGCCACTGGATTGGAAAAAAAGCCAATGTAATACGAATATTCAAAAAAGGTAGTTGTTCCCAGCCTCATTCCCAGCCTGGTAACTATAGACCTGTAAGCCTCATCAGTGGTTGCGAAGGTGCTGGAAACTTTGTTACGGAATCAATCCTTGACTTTGTTCCAGAACTGATCTTATTAGCAGTAGTCAGCATGGATTTATGAGAAACAGATTGTGCCAGACAATAAGTAAGAATTTACATTCAGGCATAGCAGTGGATGTAGTACCGTATACTTGGGAGTTTGCTAAAGCTTTTGATACTGTGCGCACATAGGCGACTAAAGTATAAACTGTGGACTGTTGGCCTACAAAAAAATCATTTGTACATAGATAGAGAATTGGTTATTGGATTGTAAACAGTAGAGATGGTCAAAACTACCGGGTTTACGTAAGTTAAATATGGGACTTTGGAATGCGTTTCGATTTTATCGAACGCTCAAGTATTTTTGAAAGCTTCTCAAAAAAAGCCAATGTAATACGAATATTCAAAAAAGGTAGTTGTTCCCAGCCTCATTCCCAGCCTGGTAACTATAGACCTGTAAGCCTCACATCAGTGGTTGCGAAGGTGCTGGAAACTTTGTTACGGAATCACATCCTTGACTTTGTCTCCAGAACTGATCTTATTAGCAGTAGTCAGCATGGATTTATGAGAAACAGATTGTGCCAGACAAAGTAAGTAAGAATTTACATTCAGGCATAGCAGTGGATGTAGTACCGTATACTTGGGAGTTTGCTAAAGCTTTTGATACTGTGCCACATAGGCGACTAAAGTATAAACTGTGGACTGTTGGCCTACAAAAAAATCATTTGTACATAGATAGAGAATTGGTTATTGGATTGTAAACAGTAGAGATGGTCAAAACTACCGGGTTTAACGTAAGTTAAATATGGGACTTTGGAATGCGTTTTCGATTTTTATCGAACGCTCAAGCTATTTTTGAAAGTTCTCAAAAAAGCCAATGTAATACGAATATTCAAAAAAGGTAGTTGTTCCCAGCCTCCATTCCAGCCTGCGTAACTATAGACCTGTAAGCCTCACATCAGTGGTTGCGAAGGTGCTGGAAACTTTGTTACGGAATCCATCCTTGACTGTCTCCAGAACTGATCTTATTAGCAGTAGTCAGCATGGATTTATGAGAAACAGATGTTGCCAGACAAAGTAAGTAAGAATTTACATTCAGGCATAGCAGTGGATGTAGTACCGTATACTTGGGAGTTTGCTAAAGCTTTTGATACTGTGCCACATAGGCGACTAAAGTAAAACTGGGGACTGTTGCCTACAAAAAAATCATTTGTACATAGATAGAGAAATGGTTATTGGATTGTAAACAGTAGAGATGGTCAAAACTACCGGGTTTAACGTAAGTTAAATATGGGACTTTGGAATGCGTTTTCGATTTTTATCGAACGCTCAAGCTATTTTTGAAAGTTCTCAAAAATTGTCTCGAACTTTCGATATTCCTCGAAAATACGATCGGAAAATATTTTCGATTTTCTGACTGTATTTTTGAGTATTATCAAACGTTCAAGGGCATTTTTGAGAATTTTGGAAAATAGCTCTAACCTTCAACAAAAATCGAAAATGCACTCTGAAGTCCCGAACTTTGAACCATCCGTTCCGGATTTTGGAGCCGAAGGGTTCCGTGTCATATCTGGGTCTGAGTTGGACCCGGATCCCATCTCTAGTAAACAGAGAGTGGTGGTCAATGGAGCTACATCTCTGTGGGCTAACGTTCTAAGTGGAGTGCCTCAGGGTTCTGTACTGGGGCCACTTCTTTTTAATCTGTTTATAAATTACTTAGAAGGGTGCATTGAGAGCAAGGACTGATGACACTAAACTATGCAGAGCTTTGGAAACTTTAAATGATGTGCAATTGCTGCAAGTAGACTAGATTATCAAAATGGGCAGCAGAATGGCAGATGAGATTCAATGTTGATAAATGTAAGGTGATGCATTTGGGGTTTAACAATCCTTGTTCCACCTACACCATAAATAACTTAATAAAGATTTGAGTGCAGGTACAGGTAGATAACAGACTGATAATGCCAGGCAGCAATGGCTTGAGCTAGCAATATATTGTCTGTTATAAAGAGGAGAATAGATTCAAAAGAGAAAAATATTATTCTCCCTCTTTACAAGGCACTGGTCATACAATAAGCTCTCTGGTGCATTGTTCACTAATAAATCATATCAGAGGACACGTGGACATCATTTAAGATTGGACGAAAAGAAGTTTCTTCTTTTCATCAGGTTAGGAAAGGTTGCTTTACAGTAAGAATGGTGGAACTGTCTTCCAGCAGATGTGGTAAGGCAAGTTCATTAATTAGCTTTAAAAGTGGCCTAGATAAGTTTCTAAAACTAAAAAATATTGAGAATTACTGGTATTAATACATATACTGCAGTTCTGGTTGATCCAGGGATACTTTCCAATTGCCGTTTGGATTCAGGAAGGAATCCACCCCCAAACCCCCTTTTAGCTGTATTTTTTTTTTTTTTTTTTGGCTTCCTCTGGATTAACTGTTAGGTAGGGTTAAAAAGGAGGGTGAAAAGATTGGACTTGACGGACGTATGTCTTTATTCAACCTCAATTACTATGTTACTATGTAAGTAAACTAGGGGATTTGAACTTGTGACTTCTTGGGCTGTGTGTGCCTAAAAAAACAGCATTTACATGGTGCACCACGAGCAACTCAACAATGAATACAGGTACATTTTATAGAAAAATTTACAGCAAAAAAAACAAAACACAGGTGAAACTTATGCAGTAGACTATGTGACATTGTTTCACAAGTAAACTAGCGGATATGAACTTGGGACTTCTTGTGCTGTGTGTGCCTAAAAAAACACAGCATTTGCATGGTGTGCCACCAGCAACTCAACATTGAATACAGGTACATTTAGAAACTTTATCTTTCACTAGAAACAGAAGTTAGAAACTGCATAGAGACACTGAATCCTGGAGTCAGAGGACAATGCTCTTTAAAGACAACATGAGCTATGAGTTGTACTGGCAACAACATGGAAGCCATCTTTGTTACAGAATCTTTTACTTACATGTGCTAAATGCAAATAAGTAAACAAGAATCTTACAATGAATAGGTTCTCTGGGACAAAAAGTTTTCACACTAAAATTAAAAAGATTTAAATTTAGTTCTAATTTAAAGAAATATCAGGGAGAATTTTGCCCCAACCAATCAGATCTTATTTAACATTTGTAAGCTTACATCTGATTGGTTGGGGCAAAATTAGCACCACTTTTATCGATAAGAACTTTTATTGAATAACCCTGTATGTTTTTATTATATCAACATGTGACGTCAACTTGGCCCCTTCTTCATATTAATCAACAAGTGTAAAGTTCAGTCTTAAATATTAAGAAGTAAAGACAAGTCCCTTACATACACACAGGTTTGACCCTTTTTATCAACTAGGTCCTGTAGCAACAGAGATATAGGAGACCTAATGAACAATGATAGGGCATAAAATGTTCTTAAGGAGCAGTTATTTAACCACTAACCTATACCAAAACAGTACGGTACCCAACATCTCTTGGGAGTCTAATGAAATAAAACAGAAGACTCCTTTTATTGACACTGTAAACAATCCATGCCTGTTACAAACTAATCAAATACAATTAACCTGTCAACAGCTCTAGGTGGATTATGATGGATAGTAACAAAATCAAGACTGATTTGCCTGTCAGAGCAACATTTGCTTTAGCATTATTCATAATTTGCACTTTCTGCGCTAACATATGGGTCAAGGTGGTTAACTGATATATCTTCATATGCAGCTCATTGCAAATTTAATAGATAATATTAAACCACATTTTTAAAAAGCTTTCATAATTTTCTGCTTCTTTAATCTTTAATTTATCATCAGACAAGAAAATAAGTAAAAATTCTCCTCATACCCAAATGTTTACACTGACTATTATTCTACTGTATGTTGCTCAATTAGTAGCTATGCTAATTAACATAAGCATTATATGCAGACGATCCCTGTTTATCTGCCATTTACTTATATTTATTAGCAAAACCACTAAACAATGTGCAACATGGGAATTGACAAGTGCCATAGAAGCTGTCAATATATAAATGCAAACAATCTGTATACAAGAAGGCTGCAATTAGGACATTTAATCAGCTCTGTGTTGTTCTGGGAAGCATCCAAGACTTGCGAGAAAAGTGCTTTGTGCAAAATACTGCTCTATTCTCTGTGTTCAAATGTTCTGTCCAGACTACTTTCTGCTGGGTTCAGTGCTATTACCAGGGTTTTCATCTCCCTTTGAAAATGGTGTTTCAGATCTATACTTTTAATGAGAAACCTACAGTAGAAACTTAAAGATTACCATACCAGTATGCTATTAATGTAGTGCTTTTGATTATCTTTTAAAAAGATTCCAGCAGGTATCCATGCATCAAACCTATTTAAGTGGTGTATACTGTATATTTAACGCTCATGGTACATTTTAATTTTTGAAAGGCCTTCACTGTATTTCAAATATTATACACTTGAGATATACAGCTTTGCATATATGTGAGCTGCTCCTCTACAAATATGCTTATAACATTTGTAAACAGTCCCTGCATATTTGTCCCATATAAAATGGAACTTTGAATAGGAGGGGGATTTTAGGTTAGTCCATGCATAATACAGAAGTAAAAAAGACCATTCCTTTGTGCGCAAGTTCAAGTTTAAAATGCTTGTGCACATGGGTGAGGGGGGATCACGGGGAACTGACAAGTGAGACCCCCTTGACACCTCTATTGAACTAGTCATGTTCCTTTGCTATTGACTTTGCCAATGACATGACTGGTTCAAGAGAGGTGTCAAGGAGGTGAATATAAATAAACCAAGCCTGAATAGAGGTGGGGAGGTTCGACACCAACTGTCTGCCATGTACAATGCTGTTTTGACACCTTACCCTTGGCAGTTCCTAGAACACCTCTTAACCACAATGCAATCATGCCTTGCATTCAGAAGGTCCCTAACACTTGGCTGTAATATGCTAATTGGGACTTTCCAGGGTACATAATTGCCAACAGATTCTTATTAGTACCATACCCCTTTATTTAAATTGTATCTTGTTTTGGCCTATTCCCAGGTGAGTGCTCTACTTCTGTTATCACAAAGGTTTCCCACTGTGTGTATTCCTCTAGCTTTCACTTTTCTGCAATCTCTCTGTTTATTACCCCTGGAAATGCTGGGACATCCCATAAAGGGGATTTACAGTTTGGTTTGTTTATAAGTTGATTGTTTTTGTTGTTCTGGTCCCAAAGTAGGAGTGACTGTTTTATTATTGGAGTAAATTTGGATTGGTAGGGAAGTCTTTCCTTTTGGGTAAGCCACAATATTGAGTAAAGTGGATGTAGGTAGGTATTTTCTAGTCTGACCCACCCAGTATTCTTTTCTCCTGAAATCCATTGTGAAATGTGTGGTTATCTAGCTAATCTATAGTAGTGGTATAACATTGGATTTGTGAGTACCCCACGTCCCTTGATCTTGCCATGGTAGTATATTGTATCCTATGCATTTTGTTTTAAATAAAGTTTGCTATAACTTTCTGCATTGGGTTTAGGTCTTTTTTACTCAGAATAAATATAACAATTTTGGGAGTAGTGTCATTTTTACAGCATTGATTCTGCCTATAAGGGAGAGGTCATATGTAATTCACTCCTGTAATAGTTTTCGGGGGCTGTGTGAACATTTTTTTGTAGTTGAGGTTAAATAAGATCCCCGTGTTTGCGCTCAGGTTAACTCCCAAGTACCCAAAAGAGTTCTCAGCTATTTTAAAATCAAAATGTTGGGTTAGGGTTTGCCCCATATGTTAAGGTACATTCAGTATGTATGCCACTGATTTAGAGTGGTTCACTTGAAGCCTGATATCACTCCAAACCCTTCTAGTGTCCTATATAGGGAGGGCAATGAAATCAGAGGTTGAGGTTCATGACAATAGGGTGTCATCTGCAAATAGTGAAATTTTAACTTCATTCTGAATTGGGATACCTCTGATATCAGACACAAATCTAATTAGTACTGCTAGTGTCTCTATTCACAGGGCAAAAAGTAGAGGTGATAGGGGACAGCCTTGTCTAGTGCCATTTTAGGTTTTGATCCTTTCTGAATAGAAGTCCATATTGTATATCTGAGCTACTGGCTTGGAGTATTAGTTCATAATAGCTGTGATAAGTGTAATGGGAAAGATAATTTTTTCTAGAATTTTATATATATATATATAAGGCAGTACCCTTGTACATTTTTTTAAAGTCAAGTGATAGAAATAAGAGAAGTTATTTCCTGATGAGCTATATGCATTAATGTAAGAGTTTTCCTAATGTTGTCTGTGGTCTGTCTTTCATCAACAGGGTGTTAAAGTACCAATTTTGGAATTATGTTTTGTATCTGCTAGATTTTTATGTCTAAATTGATGAGAGAAATGGATCTTTATTTGGTGGTGTGTGTGCCTCTATCTGTCTTTGGGAGAACTATTATATTTGCTTCAAGTCTGCTTTGAGCTTTTCTTTACCTTCTATTAGCCGAATTTTGTTGTAGTTGTGGTGCTAGTATTAAAAAAGGTTTGATAGTAAAGTGCGGTGTATCTACCTAGGCCTGGAGACTCTCTCGATTTCTTCGTTGTACTGGTGTACATAGTCTGTCTAAGTGTTATGGGGTTACCCGAGGCAGGTTGATTTGTTGAAGGTAGGTTTAAATTTGGTAATGTATAGCTTTTGGTAATATGTTGCAAAAATATTTGTTATGGCAAGGGTGTCATATAGAAGTTTTCCCTCTACTGTTTTCCAGAGAAGAAATTTTTTTGAGTCATTTATTTATTATTTTTTTCTTTGAAAAAAGTTCTATTAGCTATATCACTCCATTTCTGGCTCAGTTTTGGTTCCAATGACTTGAGCTTGTGTATTAATTCTGTTATTCTGTGTTCTCTTTTTTGTCTCGATGCTATCTGTATTAGTTTGCTTCGTATCACTCATTTATGTGCTGCCCATAGTGTTGTTTTCAGGATGTCCTTGGTATCATTGATCTCAAAATATGAGATAGTATGAGATAATGGTTTGAAAGAGTTTCTCTTTTGTGTCCTCTGATGCTAAGATGGATTCATTTAATATTCAGTGTGAATGAGGTCTAGCCTTCACTATATCATCAATATAATAGATGTATTTTAACATAGGCGTGATCAGACCAAGATATTCGGAGATATTAATATGTTGTGTGGGATATTAATTGGGGGGCAGAAAAGCATAGTCTATTCTAGTGAATGTTATTTCCCACTGTAGTAGAATGTGTATTCTCTTTTTGTGGGATTAGGTATTCTCCAACTATCTAATAGATTGCATTCCTTCAGAAGGGCTTTTAGTGGGTTAGACAAGTTTATGGATGCTGGATGTGAAGTCTTGGATCTATCCAGATTGGGATGTAAACTAACAATGAAATCCCATTACAATCAGTGGGCAGTGGTGGTTTGTGTAATATTTTATTGGCGTGGTGTGAAGTAAATAGTTGTCTGGTCCCTGTTTGGAGCACAAGTATTAATTAGTAATAGTTTAGCTGAATGGATGAATCCATTCACAATAAGGAATCTTATAAAAAAGCTTTATTCTTCAACAAATTAGATATTTTTAGATATTAGAATTGCCGCTTCCTTACTTTTGAAGTTTGAAGAGGCAAGGAAGTTTGTTGTATATTTCTTATCTAGGTTCCCTTTTCTATAGTGTGTCTCTTGTAACATGAGAATATCGGGGTTAGGTTTTTTATAAAAATGAAGTGCCATGGTGAGTTTATTTGGAGAATTTAACCACTTTACATTATGTGAGATTATAAACTGTTATTGGTTCTAGAAGTCATCTGGGACCTGGGTTGTAGGCTTTGTCTGTTTAAGTGTCAGACTGGGTGTCTGTTTGTTTGTTGGAATAGGTCTCTGGTTTATGGTTACTTTCTGATATTGTTGTGTGTTTGGTATCCTCTGTGGTAAAATCTGTACATAATCTATGATCTAAAAGCAATATAGAAGAACAATGTTTATAATTATATTACGTGTAAGATTGGTACAATTTATACATTCTACAAATATATGTGTTATTTCTATAAGAGTCATCACTGCAATTACTTTAAAAGAATAAACATACCGGTAAACAGTATTAACATTTGTAGCGAAATTAGCATCAACCAAATACATCTTATCAAGTCCCTGTTAAACATTAAAGGATGAGTGCAATGTGACCTCGCTTGGGATTACTCTGCCTGCTTAGTATGATGAAACCTAAGACCTAATAGAATTAACCAGGCGGACACAAGTGTTGGGTGAATAAAAATTGGCCACAGCTTTATTAACACATTTTTATAACATGTGTTCATACATTGCCAGATCTCAAAGTGTACATCCTTGCCTCGTGATCCAATGACCACCCCCACCATAGCCAAAGCTAAATGCCACGCCTCTTGGTCCCCAGAGGGCATGTAACGGCTCAACACCATAACCATTGCAAGGATGACACCACCCCGCTGTGACTCCAACAAATTTCCTTTTTAACTCCAATAAACACATAACACAATAACCTAACTTTAGGGAGGGGGGAAGGGGACCTCTCTGATCTTCCCAGCAATTTTCTCAAAATGGCGCTGGCTCCAGCCGCATGGCCGCCTCTTATAGGGCCGATGACATCATCTGTGACGTCCACAATCCCGCCTCTCGCGAGATCTGGCGCGGCCAATCGGCTTTCACCCAGGACGTGATGATGTCATTGCGGCCGCGACTGGACCAGCGAGAGGGATGCCCGGACCTCCCAGCATGCCCGGAGGGACTACCCTCCGCCCGAGGTCAGTAGCCCTGCCCCCTAACTCACGCCGGGGCCTTCATAAATCTAGTTATGTTGGTTTGGAAACTGCAGCTTTAAAAATACTGTTGCCATATTTTTTTCCCCTTTGCCTCTCTAGAGCCTACCTTTGTGCCTTGAAAGTTGCTGACATCTTGTTACTGGTTTGTGAAGTTTTAGCTCCGGCCCCTCTAAGATTTCCTCTACTTTCTCATGCTTAAGCCTCAAACAGCAATGCATGAGTTCCGTGCACTATCCTGCTTGACCTCAAACAGTAATACCTGTGAGTTCCGTGCACTCTCCTGCTTTTAGCCCCACTGAAACCCACCACAATTCCACCCCCCTGGCCAAAAGGGAGAGAGAAAGAGACAGGAGAAAAGAGAAAGAGGGAATAAAAAAATCATGCATACACACATGCAGTTAAAAATATTTACATTTTTTGTCATCAAGAGATGCTGATTGCTATAGCTATTGCTTTACAGAGTGTTATTATTTGTATTAAATGGGTTCACGGGAGGGTTTTATTGCCACATATCTAGCAATCTTGGGTGCAGTTCTAGCTGTAAGGTCTTCATGATGTATTATATGATCCACCCCTGGAGAATAACGTATCCCTCTTCCCATCCTCCCCCTCCCAACCCCATTTCTTCCTCCCCATTCTTTTAATTTCAGGGTTAATACATATTATGAGATTGAAACTTTATCTACATTGCTGACTCTGAACTCAACTGTTGCTAATTTTTGCAAAAACTATAACTATATTAGGTAAAAAGGGCTTACACAAGCATTTCCTGGTCATCTACAGATGCATCTTAGTGTATAAAGAAACAATGGTAACCTGAGTTTAAAGTGCGCTTTGAGCCCTTTAGGAGAAAGCGTGTGTACAAATGTTATTGTATTGTATTTTATAGTAATGCTTAAGTAGCCGGTAGAGTCATAACTTTTCAAGATGTGGGAGACTGGCAGCATTTGAGAGTTTGTAGTTTTGTTCTATTATGTAGTATTTAACTTTAGTGTCCTAATGTAACTCACTCCTAAGAGATTGAGTGACATTAGTCAGTATGGGTTGTTTTAATTAAAGGGCATCTATAGTGAAAAAAAACACATTGCCCCTTTGCAAAGTTAAATTCATGTACTCTGTGCGCCTTAATCCTATCTTGTCTGTGACACCGTTTAACCATGTTGGTGTCAGATCATGTGTGCAGCACTCCCCTTCCCCCTCCCCTCTGTTACCTCCTCCATGTCTCAACTCCGGCTAACCGACAAGCTTATCATGTGCAGTAGGAGTTAAAAGTTCAACATCCTGAAAAACACACCCACGCACAGTGGCCAATAGAAAGTCCTGGAGACACGGAAGAAGAAGGAGAACAGTACAGTTTACGATCTCTCACTTTGTGACCCATCATCAATCAGTGAAATCTATTAAGAAGGGGGGTCAAGTGCAGCCTTATATCTACCATCAAATCTACCTCTCTTCCCCTGCTAATGCTCTTATCTCTATGTTTATTACAGAGCAGGGAGGGGGATCACGTCACAGGGATTTGATTGACAGTCCAAGTAGGAGTAGAGGAATGCAATCATGCATTCTTCTAACTGGTGTATCTCGTGAGAAAATGTTCTATACGTGTAAGATTGTAAATTTTTACATTCTACAAATATATGTGTTATTTCTAAAGAGTCATCACTGCAAATTAATTAAAAGAATAAACATACCGGTAACAGTTAACGTTGTAGCGAAAGTAGCATAACCAAATACATTTTACAAGTCCCTGTTACACATTAAAGGATGAGTGCAATGTGACCTCGCTTGGGATTACTTGCCTGCTTAGTATGATGAAACCTAAGACCTATAGAATTAACCGGCGGACAAAGTGTTGGGTGAATCAAAAATTGGCCACAGCTCTTATTAACACATTTTTTATAACATGTGTTCATACATGCCAGATCTCAAAAGTAGTACAGCGCACCCCATTTCGTGATCCAATGCACCACCCCACATAGCCAAAGCTATGCCACGCCTCGTCATTGGTCCCCAGAGAGGATTGTAACGGCTCAACACCATAAAACCAATTGCAAGGATCGAACACCAACCACGCTGGAATCAAACAAATTTCATTTTCAACTCCAAATAAACACATACACAATAAACAATTAACCTAAATCTTTCAAGGGAGGGGGGCAGGGGACCTCTCTGATCTTCCCAAGCAATTTTCTCACAAATGCGCTGGCTCCAGCGATGGCGCACTCTTATAGGCCGCTCGACTCATCTGTGACGTCCACAATCCCGACCTCCGCGAGATCTGGCGCGGCAATCGGCTTTTTCACCCAGGACTGTGAATGATGTCATTGCGGCCGCGACCGGACAGCGAGAGGGATGCCCGGACTCCCAGGCCAGCACCTGGAGGGAATACCCTCCGCCCGAGGTCAGTAGCCTGCCCCTCGCCGGGCCTTCAATGTATGGTTTAACTCAGCTTAAATTTGGCCTATTTTCGTCCGGCTTTGTGCCTGAGTGCTGCATATAGTTGATGAATTTAAGCGCTCTATTCCTTTTCTGTTAGTCAACAGGCCTGGTTCGGACACGTTGACTAACAGTAACTGAGCCTCTCTATAATGAATCAACGAATGCTTAGTCCTGACTCTTATCACAGTAATGCCTATGAGTTCTGAACTCCCTTTGTCACGAACTGTGATTCATCACTCTTGAGCCACCGTAACCGTTTGTGCACTCGGTGCTCAACGAATGCTGTGAGTTGACTCCTGGTCACAGAATGCTGTTGTCACTTGCTGGTGCTCAATCAGTTAAGTGCTACGCCTTAATGCATGTCTCTCTGGTCTCAAACAGTTTGCCGTGAGTCTGCTGCTTGAAGCCTCAAACAGAATGCCATGAGTTCCGTGCACTATCCTGCTGTAGCTCAAACAGTAATCACTGTGAGTTCCGTGCCTCTCCTGCTTTTAGCCCACATGATACCCACCACAATTCACGCCCCTGGCCAAAAGGGAGAGAGAAAGAGACAGGAGAAAAAGAAGAAGGGGAATAAAAAAATCATGATTACACATGCAGTAACATATTACATTTTTTGTCATCAAGAGATGCTGATGCTGTATAGGCGATGGGTGTTCTATGTTACAGAGTGTTATTATTTGTATTAAAGGGTTCACGGGAGGGTTTATTGCCACATATCTAGCAATCTGGGTGCAGTTCTCGCTGTAAGGTCTCATGACTGTATTATATGAATGTCCACCCTGGAGCATTCAATAACAGTAGTCACCTCTTCCTCATCTCCTCCCCTCCCAACGCCACACTGTTTCCCTCCTCACACCATTGCTTTTTGTAATTCAGGGTTTGCTTAGCGACTACACTCTTTCTATTTATTTTGCATTTTAATTTTTATCTACATTATGCTGGACTCTCAGAACTCCAACTGTTAATTTTGCCAACACACACAGTACCACTATATTCAGCGTAAAACATAAAGGGCTTACACAAGCATTCCTGGTAATCTTAACGATGCAATCTTAGTTGTATAAAGAAGACATGGTAACCTAGTTTAAAGTGCGCTTTGAGCCCATTTAGGAGAAAAGTGTGTTTACAAAGTTATTGTATTGTATTTTATAGTAATGCTTAAGTAGCCGAGTAGACGTCAATAACTTTTCAAGATGTGGGAGACTGGCGATTCAGCATTGAGAGTTTGTAGTTTGTTTATTATGTAGTTTATTAACTTTAGGTTCCTAATGTAACTCCTCCTAAGAGATTGAGTGACATTAGTCAAGATATGAGTCTGTTTGTAATTAAAGGGCATATAGTAGTGAAAAAAAACATTGCCCCTTTGGCAAAGTTAAATTATGTATCTGTGGCGCCTTAATCCTATCTTGTCAGTGACCACCGGTTAACCATGTGTCAGATCTGGTGCAAGCACTCCCCTTCCCCCTCCCTATGTACTACCACTCCATGTCTCACTCCGCTAACCGACAAGCTTTATCATGTGCAGTAGGAGTTAAAAGTCACATCCTGAAAAAACAAACCTCACGCAAGTTGCCAATAGAAAGGTCTGGCGAACGAAGAAAGAAGGGAACAGTACAGTTTACGATCTCTCACTTTTTTGTGACCCCCATATCAATCATGTGAAACTATTAAGAAGGGGGTCAAGTGCCAGATTTATGATCTACCATCAAAGTCCTACTCTTCCCCTGCTAAGCTCTTATCTCTATGTTTATTACCAGAGCAGGGAGGGGGATCACGTCACAGGGATTCGATTGACAGTCCAAGTAGGAGTGGGAATGCAATCTGCATTCTTCTACTGGTGTATCTCGTGGACAGAGAGGGAATCTGAAAAAAAGTGAAGACACTGGGGGTTGTGGGGAATTATAGAAAACACGGGAACAGAAAGGAAAAAAAAAAGGTACATTTTCCACCAAAGATCTCTTTAAAGTTATGGACTGGAAATCGGCCCCTTTTGGTTAACTGGGAATACCTCTGGTGGAAACAAATTGTCTGTGTACTTATAGGCTAACTACTTTGTGTAGTTATATAATATGGGTTGACTTGCGGTTGACTTTCATTTGTCCTGTGTGCGATTGTTGAGAGCTGCATATCTGTTATATATTTGGAGTGTTATGTATTGGGGTTTGGGATCTATGGTTTTCCAGGTTGAGGTGGTTGGCAGAGACAACCTAGTTGGAGTCTGTGGAAGTGATGGTAGGGCAATGGTTTGTATTAGGCCCAAACGTGATAGGAATTCTTCTTTCTGGTCTATTGAGCTTATATAAATAAAGCTTGGCCCCCCCCCCCCCCCCCGTACTTCACTTTATGTTTCAGTAAAATGACTAGTAATGGACGAAGTTCCATCCTGTGGAAATATGTGGCTGTGGATAGGTCTTGGTAGAGTTGAATTTCTACTTCCTCAAATACAATTTTTCCTTACATGCAGCCATTCCTCTGATTTAAAGGAGAACTAAAGTCCCCAAACAACATTGTCCCAATAGACAGAGCACATTCAGAAACACACAACAAGCTGTGTCTCATCTCTCCCTTTGCTGTGGATGCTGGGTGATTTATGAAAATAAACTGTGAGTACTAGGGGGTCAGCTCCCATAATTCACCTTATCTGGGAACACCCCGCTAAGTGTACGCAGTACACATTTACAGGAAACTGCAGTCTTGTTTTCTGGAAGCTGACAGCCAATCATGTTACAGCTCAGAGATCCCTCCCTCTGACACAGAACTCAGATTTCAGTGCAGTTTTTTTGTAAACACATTACAAATGCTTCTGTCCCTAACAATGATAAATTCATTTGGTTTTCATACAAAAAAGAAAAGTAATCTTTGCAGTGTTTGTCATTGCTTGCATGGATGAAAGAAACATTTAACATTTCAGCAAAAAATAAAAGTAAGTATGGGTAATCGAACTAGCAACTTTCTATACTGTGTCTTTCTAAAAACTAAGTTTTCTGACACAATGGCTAATAAGTGATTATCTAGTTAATGTGGAGTCTTTATCTTTTGCTAGACACATAATAAAACCAAAAAGCAAAGGAGCATGGGGAATCGAACATGTGCCCCAATAGTCTATTTTTTTTACCAACCCAGCACTTAAGCAGAACGCGTCACCAGCGAACATGGAATAGATAGCTGCACATTTCAGTAAATGTCAGTAAAAGCAGTTCACTATTTTGTATTGCTACTAGAAGGCTGTCAGCAATTCACGCTGGTTGGTAAATAAATAACAGATCTGCTATACATAAAGTTTGTACACATGTAGAAACTTTATATTTTTCTAGAAACATGGAAACAAACAAACAAAAAAAGCAATAAACTTAGGCAGTAGATGTTATATTGTTTTATAAGTAAACAAGGGATTAGAACTTGTGAATTTTTGTTCTGTTTGTTCCTAAAAGTCTAGCATTTACATGGTGCGCCACCAGCAAGTCAACTGTGATCACAGGTATATTTAGAAACTTTATCTTTGGCTATAAAGTGAAGCTAGAAATTTTGTGCACAGAGACAGTGAATCCTGGGGTCAGGGGGCGTGGCTCTTTGAAGCCAACATGGGCTATGAGTTGTACTGGCAACAACATGGAAGCCTGCTTTGTTACAGAATCTATTACTTATATCTACTAAATGCAAATACCTAGAGAAGAATCTTTCAATGTAGGTATTCTGGGGAGAAAAGCTTCCACAAAATTAGTTTAGTTCTCCTTTAAAATAGTGGACCTTGCAGATTATGTCTCTGGTACTTTCACCTGAATTGGTCTGGCTCACAAGACTCTGTGTGCTCTTTCCAGAGTTAGTTTAAGGGCCGACTCCTCAGGTAAGATGGAAATGAAAAATCTCTAGGTGTAGTCCTCCAAGTTCTGGTTAGTCTTCGGTATTCAGCACAGTCTAGATTTATTCTCCTTGCACGGTTTTCTAGTCTCTTCTTTGGAAGTAGCAGTGAGATGTTCTCCTGATTGCCTGGAATTCAATTTCTAATTTGCTGCCATGTGGTTGGCGAAGTTTTCCACGGAGCCAACTCTCTCTCTCAAGCCTGCTATTCTGCTATTTCTTGTTTAAGCTCCTGAATTATCTTTGTCTGTGAGCTTTGAATAATTTTTTTGTAGCGATAGAGGATTTTCCAAGTCCGATTGGAACTTGGAAGCTTTCCACTGCTCTATGGATCGGGCGCCATCTTGAAAAGCCACGAGTTTCTGATCGAGTAACATAGTCCATTATATCACCTTTTCCGTTGGGCAGTTGAGATTCCCATTTTTAGTGACTTTTGTGGGTATTGATCTATTTTAAGGGGCAGTCCACCCCCACCAAAATATAATCCCCCCAACTACTGGCCACCACCATGTAGTGTAGTCTTAATCCTTACTCACATCCCAGCTCCATAGGGTTTCTTCTCCTGTAGTCCCCCCAAAGTCCCAAAAACGCCCACAGGAGGCTAGCAGAGTCCATATAGGACTCTGCCTCCTACCTGGCCTCCGTGAGAGTTTGGCATGCGTTGACTGCACCTTCTCCCCCTCCCTCACCCCCTCCCTTCCCGATTCCCTCCCCTAGCGTAAAAAAATTTAATATATAAGATCCCCCTGGGCTCCAGCCCCAACTCGCTTGTTGTATCTTAGAAAGCTCCCCAAACTTTACTTACCTCTCCTCTTTCCTCAGAGAGAAGTGAGGCTGCCGGCAGCCACGTCCGTGATTGGCTGCCGCTCAGCCAATCACAGACGCGGCTGCCCGTCCCGCCCCTAGCTTGCATTTTCTCGACAAGCAGAGGGCCGGGAGCGCGGGAGAAAGAGGGAGGTAATAGAGTTTTGGGGGGCGTTTATAAGATACAAATATAGCGGTTGGGGCTGGGAGCCCTTGGGGAATCTTATTAAAAAAAATCTTTTTTTGGGGTGGACATACCCTTTAAAGTTTTTTTGGCCATAGGGTGCCCGAGACAGCACCAATCCATGTCTCACATTCCAGTCAGACTCCGGCCCCCAATGGTGATGTAGTTTTAAATCTCTTTTAAATATTTTGGGTTTGCCTCTAATTCTAACTAATTCAAGGGGAATAATTACGAACGATTCTTGTTGTTAGTAGGTAAAATGGATTATTTTTATGGAATGAACATCCTGCAGGTATGTTATTTGCTTAATCAGTAGTATGCAAAAATGAATTTGACAAAATTATGATTAGTTACCAACATTTCTGTAACAAACTAATAAATACGTGTATTTGCAAATGAGACAGGCTATCTAAAAAACCAGAGGGAGGCGAGTGCAGTTTTTAAATTAATGATAAATGTTCTCTAAGATTGGGAAGACACAAGGTCCTGGGTTGTAAATGTTAAATTTACTCAAGAGTTTGCACAGCAAGGATTATAAAGCAAATGGTCCAGAAAAAGTTTAAAGAAAGTGCAATTTTAAATACAGGGAAGATGAATGGATTTTGCAAAGTAAGTGAATCAATGTATTTGGCAAAAATACTTGCTGCTCTGACAAGTTCTCCCCTACAACATTTTTTTTGAATTGATAAATCAATCAGGATTTAATATTTTAACTACAGGAGGTTGTTCCCTTAAATGAAATACGTTGATTTTCTACAGTTCTACAAAATACATATCTTGTACTGCAATGAACAGCTATTAAGCTATCATGTTGGTCTCTTTTTTTGGTACAGAAAATGGCTAAAAAAATGTTTAAGGAGATGAATAAAAACAGTAAATATTCACAGTATAAAGAAAGGATATAGTAAAGGTATTAGTACAGGAAGAATGTAATATTGTTAGGGACAGGGAGTCTGTAGCCCTCCAGCTTTACCTTGCACCAAGCTCAATGTTCTCTAAGAGAAATGCTAAGATAAGTATTGTACCATTCCCAAGCAAAACTGTAGAATTAAAAAGAGACAAGAAAAATTGAGAAAAACAATGAGAAATTCATATTTACCGAACCTATATCAAATAAAGCTAAAAATCACAGATGAACCATCTGTAAGTGATACACAACTGCATTATATTGTGAGGAAAACACTGTGTAACAGAAAATAAAGATAATTCATACTAAAACTATATTAGAAACTTAAAAAAAGAGCTCTGACAAACGCCACACTAGGGCTGAAGTATGACTGGTAAGAGTCACTAAACTAACACTCCTTTTCACTATAGTAAATTATACGTGTTAAAGGGCATGTAAACCCCCAAATCTAAATTTTGTACATGCCCTCCAAATTCTGAAACCAAATATTTAACCTTTGATAGATACATCTGCCTCCCCTGCTGGCTTTGCAAGCTCATTATGAGCTCACACAGTGTCGAGGACAAGGCTCATTAAAAGCCATAAGTTATTGGCTGTGGACATCACTGTTTGGACTGATGGCCACATACCATAAGAAGTGGGAAAAAGAAGTGAGCTGAGGAAGGATATTGAAACTTTGTTTCAGGAAGCACACTTGAAGATTATAACACCCTTAACGGTTAAAATGCCCCATATATGGTACAGATGATGTCTCAGCCTCAGCTTCTTTTTTATTGAATTTTAAATTAAGCTTTCTAGCTTTCCAGAAGTCTAATTAAATTGCTGTCATGATGTATTGTGGCTTCCTCTGAGGTATCCCGCAGCCATAAACTAGAATGTCATCTGCAATAACTTCCACACCTGGGTGGGCCCTCAATTGCTAATGTTGTTCTCTTCGCTGTATTCTTCTGGAGCCATAGCAATACCAAAGGGCATACAAAGCCACCGGTACCTTCCAAAAGGGGTCCAGAATGTGGTTAAATAACTGCTGACTTGGATCTAATGTAACTTGCCAAAACCATCCAATTAGCAATCAGAACTGTGAATATCTTTGTTTTTGCTAGGTTGGCAGGACATCTTCAATTGTAGGCATTAGGTAATGAGAGCGTTTAATGCCTTGTTCAGATCTTTAGGATCAATACATATTCACAACTTGCCTGGTTTCTTAACAGCAACCATGCTGCTTACCATTGTGTTGGTGCTGTAACTTTCTGCAGCACCTAATGTTTCAATCTGTGAGATTTCTATTTTACACTCAGCTTCATTGGTGCTGGACTTTTGACGTGAGTTGGTGTGCAATGCTGGCTACTATGTGGATGTCAATTGACCGATGATGATATTTTCCAGGTTAGACATCCAGTCCTTGGAATAGGTCATTGTAAGTCAGTTGGTAATATCTTTCAATATGAGAGAGGTATATCCCTTTTAGTCGATACATGAACGTATTAGTATGTATGCCAGTACATCCTCGGTCTAAAATACTTTATTACTGTGGAAAGACTCCCTAGTCATTTTGCCACAGGTTATGTCTCTTGACAGAAGTGCTTGTACGGAACCTTTGACAACCTGAAACAAAAGTCTGTATGTTGATTATATGGACCAGCGTATTCATTACATGTACCTAGACTTTTTTGGTATCATTATATGAGTCAGTATTACCATCCATAGCTTAGCCATTGCACTCTGTATTTTGGATATTCTTTCGTAGCTAAATTTTGCAAGTCTACATACATTCATCACGGTTGCATGTGACACCCACACAGTCAGTTGGTACATAGCAATTTCTTCTTATTTATTTTCCTCAGTTACTTAGCTTAAACTCCCTAGCGGGAAAACCATGTCGCCGCGGAAACTGGTCGTACTACTCGCGACCAATGGGTTTGTGAAATAACAGAAACACAAGATTCCTCTTGAGCTGCTGTTGTGACTGTTAGTATTCAATATGAATCTTTGTCATTTGTCCTTTGTTGCAAACTCGGGCAAAATGATTTGGCTTTCTGCATTTGCTACAAGTTTCCCCCGTAAGCAGGGATACTATTCTCTCTCCACAGGGGTGGCTGTTTCCACATATTACACTGTTTTGATTTGTGTTTCCCCATTCAGTGTACTGAGCTTTACTAGACTGTTTTTGTGCAGTGCGTAATGTACAGTTCCAATCTACCCATCCCCCACTCTGATTTTCCATCTTGCCTATGTCTGGTATTTGCAGTTTGTGTATTACTTAACTTTGACACATGTCACTTTAGCTTTCTGTAAAGTAAGCTTGGCACCTAACAGCACAGTCTAATGTTATTTCTCCTTGCACGGTTTTCTAGTTCTTCTTTGGAGTAGCAGTGAGATGTTTCTCCTGATTGCCTGGAATTCAATTTCTAATTTGCTGCCATGTGGTTGGCGAAGTTTTCCACGGAGCCAACTCTCTCTCTCAAGCCTGCTACTTCTGCTATTTCTTGTTTAAGCTCCTGAATTATCTTTGTCTGTGAGCTTTGAATAATTTTTTCTATGTAGCGATAGAGATTTTCCAAGTCCGATTGGAACTTGGAAGCTTTCCCCTGCTCTATGGATCGGGCGCCATCTTGAAAAGCCACCGGAGTTTCTGATCGAGTAACATAGTCCATTATATCACCTTTTCCGTTGGCAGTTGAGATTCCCATTTTTAGTGACTTTTAGTGGTGTATTGATCTATTTTAAAGGGCATGTCCACCCCCAAAAACTAATACATGCCCCCCAACTACTGGCACCCCATGTAGTGTAGTCTAATCCTTACACTCACATCCCAGCTCCATAGGGTTCTCCTGTAGTCCCCCCCAAAGTCCCAAAAACTGCCCACCAGGAGGCTAGCAGAGTCCATATAGGACTCTGCCTCCTACCTGGCCTCCGTGAGAAGTTTGGCATGCGTACTGCAACCCTTCTCCCCTCCCTCCCCCTCCCTTCCGATTCCCTCCCCCTAGCGTAAAAACTTTAATAATAAGATTCCCCCTGGGCTCCAGCCCCAACTGCTATGTTTGTATCTTTAGAAAGCTCCCCAAACTTTACTTACCTCTCCTCTTCCTCCGGAGAAGTGGAGCTGCCGGCAGCCACGTCCGTGATTGGCTGCCGCTCAGCCAATCAAGACGCGGCTGCCCGTCCCGCCCCTTGCTTGCATTTTCTCCGAAAGCAGAGGGCCGGGAGCGCGGGGATGAAAGAGGGAGGTAAGTAGAGTTTGGGGGGCTTTCTAAAGATACAAATATAGCGTGGGGGCTGGGAGCCTTGGGGAATCTTATATAAAAAAAATCTTTTTTTTTTGGGTGGACATACCCTTTAAAGTTTTTTTGGCCTAGGGGTGCCCGAGCAGCACCAATCCATGTCTGCTCACATTCCCAGTCAGACTCCGCCCCCAATGGTGATGTAGTTTTAAATCTCTTTTAAATATAATTTGGGTTTGCCTCTAATTCTAACTAATTCAAGGGAATAATTACGAACGCATCTCTCTGTTAGTAGGTAAAATGGATATTTTATGGACTGAACATCCTGCAGGTAATGTTATTTGCTTAATCAGTAGTATGCAAAATGAATTTGACAAATTATGATTAGTTACCAACATTTCTGTAACAAACTAATAAATACGTGTATTTGCAAATGCAGACAGGCTATCTAAAAAACCAGAGGGGAGGCGATGTGCAGTTTTAAATTAATGATAAATGTTCTCTAAGATTGGGAAGACACAAGGTCCGTGGTGTAAATGTTAAATTTACTCAAGAGTTTGCACAGCAAGGATTTATAAAGCAAATGGTCCAGAAAAGTTTAAAGAAAGTGCCAATTTTAAATACAGGGAAGATGAATGGATTTTGCAAAGTAAGTGAATCAATGTATTTGGCAAAAATTACTTGCTGCTCTGACAAGTTCTCCCTACAACATTTTTTTTGAATTGATAAATCAATCAGGATTTAATATTTTTAACTACAGGAGTGTTTTCCCTTAAATGAAATACGTGATTTTCTACAGTTCTACAAAATACATATCTTGTACTGCATTGAACAGCTATTAAGCTATCATGTTTGGTCTCTTCTTTTCTGGTACAGAAAATGGCTAAAAAAATGTTTAAGGAGATATGAATAAAACAGTAAATAATTCACAGTATAAAGAAAGGAATATAGTAACTGGTATAGTACAGGAAGAATGTAATATTGTTTAGGGACAGGGAGTCTGTAGCCCTCCAGCTTTACCTTGCCAAGCTCAATGTTCTCTAAGAGAAATGCCTAAAGTAAGTATTGTACCATTCCCAAGACAAACTGTAGAATAAAAAGAGACAAGAAAATTGAGAAAAAACAATGAGAAATTCATATTTACCGAAACTATATCAAATAAAGCTAAAATCACAGATGAACCATCTGTAAGTGATACACAACTGCATTATATTGCTGAGGAAACACCGTGTAACAGAAAATAAAGATAATTCATACTAAACTATATTAGAAACTTAAAAAAAGAGCTCTGACAAACGCCACACTAGGTCTGAAGTATGACTGGTAAGAGTCACTATAACTAACACTCCTTTTCACTATAGTAACTTATAAGTGTTAAAGGGCATGTAAACCCCCAAATCTAAATTTTGTACATGACCCTCCAAATTCTGAAACCAAAATATTTAACCTTTTGATAGATACATCTGCCTCCCCTGCTGGCTTTGCAAGCTCATTATGAGCTCACACAGTGTCAGAGGACAAGGCTCCATTAAAAGCCATAAGTTATTGGCTGTGACATCACTGTTATGACTGATGGCCACATACCATAAGAAGTGGAAAAAGAAGTGAGCTGAGGAAGGATATTGAACTTTGTTTCAGGAAGCACACTTGAAGATTATAACAACCCTTAACGGTTAGAAAATGCCCCATATATGGTACAGATGATAGTCTCAGCCTCAGCTTCTTTTTATTGAATTTTAAATTCAGCTTTCTAGCTCTTTCCAGAAGTCTAATTAAATTGCTGTCATGATGTATTGTGGCTTCCTCTGAGGTATCCCCGCAGCCATAAACTAGAATGTCATCTGCAATAACTTCCACACCTGGTAGGCCCTCAATTGCTTAATGTTCTCTTCGCTATTATTCTTCTGGAGCCATAGCAATACCAAAGGGCATACAAAGCCACCGGTACCTTCCAAAAGGGGTCCAGAATGTGGTAAGATAACTGCTGCTTGGATCTAATGTAACTTGCCAAAACCCATCCTTAGCATCCAGAACTGTGAATACCTTTGTTTTTGCTAGGTTTGGCAGGACATCTTCAATTGTAGGCATTAGGTAATGAGAGCGTTTTAATGCCTTGTTCAGATCTTTAGGATCAATACATATTCACAACTTGCCTGGTTTCTTAACAGCAACCATGCTGCTTATCCATTGTGTTGGTGCTGTAACTTTCTGCAGTCTGTATTTGCAGTTCTGTTATTTCATAACTTCTGCACATGTCTATAGCTTTCTGTAAAGTAAGTTCTGGCACCCTTAACATTCTCTTCCGTGCACTGACATCCTTTGATCCCAACACTAATCTGTCTCTGATAAGGTCATCATGCAATGCTCCAAATTCACATGTAGCTGCTAGCTGTCTCAGCCTTGTAACATATTGTTCTATAGCCTCTAACTGGTCTGCAGTATTAAATTTATATCTCTCATATATGATGTTTCTTGCAGGCATAAAATGGCTCTGTAATGCATCTAAAATTTTCTGTATATCCAGCCTGTCAATTTCAGAAAATGTGAGGTGCTGATTAATCCGCAGACAGTCTCTCCCCATTAATGAGCGCAATGTGGCTGCTGTTACCTTGGAGTCTTTCTTATCTAGTTCAGTGGCCACTTTATAATCCTCCCACTGTGCTTTAAAGAAGGCCCAGTTATCTGCCAGGTTTCCAGTACAGTCCATAGGAATAGGGGCAGGTAAATTGATTGTATCCATGCTGTCTGTAGTCTGCTGAGTGCTGGGACAGACAGAATTAGAAAATTGCAGTCACAATGGCTAATCTGATATCTTAATAACTATTAATCAGCTCCCAGCTTCTGACACCATGTTTCAGGAAGCACACTTGAAGATTATAACAAGTTTATTTAAATACACATAACAGGACATAGTCTAATTAGTGCAATACTTAAAAGAGACAACAGAGGGCATACCACACATAATGCTCTATATCTCATAACAAACTTGATAGGAAAGTTAAGTAGCATATTTGAAAAGGGAAAGAATTTTAGCTCCAAGACCCCTAAAGCTGGGTACACACGATGAGATATTTCGGTCCGATCGACCGGTAGTTCAGTGTATCGGCGATCAGACCGAAATTATCACATCTGAATGCAGCCATGTCCAACCGATCGCTCGTCCGAATCGGTCGAAAGGACTATCGGACATGGTGGAAAACCTTGTCCGATCGTGCGGTCCTCTATGGACCGCACGATCGGTCGCGGTGACTGTCGGACGCGGCCTGCTTTGCCATGACGACAGTCCTTCCTCCTGGTCGACCGGTCGAAAGTATCGAATGGCCGGTCAGGAGGAAAAATCGCTAGGTGTGTACCTAGCTTAAGTGTTATACTCAAATTTAAGATATGGGGGGGTGCACATGCTCTTTAATGCTTAAAAGGAACACCAGACTAGTGGATTTTCTGGGGGTTTACATAGCAATTAAAGGGTTGTCCCACCCCTAAAATACATTTTTAATATTCTGCTCCCCCATGTCCCCCAGCCCCAACCGCATTGTTTGTTTTTCAAAAAGCTCCCCAAACTCTTACTTACCTCCCCTCGATCCTCGCCGCACTGCCGCCCTCTGCTTGCGAGAATGCAAGCAGAGGGGCGGGACCGGCAGTCGCGTCTGTGATTGGCTGAGCGGCAGCCAATCACGGACGCAGCTGCCGGTCATTCAGTGCAGCGGAGGAAAGCGGAGAGGTAAGTAAGAGTTTGGGGGAGCTTTTTGAAAAAAAAAACAGCGTTGGGCTGGGGGACATGGGGGACAGCATATTAGGGGGTTTAACGCTAGGGGGAGGGATAGTAGAATGGGAGGGAGAGGGAGGGAGAGGGAGGGAGGGGGGAGAAGGGCTGCAGTGCGCAGGCAAATATTCTACCGGAGGCAAGATAGCAGGCAGAGCCCTGCTATCTCCTGGTGGTTAGTTTTGGGACTTTGGGGGGGGGGGGTTACAGGAGAACCCTATGGAGCTGGGATGTGAGGTAAGGATTAAACTACACTACATGGTGGGGCAGTAGTTGGGGGGATTATAAGTTGTTGGGGGTGGACATGCCCTTTAAGCATATTTATGAAGGTATGTATTAATGGTTTAATGTTTGTATTTGCAATATATACACTCAAATTTAGATAAAATGATAAACCTCCTAGATAAATTTCTGATGAAAAATGCGGCAGGTGTTTCCCCGCATCTCCCATGGCTAAATGTGGACCTCACCGTGTCCATCATATGTTGGTTTTAAATTGTGAAATAAAGGCTTGCTTTTACAAGGATCTTTGTGTGCTAGCTGCTTAAACCCTTCATTTTCCTTCGGAAATATCTCTGCTGGATGAGCAGCCCATAGAGGCGTGTGAGCATCATGAAAGAACTTCAGAGTGAGCTCCCGTAAGTAAGTACCTGGGTGCCTGACTTTCATGATTTTACCTAAAGCTTTGCTTAAAAAGTCTGATTCTGCATAGAGCTTAGGCTTTACACCAGCTAAATTGTTAATTTTTAGTGTTTTATATTACAAGGAAAACAAAAATGAAGTCTGATTCTGCATAGCACTTAGGCCTTACACCAGCCAAATTGTTAATTTTTAGTGCTTTATATTACAAAGAAAATAAAAATGAAGTGCTCATTTTATAGTAAATGTGTTACAGGAAATTGTTTAAAATAATTTTTGCGGGACTTGAGTAGTGTTTTAAAGGACAACTATACTCACCTATGCCGCAGTCTTCTTGTTTGGCCCTTTAAAAGTACCCAGCTAAACCGTTAGTTCCTGGGTTCAACCTTTACAAGTGCCTATTGCTGGTGCACTGTTCCCCACTTCCACCTTCAGGTTCCTGAGTTAACCAATAGGAAGCTGTTAAGGGGCATCTCCACCCTCAAAAATTACTTTTAATATATTGTAGGGCATGCCCTCCCACCCCCAACCAATATATTGTAACTTTAAAATATAATCCAAACTCTACTTACAGCCCCCTGTTCCAGCGTTGTTCTGGTCCGGCTTTCCTGCCTGTCGGAACTAAAAGCACAGGGGTAAGAGCTCCTCAGCGCATGTCAGCAGCAACTGAGAGGACAGATTAGAGGCAGCAACCTTTTGGACAGGAAGACAGCTCCTACCCTTCAGTTTCCTTGACTTTGAACAGGCACTACAGGAGAACCATAGGGAGCAGTGATGTAAGGTAAGAAATGTTTTTAATTGTACAGTGGGGCCAGTGGTGGGTTAAATTTTAGTTTGGGGGGGCCTTTAACATATATGTACACCTAAATAGTAACCTTAAATTATGAGCTAGCTGGGGATGTAAGCTATAGATGTGTATTTTTATTTGTCCTTTGTCAAGTGTATCATGATACACATGTAGTCTGATTTTGCTAAATAAACACAATCCCCTGCATAGGATTGTGATTGTCCTTCTAGTTCCTATTATTTTCCCCCCAACCAATCAGTTTACTAATTGTTAAGCTGAGAACACACCAACAGATTGTTCGCCCCAGCCAACTGTTCACCACTAGCAACGGTCGCCAGTAGCCACATTTTGCCGTGAACGATTGTGTGGTCAATAGGGGTTCACTTGATCAACCGTGGTTTACCGGCATGTCCGATTGTCCAATTCAGGCAATCGAACATTGGTCATGACCGCCCTCAAAAGCAGCAGATTTTTTGGCCGAGCACACCGATATACAGAAATAGCAGATGCGTACAAAATTTTACTTTATGTACCAGGTCTAAGTTAAATTGTCCACTCAGGAAACTGATCTGAGCTCTGAGCAGAAAAATCTGATTGAAATTATATGAAAGACCGATTGACACTGTACAAACTAGTAGAACCGTGTATACTGCATCATCTACCGTATAAATATTACAATAGGTTGTATATAATGGAATTCTTTATATTGCTTTTTCAGTCTTGAAAACAAGACATTGTTTTTTTATGTCTTACTTTTCTGCCTCAATCTAAATTAAATAAAATAAGCTATGCAATAATTTCTTGCACAGATTTCCAAATAAAACATCTGAAGACTAGAAGGAATTTTATTGTAAATCTATATCTCCACAGGGCTTATTAGGTGCATTTATACCCACGTCTGGCGTGTTTCTCGGAAGACAGAAATTGCTTTTATGGTTTTGACACAATTTAAAGGAGAACTAAATTTAGAAACAAAGGTGTCCCTCCACCTCAACCACGAAAAGAAAAAAGGTATTTAACTATAGCACTTTGACTTATTGCTGCAGTTTAACAGTAAGAAAGCCTTTCCATTCTCCTGCCCTAGACCTGCTTGTCCTAGAGTATGGGGCATGCTGGCACAGTGACAACCCACAATATGATCACATGTTACCCTGAATTAAAGGGCATGTCCACCACCAAATCTTAAACTTGCCCCAGTGCTGGCCCTACTGTGTAGTTTTAAAAAATCCTTAACTTAAATTCCTGCTCCTTATGGCTCTCCTGAAGTCCATGTCCAAAGTCCAAGAAACTGACCAGTAGGAGTTGTATTTCTGCCAAAAGGTTTCTGCCTCTGATTTGTCCTCTGAGTGGACAGTGGCATGCGCAGGTGAGGCCTTCCTCCCCCCCTCCTTCACTCCGGATCCCATCTGGCTGCCCTTCTACCTAGCGTAAAACCATTTTTGCCCACCCTCAATTCATACTTACAGCTCTTTGCTCCTGCCGGCAGCCTCCTCTGTGATTGGCTGACAAAGGGACTGTAGTTTGAATCAGAAAGTTTTTAGTTTTAACACTGTGGTTTGATGTGGGAAAGGCAGAGAAACAGTATAGTAAAAGTTGTATTTTTGGGTGGACATGCTCTTTAAAGCATGCTTTTCCATTTTCCCACCTGCATAGTTGAGATAATAACGCATATGCTGCACACCAAAAATGATAGGAAAATGGATCGCAAACTTGGTTTTTGGGCCTAGGCACTCTCTTTTGTGGCTATTAGCCAATGTTTCATAAGGTGCTCCCGTGCCAGGTCCTCTACCAATGACCTTTCCTAAAGCACAAGGAAAATGGATGCAAGGGGCACACTTAAAGTGTAAGTGAATTTGTAAGATGAAAGGGACAAGGTGATCCCTGAAACGTTGTAGCTTGATGTGATTTAATAAATATTCACTACAATTTAAGTGTGCCCCTTGCATCCATTTTGCTTGTGCTATAGGAAAATGGATCTCAGGGCTACACAAATGATGGTATACGGACACTGAGATTTCCACAATTTTTGAAAAATTGATGGGATACAAAAAATTGGATTGCGTTGCATGGATTTTAAATGTAGTCCTAGCCCTAAATAGCAATTCTAGCAAATGTATCTGTCTTGCAGATAATGCTTAAAGGGCAAGTCCGGCCCCAAAATGAAAACTTACATACAGGTAAATCACCCCCCAAAACCCTAAACGGTAATAGTTTGAAATCTGAAATATATAAGTCTAACCTGAAATCCTGCTCAATGTCCTGTTTCCCCTGTTTCTGCTTCCTGGTTCTTCCAGTTAGCAACTGTCAGTTATGGATTTGACACTTGACATCACATCCAATGAATGAATGTTAATCCCCTGTCTGCCTCTTCTGAGCATGCCCAGGCTCAGTAGATGCTCAGTACAGGTTTCTAAATTGCTCAGTTTCCAGAAGCATCCAGAAGCATAGCAGGCATACAGTAATGAATTTAAAGGACAAACTATGACATATCAATATGCTTGTGAAGGTTCTCATTCATCCAGGTCATGGTATATCTGTTGTATTCAATTTGATCAACTGGACTTGAAATGTAGTTCTTCAAGTCTTCAAGAACTACATTTCAAGTCCAGTTGATCTGATTGAATACAACAGATATGACATATCAACATATTTTAAAGAGGCCATTCTTTATAAAAGATGTTATTATGAGGGTGGAGTTGTCCTTTAAAGGAGAGTCTCAACTCTCTCAATACAAATCTGTATACTATTATACTTACCTTTTCCAAAGATGCTTCTAAAAAGTTATTTACAGAACCCAATCCTTTACCGAAGCTCTCTCCTCTCCTTTTGCAGCTTACGTGTAACAAATGTCAGTCAAAGCCATGAAGCTGATGTGCCAGACAATGGCTGCCAGATGTTATTGTAGCTGCCTACTCCGATGCTGTATGTGCTCATAACCAGCTCGCAAAAGCAGCAGAGGAGGTATGACTCTGCCAGAAAGAGCTGGAGATTCCCAGCCCTTTAAAATAAAATAGGATTCTGTGTTCCCTTGGGTTAGTGCACCTATTGGCCAAAAATTAAGGTCATCACAAAGCAACACCTAGTCAGTGGCCAAGCGCACTATGCACACTTGCAGATCTATCTATCCATCCATCCATTATAGCAAAACTAGAATGGGGCCCCTATCTGTGCTTCATCCACAGTGTTTTTCTGGGAGAAGGCTATAGCTCTCATAATCAAAATAAGAAGATGGGCCCCCAGTGGCTCCTGGGCCCCCATGCAGTTGCTCCCCCTGCTCCCCTCTAGTTATGCACCTGCTACGACCGTATCTATGTATAAACCTACATACCGTATCTATCTATATACCTAGCGACCGTACCTATCTATATATTTACCTACCGTATTTATCTATATACCTATCTACTGTATTTATCTATATACCAACTAACCGTATCTAATTATATACTTACTAAACGTATCCATCTATATACCTACCTACCGTATCTATCTATATACCTACCTTCTATATCTATCTATATACCTACCTACCATATCTATCTATATACCTACCTACCGTATCTATATACCTACCTACCTACCGTATCTATCTATATACCTACCTACCATATCTATCTATATACCTACCTACCGTATCTATATATCTACCTACCATATCTATCTATATACCTATCTACTGTATTTATCTATATACCAACTAACCGTATCTAATTATATACTTACTAAACGTGTCTATCTATATACCTACCTACCGTATCTATCTATATACCTACCTACCATATCTATCTATATACCTACCTACCATATCTATATACCTACCTACCTACCGTATCTATCTATATACCTACCTACCATATCTATCTATATACCTACCTAACGTATCTATATACCTACCTACCATATCTATCTATATACCTACCTTATGTAGCTATCTATATACTTACCTACCGTATCTATCTATACACCTACCTATAGTATCTATCTATATACTTACCTACCGTATCTATCTATATACCTACCTACCGTATCTATATATCTACCTACCTACCTACCGTATCTATCTATTCCATATCTATCTATATACCTACCTACCGTATCTATATACCTACCTACCATATCTATCTATATACCTACCTTATGTAGCTATCTATATACTTACCTACCGTATCTATCTATATACCTACCTACCGTATCTATCTATATACTTACATATATACATATATATATATATATATATATATATATACGTACCTACATATATCTACCAGCCTGTCTCTCTGTTATAAGATAGATTTTTGCTGGTTATAGAGATAATCAACATTAGTAAACATTGCATCAGCTAAACTTTCTATTGTGCCCTAACCACACAAAGCCTACTAGCTAGAAACAATGTGTCATGTGATGACAAGGTGACACAGGGTTAACACTGATGCATTTAAATGGGCTGTTCATTTGTTCAAGGTTAAAAGCAGATCTAGTTCCATATCCCTTATCTGTCCCTGATGGTCCATCTCATTCCCAGTGCTCCCCTGGCTGTCCCTCCTTTATCAGCTCCTCTCACTAACTGGGCAGTGACGTCAGCAGCTTGGCCGGTGCCCCTTCCTGCCAGCAGGAGGAGAGAGAGGGAGAGGGAGGGAGGGAGAGAGAGAGGGGAGTGATGCGAAGACGGAGGGATCTGGGTCCCACTTTTTCTGTGTCCTGGTCTAAGGAGCTGCTGCCCACCGGGGCTGGAACCAATCAAGTGGCTACCAGACTCAAGGACTGGGCTTCTTTATTATTAGAAGGAATCTCATTGCCCCCACCCTGCCATCGTCTTACTCCACTTGTCATCTCACCTTCCCTCTATTAGTTTAACTCTGTGCCCCCCGCACGTTGCTCCAGTGTGTGCCCGGCTATCCGGGGGTGGTGACCATGGCTTCATCTGCCAGCGGGATGGAAGAGGTTCGCTCATCTGTGTTAACCCCGTTAAAACTGGTGGGACTGGTGTGTATCTTCCTGGCCCTGTGTCTGGACATCGGAGCCGTTCTGAGCCCTGCCTGGGTGACGGCGGACAGTCAGTACTACCTGTCCCTATGGGAGTCCTGTAAGAAACCTGCCAACCACTGGATGTGTCAGTCCACCCTGCAGAGCGGTGAGAGCCACTAACACCACGATCGCCACTAACACCACGATCACCACTAACACCATTATCACCACTGTCCACTAACACCACGATCACCACTAACACCATGATCTCCATTATCACCACTGTCTGCTAATACTACGATCACCTTAACACCACGATCACCACTAACACCATGCTCACCACTAACACCATGATCACCATTATCACCACTGTCCACTAATACCACGATCACCACTAGCACCATGACCACCATTACCACCACTAACACCATGATCACCATTATCAACACTAACACCATGATCACCATTAACACCATGATCACCATTATCACCACTAACACCATGATCACCATTAACACCATTATTACCATGATCACCATTAATGCCATGATCCCCACTAACACTATGATCACCATTATTATTAGTAACATTACCCACTGCTCCAACTATGGGGCTTAGTCACATGATACTCACTGGACTGTGGAATTGTTAAAGGACTTCACAGTCTGTCACCCCAGCGCAGTCTCCTCTGCTTCTCTATAGGATGTAGTTTAGGAAGGGAATGTTATCACTAATAACACTCACTGTGAAACTCTTACTACTGGGGATTTTCATTTAAAGCAATTTTAACGACGTTTTTATTTTTTGCTTTGTCACACAAACAAACCTCTCCCCCACCTTTTTTTCCACCGCCACCCCCCATGGGGAGCATGATCTGTACATGAGGTTCAGTGCTGCAGAGATTACATGCTGCTTTTTGATTTACAGGGCTTGATAACTCACAGACAATTGTTGGTAGCTCAGAATAGGACATGAGATCAGTTTCAGGGAGCAAATAATTTACTTAGCACACAGCAGGATGTCAGACTTACAGCCCTTCAGATTTTTGAAAAATACCAACTGCAGCCAGGGAATGCTGGGATTTGTTGTTTTCAAACATCTGGTGGACCGCTAGTTTGACATCCCTGGCACACAGGTTTAACAATGTTGCGTGGGCAGTACAAACAACAGTAGCCAGGTAGCCATTTCACCTATATACCTCCACTCCCTACTAACTTTATAAGGGGTTCCCATTAATATTTACAAGGTAGATTGGTTCCTAGTGTTGTCCAGCTGTCTGTAATGTGAAAAATAATGTATTCACTCCTGATTTATAGGAACTGTGGTGCATTAAAACAACGTAGGGCTCTTTTAATAGGAAAGTGTTGCACACCTTTTGTAAATAAGGCCCCATGCCTTTGGGGAGTTTGTAAAATGGAAATATTCCAGATTTGTTGGAGAATCAACTTAGAGCTGCAAATCCTTTATTTCGATATGCTGGCATTGTACAGTGGTCACACAAAACTGCTGCAAATGTGAAATTAAATGGTTTGTAAAGGGCTGCATGCTACTCCTCAAAATAGAGGCTCTGCTGCCGCAATTCCCTTCTAAAAGTCACCCCAACATCTGGTAAATTGGCACAAAAGAGTGTGAATATTAGAAGGGAATTATCTATTTTCAGTTCTCAGTTATTTTCCCCTGTTGGTCTGTTTAATTTTGTTTATGGCTTTTACTTCACTGCAATCAGTAGGGCAGAATGGATCCTTTGTGTTTGTGGCTTATCTTACGTTTTACCCAAAAACTGATGTATGTTTTATTTTTTTTTATATATATAAATATATATATATATATATATATATATATGTACACTGTGGGAGTAAGTGTATAAGTGTAGTAAGTGTAAGAAGTTTTTCACACAGCAACTATTCAACTGTTTTGAGCACATTTTAGAAGTTGTGACAAAAAATTGGAGGACAATTTATAAAATGTTCATAATTTTGATGCTTAACCGTGAGTTGTATATTTCCCAGTTTTCTGTGATCCATTGTTTGCAGAATACGTCCTTGAATATGAGCTATGTTGGGCTAGAAAAGAATAGGTCATACAGACAAATTAGCAGCACGCACAAATCTTTGCATAGTTATATTCCGTTGTTTTAATTGGCCTGTTTTGTCAATCATTCAGTTCTGTATAGTAAATGTAGTAGTTATGGCTAGACTGTAAATGTGATTATTATACACTAGTCTGAAAAATTGTATCATTAGTTATAGATATTGCATATCTAAGGTCACCTTTTGAATCTCCGTAGCTTACTGGTTAAGCTTGTATTCAATTAATTTCACATAAATATTTGCAAATATATTACTTTGCAAACCACCAGATGTATGAAACATTCTTGTAATTGATTAGATTACTATATCAATTGTATTGTGTCCCCCCCAAAGCCTAGTCATTTGTGTCTATTGTGCTGCTGTGCACCTTGTAAAAGGCTTATGGATGAGCCATGTGTGTAATTTTGGCTTCCTAATGTGTATGTTTGTTCTTTAAAAAAAACATTTTATTTTTTTTATTTTTCTAGAATAGCTGTTTCTAAAAGTTTCTTTTTCAGCAGCAAACGTACATCCTCCAATTCAAGATGGAAATTTATGGAAGAATGTCTCTCTAAAAACTGTCTCCTTAGCAACCTCAATCTATTATCCTCTTTCAACGACTTTCTCTGGTTTCAGGGAGAAAATACTACATTAAAATGTTGAGAAGAATCAATATTTTGGAGAATACTAGAATTTATTTTTATGTATGGATATTTTCAAAGCCTTTTGTTTGTGAGACTGTATTAAACATGTTCAGGAACCCAAACAATGCCAGGGAAATTAGATGAGGTAACTTACTCTCATTATAAAAGCCCAGTGCTTTTCAGCTGTCTGCCTTTGAATTAGTAAACAAAAGAATAGTTGGACAATGTGAAACTCTAAATCTAAAATAAAAAACAGATGTGCTTTTCACACCTCTAGCTTTACATTACTTTACATTTCGTTCATTCCCTATATCTTAGTGGGCCATTTCATGTGTTTAATGAGGTCTCTCATATTTTCTTCTATTAAAATAATGTGAAAATTTCAAGGTCAACGCACAGACCCTGGTTTCACAAGCTATTCCTTGAGTAAATGAATAATTATGCTTGAACAGGTTCTTTATGTTTGACATCTGTGGCTTTCTGTCAGTCTACAAAAGAACTGTTGTGCCATTGTTAAAGTTTTTAACCACAATTTTACTTAATAACCAGTTGAAAATACTTAAGTAATTACAGAAACATGCTTAGTGTTACTTTTTGAAAGAAAACAGTACATCAGTATGTCCAACTATTAAAAATGGCAACGTCAGTATTGCTTTTGAAAACCACAACTTATTTCCCTAGCTTGTTTAAGAAAAGTATTTTGTGCAGTGGTATTCAGAGCATTCACTTTTTCAGCTGGATTCCATTCAAAACTGTGTAATTGAATCTTTCTGCATATTCATTGCAAAAGCTGCTTCCTTGTTTGGTATGATCTATTCTTCTTAGTTTGGCATGAACCATAAGCTAAGGGTAAGGTCCCACGATCACGCACAGCGATGCATGCAGGGTTTTTACGTTGAGCTGCTGTGCGTGGTACTCCGTGTGCGCTGCGTTCCAGGCCATATGTTATTGGGACACATGCGATTCAAACCAAAAGTCGTGCACACATGCAAAACTTTTATGGACCGGACCGCAGCGCAAATAGTGGGGACTACCTGGCAGCATTGCATTTGCAATGCGAACCTGAAGGGTGAACGGAGCGCAAATCACACTCCGACACGCAGTAGTGGGACCCCTTAGTGTCCTAAACCAGCCATTTAGAAATGATAATTTCTAACACTGCTGTAACAATGCCAATTCAATTTACATTATATGCAGATTTGTTTTGTCCAACTTTTTTGTTCAGATTAATAGAAAAATAAATTGGAACTCATTTGCATGAAAACATATAGGCCTCATATGTAATAACAGATAATTAAAGGAGAAAAATAGACTAAAATGATATTTTTTAAATTAAAGGTAATAAAACACTGGCTTCTGTTAGATCCCATTTACCTCTGAAAATTAGCCAGTCAAACATCTTATTTTGTAGATATCTAGTGTCGACATGCTAATCTGTAAGAAATATTAAACCTTACTCTATCAGTAATGTAGGGTTTCACATTATCCGTAAAACCAATTAAAATTCCTACGACAAAAAATGTCTAGATCCAATAAAATATTGCATCATGTTTTATATTTCAGCATGTGTTACATGAAAGCAGATTAAATTGGGTCTTATTAACAGTGTAGCGTTACTTATAATTGTAGTATGCAATAATTCACCATATAGCTGTCTCTTTCCTGTTTCCAATTTTAACAAATCAAATTGTCCCTGCTGCAGCTCTCCTAAATATTGTTGGGTATGGATTTCCGAGTACTGCCTTATGTGCCTTACCCAGCCCAATAGCAGCACATCCAGGTACTTAACAATCGTGTGCACACATGAGTTCAACTATAAGGGCCATTTTTTTGCACAATCGCATGTGTTTCCATAATGGAAAATAGCGAAATTGCATGTGCAAACGTGAGACAACTTGCACGCTTTGGTGCGTTGCAGTGTGACCTCAGCCTAAGACCTCAAATGAACAATAAAATGTCACTCCAGTAAATAAAAATGTACTCAAGTTAAACCCTCTGCCCTCTCCCCCCCCTCTCCAATTTAGTCAAGGTCCAGTTTGAGTTTAAACTGTGAGACTGGACAATCTGGCTAAAGGTATGCCTCTAAATTTTGTTATATGATATAATGATATAATTTTTCCATCCTGTAACTTCCTAGGATGCATTTTATGGTACATTATCAGAGGGAATGTAACCCTTAACGGGCCTGTTAACAACTTAAATGAAAAGGTATATATATTTTAACCCCCCCCAACCCAAAATTACAAATTACAATAGTTGCATTAGCGGATGGCTAATCTGTTATGCAGAAAAATAATGCTCTACCCATCCCTCTGCATCTCAAATGTTTCTGCCTCCTCTCCAAGCTTATATATTTTTTACAAGCATTTACATACTCAAAAGTGGGCAGCTAGGGGGTTAGTATTCAGTCTTTGGCTGTAATGTCATCTGTTACATCCATGATTGAAAGCTGCTAACTGGAAGAACCAGGAAACAGAACAGGAGGAAACAGAACATCAGGCAGCATTTCAGGTTACACTTACATCTCTCAGATTTCTAACTATTGTATATGTGTGTCATGGTATATTTGTTGTATTCGGTTAGATCAACTGGACTTAAAGTTTAGTTCTTGAAGGCGTTTAGCTAGTCATCCGACTGGCTTTCTCAATTCAAAATGACTTTACATAATTGCCAGAGATTCTTGTACAAGTCATTCTGAATTGAAAAAAGCCAGTCGGATGATTAGTGAATCGTCTTTAAGAACATAACTTTAAGTCCAGTTGATCTAACAATACAACAGATCTAACTATTGTAGTTTTGGAGTTTAGGGGTGATTTACCTATATACAATTTTTCATTTGAAGGATAATCTAGCCCTTTAAATAAGCAGCATTAAATATGTTTGTTTGTTTTTTTAGAATTTAAGATAAGGCTAAGGGCCTTTAACCCATGTATTTTAGTTGTTCTAAATAAATGGGTTTAAGGACCCTTAGCTTTATCTTTTGTGTGCGGTTCCTGTGTTGAAAGTTGCTAATTTTTTTGTTGCAATTGTGCCTTTTACTACTGCTTACTTACCAGAGTACTGTCTGTTAGTGTAATTTTTAAAATTGTTAGCTGATTTATGTTCATACCCATATATACTGCAGAGCTGTATGAAATAACAGTGCTCACATAACAATACATTAAAAATAATGGAAAGGGACATTTGGAAAATCAAGTTTATTGCTTTTGATTTTTCATTATTGACTCATTACCAACTGTAATTTATTCCACTCCATCAATGTAATACTGGTTACAGTATACAGGTCGCAGATTATTCTGGGATCTTATGTACCACCCATATTCTAGCTTTACTGATGTTTTTACTCAGGTGTGTTTTGCAAAACATATGGACCATCTGTGACGTTTAATTCGTAGTCAGCCAGTCTGTTCATATATATTTTCAATAAGCATGTCCGATGTCCCATTGTGGTAGTATAAATATTTTTAGAATTACATTAGAAAAGACACAATCCCCTTTGCTGTATGAACCACATTATAAAATCTTCTGGTTTAAAGGGAAATTACAGTATACTTACCTTCTACCCACCCTCACCTTTAAAAGTCCCCAGGGTGGACCATCAGGTCTTCACCCCTGGATATATAGAAGATTAACTGTAATTTTTACCCTCACTCATTCATTTAGCTCCACCCACTTACAACTATTCATAATAAGAATATGATGTCTTTGCCGTGTCAAGTACTGGATTTAAATCCACCCTTAGGTACACCTGCAAGGAGTTTACATTAGCCAATCCTAAGGGTTTGAAAGTGACCCTTTCCATGTAATTTTAAGTAATGTTCTTAAAATACAGAGGACATATTTGGCATTTTCCTATTCATTTCCCTAACTTTTTGGATTTTACAATACATTTATGAATAGCACAAATTTATCACATTCATCTATTCTTAGAATTCTTCATTTGTCCAATCTTCATAACTCATTTACCTTCAGTTTAATATTTGAAATAAAAGATCTATTGAAAATGGATATTTGGAACCATCAGTTTGTTTGGCTTGAAAAAGCCAAATTACTGTTCTATTTCTTCTTCTTTTTCTTCTTCTTCCATTTTATTCTTCTGCTTTTTTGGACTGTATCTCCTCCCACAGTTTTTGAGCTAGAGACATGCGGGGCATATAGGAGAAGTGTGCTATCTTCTAGCTAAGGAATCCGCAGAAGCGTTACGGCGTTATCGGGGAATTTCCAGACATTTTTTTCCATAGACAATAATGGTAACAATCCTCAAATGTGCATATTTCAAAACAGTTTGTTTCATGGTCATAAATACAAATGGTGATAACCCCAACCCCCCCCCACACACACACACAAACACAGGTACACCCACCTACTGACCTACATTTCCATTTTAATGGAAGCCATATTTAAAGGGTAACTAAAATAAAAAAAAACTAATTTAGATTTATCCTGAATAAAAGATAGTTTTATGGTTGTAAATACAAAAAAAAAGACACCCCCCCTCAACCAGACCCAGGTACACACACCTACTGATCTACTTATCTATTACTGTGGCAACCATACTTAAAGGGTAACTAAAGTCAAAAAAACTAATTTAGATTTATCCTCAATAAAAGATAGTTTTATGGTTGTAAACACAAAAAAGACATACCCCTCAACCAGAACCAGGTACACACACCTACTGATCTACTTATCCATTACTGTGGCAGCCACACTTAAAGGGTAACTAAAGTCAAAAAAGCAAATTTTGATCAATAATCAAAAAAGTTTGTTTTTTTAACTCCCAACGTGATACAGGTATACCCACCTACTGACCTACCCCTCTATTACTGTTGTAGCCATACTTAAAGGGTAACTAAAGTAAAAAAAACAAATTTTGACCAATCATCAAAAAAGTTTGTTTTTTTTAACCCCCAACCCGACACAGGTACACACACCTACTGATCTACTTATCCATTACTATGGCAGCGATATGTAAAGGTTAACTTAAGTAAAAAAATAATTTTGATCAATAATTAAAAGTTTGTTTTTTTAACTTCTTTTAACCTCCAACCTGTTCCAGGTACACACACCTACTGACCCACCCTTCCATTTCCATGGCAAGCATATTTAAAGGGTAATTATAGTCAAGAAAACACATTTTGACCAATCATCAAAAAAGTTAGTATTTTATCCCCCAACCTGATATGAATACACACACACCAACTGACCTACCTTTAATGCATGTGACATATTTAAAGGGTAAGTAAAAAACAACAATTTCCTCTTCATTGGCATTATTGAGTTTTAAAATCTGCAACACAAACACACAAATTCCCTTCCAAAATGCAGTCTTTCAAGCCAAATTCAAAGTTTATACTTAAACTTTCCCTTTCTAGCTGTAACTGACCCATAATTCAGTGATTTTAAACTTATAAAATATTTTTCATAATCTAGTAAAAGTTCCTGTCAACATATTGGCCCTTTAGCTTACGAAGGTTTTGTTATTATTAGATTTTATTTATTTTACTGTCATTTTGTGTAACACTCAACAACAAAAAATGGTTAATTATTCACATCAGTTTCTGACACAATTGAGCCATGATTTTAGTTTACTTACCACATGCAGAAACATACAGTAGAAATAATTGCACACTATGGCAGATAAAGGGCAAATATATCTAGATGCAAAAGCTCTCAGCCTCTTACTGTGTTTTTGGCTGGGTAAATGTTGAGTTTTCAACAGCTCTAATGTCCTTAGAATCTTATACAGATGCAATTGTGGATGGGAATACAGACAGCTATGTTGAATTTTAACTCTTGTGGTGCCTGGGTAGGTTTTGCAGAGATTACTGAGTAAAAAAAGCAGTTAATGCTGGAGTGACTGGAAAGGCAGGGGTTAAACTTATGACCTTGGTTTTAATAGCAGAGGTCAGAGCAAGAAAAGTAACAATCGTCCATAGAACAAAGTAACAAACTTCTCTCTGCACCAGCACCTATGTATGAGACAAGAGCAAGTGTCTGCAAGGGTACAGTTGACATGTGATTTCATTGGTCTTTGTAAATCCTTCTTGCCATAATGATCTATGGAATGTGGATGATTCTATTGATGATAATAACAATCTATCACTTGATGAGGTTTAATTATAACTACAGCAGGTATGTGGACCTCCAGATGATATGCTATTTGAAACTCCCAGGCATTGTAAAACAGAGTGCAGACAGGGAATGTTGGGAGTTGTAGTTTTCAAAACATTGCATAAATATCTACATCCATATAAAGGTGTAGATATTTCACTGCAGCTCTACCTGCTCCCTACCCATAATCCTTTGTTATGGTACCTGCTCATTGTAACTTTTACTGTCTCCCATAATGCAAGTTTACACAGTGGGTGGAGATTGAAATGTTTATTCTGCAGGACATAGTTCTAAAATCATAGATAGGTTACCAGTAGATCTCCAGATGTTTGAAAACTGTAACTCCCAGCATTCCTTGGCTATAGAGTGAATGCTGGCAGTTGTAGTTTTTAAACCATCTGGATAACCACTGGTTACCTATCCCTGTCACAGATCAACAAGAGAATAGTTAAAGGTAAAGATTTAGGGGTTATTTTTTTTTACTCACTAATGAGTTACTTTTGTATATGTATTTTAATGCAGTTACTTATCTTTGCGTGTTGTTCACTCTCATCTATACAGAGACAAGTGCGAAACAGGGCCTATCATTTTTGTTCGTCTACTGCAAAATGCATGTAGCAGACAGGTATCCCACCCCTCCCGGATTGTCCAGGAGTCTCCCTCATTCTGGGGTGGTCTCCCACACTCACACGAGAACACCCCAGACTCCTGGACTTAAGAAGAGACTTGAGTCTCCTCCCAAGTCACGTCCCCTTTCACTGACCACGCCCTGGGAACACCCCTAACCCTGCCTCCCACCCCCCCTTAAATGATGGCCCCGCCTCCGCGTGTTCCCCTGGACACCAAGAGAGTTTGTGAAATATCTAATTAACCAAAATCAATTTTACAGTGAGATTTGTAAAACAATACACATGAACCAATGGAGCAGTAGAAACAGACTCAATGGTTGCTTTGTTGGAATAGAAATTAAAGGGCATGTCCACCCCCAAAACTATATTTTAACCCACTACTGGCCCCATTGTGTAGTGTAGAAAAATCCTTACCATACATCTCTGCTCCAAATAACTGCCCTGCAATGACTGTTTAAAGTCCCAAAAACGAAGCCAGGAGCCTGTCTGTGTCCCAAATTGTCTCTGCCTCCTGTCTCTCCTCCAGGAGAAGTTTTGTAAATTGACTAGAAAAATCAATTAGAAAATTTGTGGAAAATACTCTTACTTTATTAAATATTTTGCACAGTACTGCAAAAACAAAAATAACAAAAAAAAACCCCACAGAACACAGATGTATGTTTAATAAGATATCTTTATATTCCACATTGTGTATTTGAATTAAATAGTCTTGTAAATAAATGTTTTACAAACTATCTGGTCTGTATACTTCTGTATGCAACTATCTCTGTTCTGTATGCTTCTTCTGTTATTATCTTACTTTTCAATAAAGTAAGAGTATTTTCCACAAATTTTCTAATTGATTTTTCTAGTCAATTTACAAAATGTCCAGTGAGATAACAGAAGAAAAATCCAAACAAAATCAATATTGGTGTGGCTACCCTTTGCCTGGAAAGCAGCATCAATTCTTATTGGCAGAATTGCACAGTCAGGCATTACGTAGGTAACGTAGGTTTAGTGTCAGGTGTATAATTAACCAGTTGCTAATTATCATCATTTTCATATGTAGGTTGAAACAGTCATTAACTGAAACAGCTGTGTAGGAGGATTAAACATGGTAAGAAACAGCCAAACTATGCTACCAAGGTAAGATTGTGACCTTTTTATGTCACAGGCAAGACATGTAGTTTATATCTACCTGTAGCAATTGATTTCTCTTCTGTTGATTAACTTTGCATTATTAATTGATAAAAGATAAATCATTAACAATTCTGTTAGTGAAATTTACTTTAGGGATGGCCGGTTCGTGGATCCGAACGGCGGATCTTTCCGGATTTTCCGCCTTCCGAACTTGCGATTCGCGGATTTTTCGCATTTTCGAAAATTTTCGAAATTACGAGTTTTCATGTATTTTCGGGAATTTTCAAAAATACGGGAAAACACGTATTTTCGAAAATTTTCGAAAATACAAGGATTTCTCTTAATTCCTTACATACGTATTTTCGAAAATATTCGAAATTACGAGGATTACTTGTATTTTCGAAAATACATATTTTCGAAAATACATGAAAACTCGTAATTTCGAAAAATTCCCGAAAATACGTGAAAACTCGTAATTTCGAAAATTTTCGAAAATACGAAAAATCTCGTTATTTCAAGGGTATTTTTAATTTTAACGGGTCCGCTCGCGGATTTTCGAATTTTTTCGAAAATTCGCGGATCCTCGAGCGGACCGGATTTTGCGAAGTTCGGACATCTCTAATCATTTTGCGATTGAAATTGTGTTTGTAATATAGATTGTTATTCCAATCCTGAACATGATGGGGAAACGTCACAGAAATGACAGCAGGTAAAACTACTGCTCTACTTGAGATTACAATCAATTCGACTTTCAGCTCAGATTGAATGTATATTTGGTGTAATGTTGAGGTAGTGTTTGGCCATCTTTAGTTTACAGCATATTGATGGGTGTGCACTTCTTTTGCTTTGATTAGGGGACCAGTGTGGTATTCATAGGACAGGGGAATTTTATTTATAGATTTACTGATTAGTATGTGAATGGCCCTGGCCCTGATAAAGGCGTTTCAATAAACAGAGCGCTCAGAACTGGGTTTGTTTAATTTGAGATACACGGTGAGGTCTCTGTCCTGGAAGCACCTGTATAGTTACACAACAGGTGAGTGCAGGTGAACACATGTAAATACAAAATTTAACCCTACATATAATACCGTATATGCTGAGCAGCAAAAGTAAAATCAAAATGTGTGATTTAATACACATTTTTTATTATTAATCATCAGCGCTTAACAAATAGGATAATTAAATTCTTTAAAGGGACACTAAACTAATATATTCAGTAGATGCAAGGGGGATCTATAATTTACAGGGAGATATGCCATGGTTGCTGGTTCAAAACAGCTGATGGGCAGCCTTTGTTTCACCTTTTAATAAAGGACATGCCCATGCTCTTAACTAAACTTTACAGAGGACCGCTGCAAACCCAATTAGCTTATTTAAAAGATGTTTAAAAATGTACACAACCTGATCCCTCACTGGCAGAGGAGGGAGGAGATACTGCAGAGGAGTGAGCCGCAGCAAGGGGTTGTGTTGTGTAATTTAAGGACAACTAAAACCTCAGAACAATACCTCAGAAGCAATAGCACCTTAATATAAAATCAGTAATCTGTGTCTCACTTCTCATTTTGATATGGTTGTTAGGATATTTACCTTTCTAGCTTGGGGTTTGTGTTTTATCACCTAGTGTGGTCACTGACCATTGGGTTCTTTACACATGCTCATTCCAAAAATACTGCTTGAACTTTTTACAGTTGGTACAGTTGGTCACACCCACTAGTAGCCTCTAGCCAACCCTTTTTCAGGACAAGGTGACTGAGCTGACAGTTATTTCATCCAGTTCTTCAGGGGGTTACATTTAATGCAATTTACTGTAGTGGGATTTTTCAGTTTATTGGTGTTTAAGAAGGGATATGTTCAGATTCTGCAGTGTAAAAAATTGGGTTTAGAAGCATTTTTAGAAAAGGTACTGTAAGTATAACAAAAAGGGTGTTAAAAGGAATCCTTACCGTGTGTGTAAAGTTTAGTTAAAAGGGTGGGCATGCCCTTTAAAAAGCTCCAATTTTTTGTCACTATTTTAATGCCAGCCACATAGCTTTGGGACATGCAGCAGTTTAGTATAAATAGAGATATATTTTAAGCTGCAATTGGGATATTGAATCAATGCTATGGGCACAGGGGTGAATGATTGAGGTAATTCCCTAATGCAAGTTCTCCAAAATCTCTAGAATTTTTTTTTTTTATTGTTCCATTGATATGTCTAAATTAGGACAACATAAAACAGTGACACTGTTTATTTGTGGACAGGATGTAAAGTAAACCCAGGAAACAAATTAAAGATTTACTACTATGACTGTGAAATAGTCACGTCTTTCAGAATAGGAAGAATGCTTGCCAGAGCATGGAGCTATATTTGGTAAAGAAAGGAAACGGTTTAGTTTACTATTTAGAAATCTGCAGCAGTTCCACCAAATATTTATGGAACCACGTTTTAGAATGAACTGCAGACATCATGTGCAAGCTGTTATAAAAGCTTATTGTGATTGAGAATTTTTTTTTTTTTCTGCATGTCTGCAGGGCTCTTGACAAATCATACATTCAGTGAGATTCAATAATATAGATATCATTTAACATTTGAAAGCTAACATCTGATTGGTTGGGGCAAAATTAGCACCGTTTTAAACGATAAGAACTTTTATTGAATAACCCTGATTGTATTTTAGTGAATATGTATATATATGAAAAAGGCTTCGCCCAATCATTTTAAGATTGATTTTACATCCTAATATCAAATGAAAACAATCAATTCGACATACAATTTTAGGACAATTCAATGACAATTATTTATGGCCACCTTACTTTAAATGGATAGAGTTTCTGTACGATTATTTGAATAAAACAGTACCAAGGCCTCTGTATCCATGAAGTAGGGTGAAAATCCTGCACTCAGAGCAGCGGTCCTGCACGATACAAGTCAATGGCGGCTGCTCCTGACCGGTCTTGATCGCAAGAGCACACTGCCATCTACTGCCATCAACATGGCCGGAAGAAGCAGTAGCGATGCTACTGCATGTCATATGAGCCACGTAAAAGAAATCTGCCATAATACCGTAGGCCAAAATGATTATACATATTTCAAAATTGGTACATGATAAACCAAAATCAATTTCTATCATTTAATCAATAAAGCAGCTATGCAAAACAGCCATATTCAGTTTCTTTATCTAAATGAGTTCCATTCTATTCTGAAATATCAGAAAGAAAGGAATTTCAGCATGGGTTTGGCAAGTGGAAAAACAATTGTTTAAATTCTTTTTCAACACACACAGTAAAGGTGGCCATACATCAATTCGGCATTCTGGTAGACATTGTCATTAAATTTTACCAAAATTGGACATTTATTTTTATTCAATATTAGATGATAATAGCATTCTTAAATTGATCCGGAAAAGGAGTTTTTTTTTGACGATTGTTAAAATGATGCCAGTGTAAAACATTTACCTTTTGGTACTGTGCAGCTGCAAGCTTTAATTTCTACATATCCTTGTAGTAGAAGAGGCCCAGGTACTGCAGATTTAAAGCTGAATTAGGGCTAGACCACACTGCTGCGCTTTTTTGCGCTTGTGTTTGCGCATGCGTTTGCTCTTGTGTTTTTTCATATCATTGAAAACTCGGCAACGCACCGAAAACTCTTTTTCGGGTGCGTTGCGATTTGAGTTCCGCATTTTAAATCGCAATCGCATGCATTTTTAAATAGTTAATGAAAAAACGCATGCGCAAACGCAACAAAATCGCACATGAAATCACATGCGTTTGGGATTGCGTTTGCGTTGCAGTATGGCTGTGTACAATGCTGCCTTCACCATATAGCACTTTAAGTACTTTTGAAATATAAGTAGTGTTAGGGCGGGTACAAATTTACATGCCTCTTTCAGAAGGAATAGCACCTTAATATAAAATCAGTAATCTGTGTCTCACTTCTCATTTTGATATGGTTGTTACGATATTTACCTTTCTAGCTTGGTGACCTAGTGTGGTCACTGACCATTGTGTTCTTTACACATGCTCAGTCCAAAAATACTGCTGGAACTTCTTACAGTTAATACAGTTGGTCACACCCACTTGTAGCCTCTAGACAACCCTTTTTCAGGACAGATTAGGCAAGGTGACTGAGCTGACAGTTATTTCATCCCGTTCTTCAGGGGCTACATTTAATGCAATTTACTGTAGTGGGATTTTTAAGTTTATTGGTGTTTGAAGGGATATGTTCAGATTCTGGAGTGTAAAAAATTGGGTTTAGAAGCATCTTTAGAAAAGGTACTGTAAGTATAACAAAAGGGGCGTTTGAAGGAATCCTTACGGTGCATGTAAAGTTTAGTTAAAAGGGTGGGCATGCCCTTTAAAAAAGCTCCAATTTTTTGTCACTATTTTAATGCCAGCCACATAGCTTTGGGACATGCAGCAGGTAAGTCTAAATGGAGATATATTTAAAGCTGCAATTGGGATATTGAATCAATGCTATGGGCACAGGGGTGAATGATTGAGGTAATTCCCTAATGCAAGTTCTCCAAAATCTCTAGAATTTTTTTTTTTTTGTTCCATTGATATGTCTAAATTAGGGCAACATAAAACAGTGACACTGTTTATTTGTGGACAGGATGTAAAGTGAACCCAGGAAACAAATTAGAGATTTACTACTATGACTGTGAAATAGTCACGTCTGGAGTGTAAAAAATTGGGTTTAGAAGCATCTTTAGAAAAGGTACTGTAAGTATAACAAAAAGGGCGTTTGAAGGAATCCTTAAAAAAGCCCCAATTTTTTGTCACAATAATTTTTCAGTCTGATATTTTGAGCAGATTGGCTGTGGAAATAGAGAACACAGCAAACATTTATATCTGTTGCACTGCTGCTATTAAACTACAATGTTAAAGCGCATGTCCCCCCAAAAACTATAATTTAACCCACTACTGGCCCCACTGTGTACCGCATAAAAATCCTTACCTTACATCCCAGCTCCAAATGGCTGCCCTGCTATGCCTCTCCAAAGTCCCAAAAACTGGCCACCAGGAGCCTGGCAGAGTCCATATAGGTAAGGTAAGTAATGATCGGGGGAGTTTCTGAAAAACATATTATAGCGGTGGGGGCTGAGGGAGGGAGACCTACTATACCCCAAAAGTTTTTAAAAGGGGTGGACATGCCCTTTAAGTCATAGCTGCTACTACCAATGAATTGCATTCCTCTAAAGTTGATGGCTACCATTCAAATACCTTTGATGCTGTACAGGAGCTATAAAGGGCACATTAAAGGGCACAACGAACGTTGTTTACGAACGAACGTTTCTGCCGATAATTGGCTGAAACAGTCATTCATTCGGGGATCGTTGAACGACCGACTTGGCAGATCTACGAATGAATGACCGTTTTGTCCGATAAAGCGCCTACACACGGGCCGACTATCGCGCAAAACGTTCGTTCGTAGACATCGTGCGGCGCGAATCGGGACCTGTGATCGCACGTGTGTACGAGCCTTAAGACTAGTTTAATCTCAGTGTTTACTTATTTAAGGGGATTACCAGTTACCAATTCATATTGAGATTAACTATTTAACTGTCTATAGGGTTCTTTCTGATAATACTGGACATCTAGTAAAACCACGTTTCCACCCTTATCTGCCAGCTTTAAAATAGATGTTTTATCCATGCTAAGTTCTTTTAAGAAATAGCAGTGCAACGTACCTGGCTCCACCTCCAACATACGGGAGAGTCCAAATCTCAGGGAGTACTGGCAACCTCCAGTAAGACCAAAGCAAAAAGTGGTGGCACACCTACCTTCTGCAGGTGATTTGATTACAAACAAGGCATCACGGGGAGAGAGTTTGCGAGCATCAGACCCTGATGCATTTTGTGACCTTCACAGTTACTTCATCATCCCTCTGATGCCTCAGGTTCTGATGCTTGCACTCATTAAAAGTTTTTTTAAGTCTTATCTTTTACTGAGATTAGACTCTCCTTTAAATGATACATAGTCTGTTATTTCCTTCTCAGTCATATCCATGAACATTTTAATGTTTGGGTACATAGTTAGAGGGGGGTAAAACTTGGATTTTCCTTTCCCTATATTCTCTTCCCTACCACTTGATCTATATTTTTATGTACATTTTCCAACTTAATCAGCACATCAGTGTTTAAGAAGTTGACTATGGTATTCTCTTCTTGAAACTTCTGTTTCAAATGAAAACATTTTTTGGGGGGTTAGTCTCCTAGCAAAGAGATGTATGTCCTTAATAAAGGTAAACTTGTCCAGTTCTTTTGTTGGGGCAAAATTTAAGCCCTTTGATAAATGGTTATTATGCATTTGTTTCAAACTGAATCTGGACAAGTTCACTTCAGACTTTACCTGTCCCCCTGCAGAAATTTTTTCCTACTTACAGTACTTTCTGAGAGTCGTTACTTCCTGCTTGGCCTAAAAAGGACCCTGTTGTCTTTTCATCTATTTCTGTATTTCCCCTTTACCTGTGTATTCTGTCTATTCTCTTCCTCATTCTTTGTCTCAGAGCTGCTGATTGAATTATTCTCATTTCTGGTACATAAATACTGCCTTATAATCCTCGCAGTATTTGATGAATTTCTTTTTGTTTTCTTTTTTTCCTTTGTTTTATGTTCGCCTGTAGACTTTCTATGCCATTCTTAACTTTCTCATTCACTTTATTATATGCAACTTTTTATTAGGTGGTGTTTATACTTCATATGTAAGTGCAAAAAATGTGGTTAAGTGCAATATTATAGGAAACAACCCTTCAGCCTGCTTTTTCCGAGGTAGGTTAAAACTGTAGTTACTACCTCTTCTCTATTGTTAGAAGGATATGGCTGACTGAAGTAAATCCCATGTAGGGGAAGATTCTTTACTCTCACTATCTCTTTGATGGTGAGTGTAGGTGGGATGAAATTTTTTGGAAATGATGGCAATTACGGCTTTGGATTGTTGATAAACCGAGCAGCTGACTGATTTATGTGCAATCTTTTTGTTTGGAGGGATTTGACCTACAGGTCACAGCTCCTTGAACTATCTGTGCAGATGCACATTAATATACATAGTAATCTAATATTGTCCAAACTTTTGGAAGTAATAGGATAGGTATTAATACCTGTCATTTTCAATATTTTTGAATTTTAGAAAGAAATCCAGCACATTGTCGAAGCTATAATGAATTTGCCATTACCATATCTGCACAGTCTTAATGGTCTCATTGTAAGTAAACCTTTCCTTATCACAAGATGAAACTCCTTTTCTTCTAATTTTAAAGGATGTGCATGCGTCCTCTGAAATTACCTATTGGTGAACAATTCACCAGAGAGCTTTTTGTATAGCCCATTGATTGTATTCTGGTGCAATTGTTGCTTAAATATCTGTTGTATTCAGTTAGATCAACTGGACTTAAAGACATTTAGTTCTTGAAGACGTTTCGCTAGTGATCCGACTGGCTTCCTCAATTTAGAATGACTTGTACAAGAATCTGTTGGCAATATAAGTACCCTGGAAATTCCCACTTAGCATAATCCAGCCAGGTGTTAAGGACCTTCTGAAGTTGTGGATGCATTGAGGCTAAGGGGTGTTATTGAAACTGCCCAGGGTACGGTTTCGATAACACCCCTTAGCATGAAGTCTAAGTCCAGTTGATCTAACTGAATACAACAGATATACCATGACCTGGATGAATGAGAACCTTCAGAAGCACAAAGTGCTTCTTAAATTTGCTAATTTAGCAAATTTAGAAACTTGTTACCTTTGAAGGTGTTGGGAGCTCCTCTTATCCAATCAATGTCAGGGTAATTGAAGTCCTCTATGACTAGAATGTGCCTCTAACTTGTGGTCTTTGCCACCTGCATATACTTTTCCTGCCAGCTTCACCCATATTGCTTCAGCCTCATCTTTTATATAAATGGGACAAATCGGAAATGAAACCAGTTCAGAGAAGGGAAACTATATTAATTTAAGGGGAATGGAGGGGCTTTATTATTGAGAAACAGCAAGCTTATTTTATTCATTTTAAAAGCTGAATTAGTTTCTAAAATTTAAATTGAAAATTACTGGTGGTAATACATTTATAGGGAGATTCAATAAAAGTTCTTAAGTGTATCACATTCGGTCTCCGCACTCCCCTTTAACAAAAAACTGATGATGCTGGGTGCTACTATAAGGCCATAGCCACTTAGCCATTAGCCATTTGTCTGAAGAAGGTACCATAGAGTACCGAAACGTTACATGTGTGAATAAATACACTGAATACTGCTAAAGACTGGTGTGCGCTCAATAAAAGTTCTTAATCTTAAAAATGGTGCTAATTTTGCCCCAACCTATCAAATCTTATTTAACATTTGAAAGCTAATATCTAATTGGTTGGGGCAAAATCAGCACCATTTTAATTATAAGAACTTCTATTGAATCTCTCTAATAGTTCCTGTTGATCCAGGGATCCTTTCTGATTGCCTTTTGGAGTCTGGAAGGATTCCCCCCCCCCTCTTTTTTTTTGCCTTTCTCTGGATCAACTGTTAGGTGGGGCTCATGAGTAGGGTATAAAGGTTGGACTGGGTCAACATTTGTCTTAATACAACCTCCAATACAAAATGGAAACCTTTCAACTTCCCGAACAAATGAAATTATTAAAATGCAAGCAATATATTTATTTTCTACTTTAGATGAAACATTAGCTGTAAAACATTTCAGAAATCAGAGTGCCCAGATATGTATCTGAACACAATATTATGAACAAGCTATTACTGCAGATTTTTTTTACCAGTTTATGTGTACATTTTTTAATGTGGCCTTTAAAGGGTATCTCCACACACACCCTAATTTTTTTTTAGATTGTGTTTTGAACCCCTCATGAAAACTAGACCCTGATAAGTGTAAAATCCAAAATTGGCCCCCAAAATATATTTACCAGCCTTCGTTCCCTTGGTCGCAGTCTCTAATGTAGTTCTTCTGCACAGAACAGCATTAAGGGCTGGACCGTCAGCCGCATTTATGATTGGTTGAGGTCTCAACCAATCACAGACGAGAGTGCCAGTCCTTTCTTTCTGCTAATCAGTGCAGAAGGGAGGGGCGGGTAAGAATCTTTTGGGGACAAATTTTGTTTTTTAAACATAGCTTGCGGGGTGGGGGGGGTGCCCTAAACCTAGCCATATACATATTTTGCCTCAGTTGCAAGGCTGTGTAAAAAGGGAGGGGAGGGGGGGAGAACTCCCCTGCGCGTGCCAGAGTCCTCCAGGTTGACAGGGAAGGGGCAGATACGCATTGCACATAGAGAGGCTTCTACTCTTCAGTTTCCTGGACTTTCAGAAGGCAATGCAGGACAACCATAAGGAGCAGCGGAGAAAGGTAAGTTTTTTTTTAACACTATACAGTGGGGCCTACAGTTAGTTAAATTTTAGTTTAGGGGTGGACATTCCCTTTAAAATACTTTCTAGAATGTATTTATATACATAGTATGATAAGACACGATAGAATAATAAATTAAGAGGATGCAAATGAATGCACAACTTGCTGTACAGAATTAACAAGAATTACATCCACTAGTGATTAAAATAACTTAAAGTGAAAAGGATCTTGTTGGTAGCAGTAATTTCAAAGTTGAATATATTTTTTTCAAACATAGTGAATAAACCATCTTGCTTATATTCAAAAATAGTCACCAGCCATATAGTGATAGCATGTGTTAACCCTTACCACATTGAATAACTTTTAAAAGTGATAACTTGTTACTTGATATATATGTGTGTGTGATATTCTACCCACTAGGCTGTACAAATATACATTGTTAAAATGTACATAGAATTTGGCACGGTATCAGTAGTGAGGTAGGCAGTGTGTTTATTAGCAAGTAAATTTTTCCTGTTGATGATTGGAACTGTTAACCTATAAAACCTGGATAGGCTTCTACAGTTGTCTGACTGACACCTAAATAATCACCTAATTGGTGATTTGTGCAATTGGTCTACGAGGAGAGAAAAAGAAGCCTTCTACACCATTCCAGATTGGAATATAATGGTTTGGAAGACACATACTAAGAGAATTTAAGAGGGGTGAAACTCTTCAATTCATGCATACTTTTGACAGCGAGAACAATTGATTTGCAAAAGGAGTAAAGTTGTGTAAAAAAATGCATAATGGTAGCCCTATAAGGTTTTTTTCCGGTATTGGTCAATCTTTTTTGTAAATGTTATATTTCTAATTCTAAGTAGAAATAAAATGTCTACTCTAAATATATTTTAAAGCCTTCATCATGGTGCAGAGATGTATAGTCCGAATTCATGCACTACAAGAAAAAAGTTATATATAATTTTCCTACACAGATTAATTTAAAGTTGTTAAAAGGCAGTAAACCTGAAATGATGCAATGAGAACTGCTGGAAATTAGATTTAGCAGCAAGAATATAAAAATATTCAGGTCAACTGGCTCTGATACGCAAAGCTTTTAATATGTTTGTGATATACACCTAAAGCTAATGATAGTCACATAAACACTTTATATATTTTGGATACTATCAGAATTAAATATTGAACCTTTTATTTTACATTAGTCAGACAATTTAGGGACATTTTAGAAATGTTTTTAATGTTTTTAGGTAGCAAGTTCAATAAAAAATTATAAAAGGGCTTGTTTACCCCCAAAACTAAAATGTAACCCACTTGCCTTTCTCCCCAGCATGGTTCTCCGGCTGTTCCTATCCAAAGACCAGAAAAGTGAAGAGTAGGAGCCTTTCTGTGTGTAATCCGTACACCTGTCCGCTTGGACATTGGCATGTGCAGAGACCTCCCCCCCTCCAGAACCTCTTCTCTGCAGTGTTATTCTTAAAAATAAACCTTTTGCTGTAGTGTAGGAAACCCCCTCCCAACCCTAACTGCCACCTTAAAATGTTAAGAAAGTCCCCAGAAACATACTTACCAAGCTTCGTTCCCTCAACTAAATCAATAGCCAGCAGCTTTGTCTGTGATTGGCTTACTCGCAGCCAATCACAGACGTGGCTGCTGGTCAGGCCCCCTAATAATACTCTGTTCCCGGAAGTATGATTAGAGGCAGAGGCCGAGGGAACGAAGCAAGTTTCTGGGGACTTTCTTAACATTTTAACAGGGCAATTACGGTTGGGAGGGGGCTAAGTACACAACAGCAAAAGGTTTATTTTGGGGTGGACATGCACCTTTAAAGTGTAATAAAAGGGTAGGAGGCATTTAAAAAAAGAACTTACTGAAGCTTTTGAAGGTTGAATAGCCATCCACCCATCTAGTCCAACCTTTATAACATACCCATAGTGTCTCTTCAACAGTTAAAGGGTTGGTTCACTCTCAAAGTGAACGTTGGCTTTTAAAGGACAAGTCCAGCCTAAAAACAAGTTTGTTTTAAAATGATTATCACCCCTCAAAACCTCACTTTCGTGAGATTCCTACAGTTCCAAGATCTATTGTCTATTGTTGGAGTCCACCATCAGCATCACATGTACCGAACATCGTCCCTGTTGTCTAAAAACGGGAATGAAGCTTAAAGGCAAGTCCATAGCGCTGAACAAACTCTCAGGTGTATGGAACCTAAACTACAGCGTGTTTCGGGATTTCTCTCCCTTCTTCCGGGTCCCGGGGACTGTTTGAACTCCAACAATAGACATATTTTTTTATCCTCAGGTATCTTCTTAAGGTGGAATTAAACTCAGCACTGCAAGGTATCAGTGCTAAAAGCTTAGCCGCTGTAGGTCAATATTGAGGTAGGGTGCCGACTATTTGATCAGTATCTAAATTAAGATCCCTTAATTTAGATGTTGTTATAAATTATGCCATAATTTGAAATGATGTTGAAAGTGAAGTAAGGCATTCTTTATTTGATTCATTCATTTGAATCTTTTATGAAAAAAGATGTGCTATGACCTAGAAAAGAGACATCTTCAAGGGTGTATGATTAATCTATACAAAGGCATCAAGTCAATACAGAGGTTCTCAGGGGAACTTTTACTTAGAACAGTTAAGACAAGGGTGACTGAATGAAACGAAGAACTGAATGAAGATCATTTATATAGCAAAAATATTATAACATATAATGGAAGTGCTACTGATCTGATCAAAACATTAGAACAAACAAGAAAAGAGATGATCAATGCACATTCCTGGGCCCATATATCATAATATCTATGCTAGTGCAAACAGTAAAAACATGGGGGGTTTTAGTTACAATTTTATGCATAAAAGTGAAAAGCCTTCCAACCACGTCAAGGTATGGAAGGTCCTAACAATTTACCTTGGGTCATTTTTCTGGGCTGACACTCCCTACTTGGTTGCATTTTCTTGGGAGATTGTGTCCCTGGCCTTGCATGGGATTAGTATTAAAGGCTATAAGAGAAGCTAAACCTTCCTCCACATTTATGGTTAGTCCCAATCCAGCATACAAAGTGCTGACACTCTTGAAATGAAATTTCTCAGAAATCCTGGTGTTTACTTCATAGGAGGTAGTAAGACTGGAAAAAGTTAAATACTGTCCAATAATGTTTGTTTATCGTAATTACCGACCACGCCAGTAAAAAACCCAAAAATAACTATTTTGTTGAAAAATACTGATATTGTGGTATTTTACTACTATGCAGTCAGGTGATATTTCCTGCCGCCTTTGAAAATTACTGGCAACTGAAGAGTTAATAAATGGACACTTAAAAATTCAACTTAAAAAATGCAGCAGGTATAGAAACTACAATTTCCACACTTTACAACTGTAGTACTATTTGTTTATCCAAATTTCTGACTGAACCAGTGATTTACGACACAATAAAAATTAATATTGTGTAGAAAAATACTTATATTGTGGTATTTTACTACTATGCAGTGTTGTCCCATTGAAGGCCACAGGTAGTATTTTCCGCTGCTGTTGAAAAGAACCACTGCCAAAAAAATTACTGTTGCAGATAAAAATGAATGCAATGGTCAACCATTGTTACCGATATGTTTGTGAAGGTTCTCATTCATCTATGTCATGGTATATCTGTTGTATTCAATTAGATCAAGTGAACTTAAAGTTTAGTTCTTGAAGACGTTTCGCTAGTCATCCGACTGGCTTTCTCAATTCAGAATGACTTGTACAAGAATCTGTGGCAATTATGTACCCTGAAAATCCCAATTAGCATATCACAGCCAGGTGTTAAGGGCACGATTGCTAAGTTGGTGTTATAGGAACGCCCAGGCTGTATCTTTAACCTTTCCCCTTTTTTTTAGGTCCCTTCAGAGCCTACCTGTGCCCCAGTAAAGTTCTGGCCATCTTTGATCATGTAACAGCGTGGTGCAGCGTGATGACCTCACACGCGAGCACGGAGCAAACTGCCAATGGATTTTTAGACACAGTCTGCAACGAGGTCCAGGAAGTCTCTGGGGGTGGAGCTTAGCTGACTGAAGACATGATCCAAGATGGCCAGAACTTTACTGGGGTACAGGTAGGCTCTGAAGGGACCTAAAAAAAAGGGAAAAGGTTAGTTAAAGATACGGCTTCCATTTAAACTTAATTTGTTTTTTGAGTGTACTTATCCTTTAATGCATATTCATTAATAAAAAAAAAAAATCAGTCTTTAAATTCTACTTAAAGTACACTGCAAAACCTCATTCTGTACCAGCTCATACAGAGCATGCAAGTTGCCAGTGGGAAGGGAAGGCACTGTAATTCAAAGAATGAATTTTATACATAGATCTCTGGAACCAAAGCACACCAAAGATACCCTTTCAGGTAGAAGAGAAATATGAAAGTGATGGGGTGAAAGGTATACATGCACTTTTCAATACATACAAAAATAATTCATATTATAATTCTTATTTTTGTATGTATTGAATAAGTTTGGTCTCTAGTTGTATACTATCCCATTTATATATATATATATATATAATACATGCACTTTTAACTTTAATTGTAAAATTTAAAAGAATGGTACCTTCTTCAGAATTAAATTTCATAGACTTAAAGGGCATGTCAACACCAAAATAAATGTAGTGTAGGTACCCCCCTTTCAAACATAATCACCATGTTAAAATGTTAAGAAAGTCCCCAAAAAACTTACTTACCAAGCTTCATTCTCTCGGCCTCTGCTTCTAATGATACAGGGAACGGAGTATCATGGGGGGGGGGGGGGCGACCGGCAGCCGGGTCTGTGATTGACTATTGGCAGCTATTGATTTAGCCAATGGAACAAATCTTGGTAAGTACGTTTCTGGGGACTTTATTACTATTTTAAGATGGTGGATGGTTGGGGGTTACCTACACTACAGCAAAATGTTTATTTTTAAGTACAACACTGCAGAGACTAGAGATCCAGAGGATGGGACAGAGGGGTGGAAGGGCTCCCCTGCGCATACCAGAGTCCTCCATAAGTACAGGGAAGGGGCACATGCCCTTTAAAATGGAAAAACTGAGGAACTGTCATTAATGGAAACACATCAGGAGCTGATAGACTTTTCAGCAAAAAAAGTTAGATCTCAATCTGAAGGCCAAAATAATCATTTTGTAATTAGTGCTGGAGAAGAGCCACTCTTCTGAAAATATTCAACTGAAAGGCATTTAGATTTCCCTTCAGTCTTTTATAAATGATCATCTGATTATCGTTGAATAAACTGCCTTTAGACTAAATAACGCTTTCTTTCATTTTAATGGTGGCAAAACATTTCTTTCCTGCAAAAATGTCATGTCGCCTTTAACCTGCGTGGTCTTAGGGTTAAAAAGTTGTATCGACCTGGTTTATATTAGCACGTATTGATCACATCATATGCTAAAGTGCTCTAACGTGCTTCTGTTCTAAGAAAAAAAGAATCCATTTGGTCGAATACTTCCTTTGACTAATTTGTTTTTGAATTAATTATTCAAATGGATGCCTTGTTTGGAAGCTGTAGTGGTTCTGTTTTTTTCCTACTTTAGAGTGACAGTTCATGCCCTAAAGTGTACTATGTACTGAAGGTGACTACTGTAAACTCCATTCTAATATACGACAATAGTAATAGTTACAGTAAATATGTTTTTTAACACTCATTTGAACATTATCATTCAAGCAATAAAAACTGAAAATAATGAAAAAGATACATGAACATACCATGTACAGTCTTGTCATAAAAAGGAAACAGACTTGTGTGAGGATGTGACAGACTGGAAATAATCTATAAACAGTTATTCACAAAAGAGCTAAATTGTGTACAGAGTCGCATGGAACCAAAATAGAGACCGTTATACAATTTTTAGATATTTCTGATAACATAGTTAGACTGGTAGATCACTAGCATATGAACTAGATTTCCACATTAACCATGTTTTAGAGAAAAGTTTAACTGAATCTTGCAATCCATAAAAAACGTGATCATGAATGCTATGGATTACTGTATCTATGTTTAGGGAAACTGTATGTTTAGGGAGTGAGGTCTCCACTGGGCTCCCACATTATTTTAGCCACCAACATAACATTGTGCAAGGTGATTTCCCTTTCTATCGAGATTTTGTATCTCTTGCTAAAGTCCAGCATCGGGTCAGGTACCCGTGGGTTACCTGATTTGCGGGTCGGGGTGGGCAATAGGGATATATTAAATAGATATAAAGTTTTCTTTACTTGGTGTTTGTGGGAGAGGGATTACCCTGCCTGCTCTGTAGTGTACATTGCACTCTATGCTAGACATCTCCTACCTGTTTGCCTACATTTGTTAATATTTATTTTAACTTTTAGACTTTTTTTTTAACTTCCTTGTACATGAGTTTCGGGTCCGAAATTTGCGGGTCAGGTTACGGGTATAGAGCAGGTAGAAAAGCTGGTCACGTGCAGGCATGGATTTTTCTGGAAAATTAGACCTGCGCAGGGCTCTTATCTTTCACTCAAGGAGGGCTACCTATGGGGACAGGATGTTAGGAAAAATTAGATAGGGCACTGACCATAAACCAGTATATACCTTATTCGGGAGGCACTGAAATAGTTAAACATATAAAATTAGCATACAAAAGAAAAAAAGATACTTATCCACAACACTCTAGCGGACAGAAAACAGTAGGTATAAATATATACAAAATAGCCCTTCAATAGCAGGAGGTACACATTAAAAAACTTAAAAACATCCCAAGTCATCCCAATAGGTGCTGCACAGAAAAGTGCTGTATACAGTCCCGGTTTGAGCTGCGGGACCCCTTAAGCCCCAAAGGGCCCTTGTTACCGAAGGATTACCGAAAGCGGCACGCGGAAACTGGAGTAGCGCGCGTGCGCACGGACGTATTCCTCAGACCATCTCCCAGGTCCCAGCTATATACCCTGCTATATTACCCCCCATTGACTTTAATGGGTTTGTTTTCGGAACTTTTTTAGAAGTTCAAAAACAGGCCGAACTTTCGAAAGTTCGGCCATCTCTACCCACGACCAGTAAGTGAAGACACAGTGAAGTGGAAGGAGAACATGGGCTAAAAATAATCCAGATCAAAAGGCAGGACGTGTTTTGCTCTGCATACTAATCACACCAGAGCTTTTTCGACCAATGGGGATGGGGGCACCTGTAAGAAAAATACCTCAGATATTCAATTAAACACCTTATTCCAATACTCCATCCATTGCGAAGTATCTGATTGTGTTTGTAAATCAGATTCTCAAGAATCTGTACAGCCATGCGCGCTATGGCTGTACAGGAGAGTGAAGCGGTCGAAGATTCCAGCTTATCCAGCTTGGATCGCGTAAAAGGTAAGTTAGCTCCCATCTTCGTTCTCGGGCCCTGCAATACTGATTGAAGATCGGGAGGTAAGGCACTGCTCCTTAACCTCCCGATCTTCAATCAGTATATTAAAGGAATAGTTCAATTCGAGAGTGAACTATTCCTTTAACGATAAGAACTTTTATTGAATAACCCTGTTTTTCTTTTTCTCTTTGTGGCTTTTAGATATTGGCATTTTAAATCTTTGATAAAAAAGGCAAGGTGCACTGTACTGCTGTCCTGTTTTTCTTTAAAATTTGAATTGTTACCTTTTATTACTGTACCTCCCTCCTTTAGGTAAAACTGATCATCCTGCAAACTTTCTGCTATAAATGTGCTGTCTATTTAAAGCCACAAAAGGTGTCAGTAGATGACACAAAAATCCTTACAGCTTGCATTTACAGATATGATTACCTTTGTCAGTTTATGTGTCATCAATATTTTTAAATGAATGTCACAGATGGAAAGGTATGAAAGCAGCAGATGGCTAAAATAAAGTAGAGGCAGTAAAGAAAATAAACTTATATATTTTTTTCCTTTTTACTTTCTTATATAGATTGAAAAAAAAAAACTTACAAAAGATAAAGATTACAGTCACCAAAGTAATATCGGGTTAACAGGTGTTTTAACACGCATTTTAGGGCACAATGCCATTTCCAAATGTTTTTGGAAATATCGCTGTGCAACCAATACCTCGTAGCGTGAAACTTAACCGGGCTCTGTGGGACTTTAACCCAGCGCATCCGGAGCTTTACACGATCCCATGATGCAATACCAGACGTGATCTCATATTGAATATCCCCATATGTATGCATGGCCATACAGTAGATAGAAAGATGTTTGTATGATCCCAATATTGTACGCAATCTGATATCACAATATTGAATAATGGTTATCTTTGCATACATGGCCACCATCATTCTTCTCAAAGTTATATAATCATATACATTCTCTGAGTGCATTAGGGATTTTCCAATAGTATGATATGTGTAGTTCTTTAATGGGAATCTTAATGTATATTTATTAAAAATTATGTTTTAAACAGTGATTGAGAACTAAGAGTATAAGCCGAGGTACCTATTTTTACCTGAAAAATCGGGAAACCTAATTGACTTGAGTATAAGCCGAGGGTAGAAATTGACCCACTACTGCCACTGCCTTCTGATTCTGTATTGTTTTGAGGCTTTAGTTGCCCTATAAATGGACAGCAGAATTCCCATACAGTTGTTACTGTATGGATCTGCTGTCCATTTAAAGGGCAACTAAAGCCTCAAAACAATACAGAATCAGAAGGCAATCTTTTTAACCATAGATGCCATCCTCATGATTATGTATTGTTTTGAGTAATTAGTTGCCCTTTAAATGGACAGTAATCCCATACTGTAACTCTCCTTGGCACTCTAGATGTTTGGAAACTACAACTCCCAGCATGCTTTCATTGCTGGGAGCTGTAGTTTTCAAACATCTGCAGTGGCAAGCAATTGGGGGTTACTGTATGGGATTACTGCCCCCCTCCCCCCAGAGAGCCCCTCCAGTTAAGTGTTAAGGTACCTTGACTGTCTTCAATCCAGGTGCCAGTACTTTAGCAATCCTTCAGCAAGTGTGAAATCCGGCAGCCGCTTGCTCCGCATATGCCCGCCTGATGTCAATACTCGGTGCCGGGAAGTGAGACAGGCATCGAGTAGTGATGTCAGCCAGCAGATGCGGAGCCAGCTGCAGCCAGATTTCACAATGAGGTGAGTTACTTGAGTATAAGCCAATACAATACAAGAATTGTGGAAGCACTCCAATTAGGCTAATTTACAACTACATTTAGCAGAAGTGCTACTGATCTGGTCAAAACATTTATACAAACATAGAAAGATAATCAATGCACATTCCTAGGCCCCATACAATATCATATTATCTGCACACTGGCATACTTATAAACAAAGGGGTTTTAGTATACATTACTGTATCACATGAATGAAAAGCCTTCCAACCACGTCAAGGTAACCCCAGTCTGGAAGGTCCTAACGTCTAACCTTTTCAATTTCTTTTACTTCAATTACGATTAGCAAACTTTGCTAATCGTAATTGAAGTAAAAGAGGGGGAAGGGAGAGAGCCTGTTATATGATCCAGTGTGTAAGAATGAGAATGCAAAGTTTGCTAATCGTAATGAAGTAAAGAAATTGAAAGGTTAGACGTTAGGACCTTCCAGACTGGGGTTACCTTGACGTGGTTGGAAGGCTTTTCATTCATTGATCACAGTAATGTATACTAAAAACCCCTTTTGTTTATAAAGTATGCCAGTGTGCAGATAATATGATATTGTATAGGGCCTAGGAATGTGCATTGATTATCTTTTCTATGTTTGAGTATAAGCCAAGGTTTGGTTTTCAGGCTATTTTTAAAGCTTGAAAACCTTGGCTTATAAGCGAGTATATACGGTATTCTCTCGCTTTTTGAGTAGCTGGCATTTAAACCAATTCAAGGGATACTTTGGGGCCTATATTTAAACCAATACTGTGGGTTTGTATTGAGTGTACCTGTATTTTACAGTGTGCCTGTAATATAACTGCACAGTTGTAAAATATAGATTGCTAGAGGTATTTTACAACCACGCCATCACATGCAACACCAAAAAAAGTGATACATTTGCCCTTTGTATGGGCTTCTCCTTCTATCAGTGACTAACAGACTTAAACAAAGAACATTTTTTAATCCTAATGTGAAGGTTCTCTCCCCAGTTATATAGTGTAAAATACTTCTTTCACAAGTTGCATTAACATACATGTAAGAAGTAGATTTTGTAACTAAGAAAGTTTCTGTGTTGTTGCCAGTACAACTCACAGCCCACATAATCTTCAAGGAGCCTTGTGAGCATGTGCACCTATATTTATTCAGATGTATCCACCCTAATATGAAGACTCTCTGATAAGACTTGAAAACTGCTTTTCATCATGTATTTATTTCAGCCCACAAGGAACAATAAAGAATAGTCGATTTTACCAACATTTTTATTTATTTATTTTTTGCTTCAATTCTCTTATCTCTAAAAGATACCATTTCTAAAATTTGTGTCAGTTCTCTTTTAAAAACACACTGCCCATAAAGCTACAGGTTCAACTTTCCAGACCTTAATGTGATTTCTTTTTTTCTCAATGCTTCAGAAAATAAACTACAGGATTACTTTTGTTTTTGTTCTTTTGTATAAAAAGCAAAGGAATGTGTGAGGGAACAGAGATTATTTTTAAAAACAACAATTGTACACTAATAAATCTCTGCTGTCGCTTGATCTGTGCATAAAAGAGACCGATCTCTGCTGTAATATTATTGGTTGTAAGCTTCTAGGGGGAAAGGATGCAACTTCCATGTTTTGATTTTATGTGAGCTAAAGTGCATGTGCAACCACTTAGACTTCCACTAAAACAAAGAGGTGAATTATGGGAGCTGACCCCTAGTACCTACAAGTTAATTTTATATAGCCACAACAGAGGAAAAGGTGAGAGACAGCTTGTTTTATCATTGTGAATGTCTGGGATTTCCCCTTTAAATACTAGTACCAGTGTCTTTCACATTTGGAATTATAATTATGCACCAAATACCTTAGGAGAAGTACTTAGCTTATTTGTGATGGTTATAGTCAATAAAACAAATCATGCGCTTCAAGCTAAAAGGATTTACATATAATGTACCTTTATACAATGTATTCACTATTTTTATATTCAAACCTTACATATATATGTCTCTATATTTAGTTTTTAGAGTACTATATATATTCTGGTGGACAAACTTATTGTTTGTTTTTTTGTTTGTTTTTTCTTTTCTAGACTGGCAGATTGCTACACTTGCTTTACTTTTGGGCGGGGCTGCAATCATATTACTCGCCTTCCTTATTGGCCTGATCTCTATCTGCGTGGGATCTCGTAGGCGGTTCTACAGACCAGTGGCTGTTATGCTTTTTGCTGCAGGTAATTTGAGTGGGCTGCAAAACCATAATTTATAGGCAAAGCAGGCATTACCAATATCCCATTTTAAATGGGCTATTCAACATGTTTAATCTGTCTTTTCAAGTGCTCCTTCACAGGTGCATAAGATATAGACAACTGCACATGAAACTTATTGTAATGCTGATCATAGGCTTCAAAACTTTGCAACCATATCTCAGTGTTTATCTCATCCAGACTTAGCCCATATTTAGGTTTAAAAAATCATCCTGTGTATCCCACCTAACTACAGCAATACACCAAGCTAAGGTCTGTATTTTCTATATAAAATTTGCGTTACTGCATCAATACCAACATTGTGAAATACTGATAACATTGCCAGTGCGGTAACGACTGCTATATTATTATATATATATTATATATTATATATTTATATAATATATTATATATATTATAATATATATATATATATTAGTATAGATGGGTAGTAACCAACGCTCTACAGGTCTTATTCACGAAATATCTTCTTATTCAAGAAAAGTGCATAGTGCAAAAAATCAGCAACGTTTCGGCCTTGGTTTAATGGCCTTTATCAAGCTTACAATCTTGTGCTACTAAAAGGGTTTAAATACCCAACAGGTGATTAGTGCAAGCCACTCCCTTTGGCTTCAATATTCTCAGACTCAATTAGATTTAAAGTGAATAGATTTTTAAAGTGACAGTGCATCATTATTAAGTGTATCATGTGCATTATATATAACACTACTCTATGTTAAAAAAAGGTTAAAAAAGGTGCTTAAAAATGCTTAGATAAAATATATATATATATATGTGGTGGTAGGACTCTAGTATAAATAGATTGTGACATTAATACCACATATATATATATATATATATTTTATCTAAGCATTTTTAAGCGCCTTTTTTAACCTTTAACATAGAGTACCTAGTGTTATATATAATGCACATGATACACTTAATAATGATGCACTGTCGCTTTAAAAATCTATTCACTTTAAATATAATTGAGTCTGAGAATATTGAAGGGAGTGGCTTGCACTAATCACCTGTTGGGTATTTAAACCCTTTTAGTAGCACAAGATTGTAAGCTTGATAAAGGTCATTAAACCAAGGCCGAAACGTTGCTGATTTTTTGCACTATGCACTTTTCTTGAATAAAGTTCGTGAATAAGACCTGTAGAGCGTTGGTTACTACCCATCTTATACTGTGTATTGGAATCCAAACCGACAGCTCCAGGCATACAAAAAGGCAAGCAAACAAAACAAGAGAAACAGGAGGGCACTTTACACGACGGCGGGGCGGATAGAGGATAATAGAGAATGACAGAGGAGAGAGATAGATATAGAGAGATATATATAGATATATTATTGATTATTATTATTTATTTTTATAAAATATCTTAGAAAACCTAAATACCCAGAAATCACCAATCAATACTACCCCCTAGAGAGATTACCAAACATGCATAAAAAAAAGTATGCCGTAATAAAAAAAACATATAAAAAAGGTCTTGTAACAGTAATACACACATTAAATGAATCACTTTCACCATATTCATAACGTCATGTATCTAAACCCATAACTGAGTATGAATCTGGCCACAGAATACAGTAACTATCATGTTACAGGTGAGAGAGAGGAATTGGATTAAGATACTACTCACACACATAGGGAAGTGCGAGTAGGGTTTACTATATGCTATCAATGAACAAAGAGCATATTAGTTAACTTGTTAAAACATAACTTTTATTACAAAAATGTTGGCAGGATATAGTAACTCCTCACTTCCTCCTCTGTTAAACAAGTGAGGCAATCAGGTGAGGGTTGTGTGGTAAATCCAGTCCAAATTATTCCACTGCATTCAAAGATTTTTTTTTTTTTTAAGAATTAGCAGGGTTATTCAATAAAAGTTCTTATTGTTAAAAATGGTGCTCATTTTGCCCCAACCAATCAGATGTTAGCTTTCAATTGTTAAATTATATCTGATTGGTTGGGGCAAATTTAGCACCATTTTTAACGATAAGAACTTTTATTGAATAACCCTGTTAGACTTTGTGGAAACCCATAAAAAAAAGTACTGGCAAGACATTGCGTAAAAACAAAGCACACCCCATCTAGACAAAAATAAATATGTTCTGTCTTGTTTGTTTTCTTAATCTAATCAAAGCAGTAAATGACAGCCAACAATGTTCTGGTAGTAGAAAGAATAATATTCCCACTGCAAAAATGTGTTCGCTGCAGAGTGTATTTCAGGGTTAATGCATCTCTCTGTCTCATGCATTTGCATAATATACTACTAGCAAATCCATATATAACAAATTAAACCCACTGAAAATGTGCAAATTAAAAAAAAATGTGTCTGTTTCAGCTTTTAAATTATAGAAATTACAAGCTAAATTGTGACTTAATTATGGATCTCCCAGTGCCTGATGTATACATAAGTGTTTTATTCAGTACACCATAAGATCTTAAACAAATTGGGATTTAGTCTACACTTGCGTAATCTCTGGTGTGTGGTATGCATTTATAATATTTTTATTAAACCATAGAGAACTTGTGGTATATTTATAAATTGGCAAAGTCTTTTAATTTTCTAAATGTTCTACACATTTCCCTGATTTTTGTTTAACACTTTTTATAAATAGGCAAAAATTATCTTCCGCCAAAATATTATTCCTCAGTCTGCCTGGGGAACTTAAGTTTTAGGCAAGGTGTGAAAAAAAAGAATGAATTTGACAAACAAAAATTCTAATTGTTTATGCTTCTTATTTCACAAAATGCAAAGGGAAATAATGGGGAAAAAATTAAATCAAATTAATATTTTATGCTTTCAAATCAGCATTTATTCTGATAGGTACTGTACACTTGCACAAAGTCAGGATTATAGTTAGGTGTATGATTAACCAATTATACCAAATATGTGCAAATGATCATAATTTCTTATGTAGGTTGAAACACAGTCATTTACTGAAAAGTGGCAGCACTGCTGACAGTAGATGCAACTTGATCGACCACTGTGGTCTTCGTGGAAGAATTATTATTATTGTTGATTTATATAGAGCCAACATCTTCTGTAGCGCTTTACAATTACCTGTATCCATTCCCACTGGGCTCTAGCCCAGAAGAGCTTACAATCTAAGCACATTTATTTGACACATACAACCTATCAGTATGTCTTTATGATTGGGGGGAAACCCACGCAAGCACAGAGAAAACATATAAACTCCTTGCAGATGTGTCCAAGGGTAGAATCAAACTCAGGACTTCAGTGCTGCAAGGCATCAGTGCTAACCACTGAGCCACTATGCTGCTTGTACTAATTGTGTACTAAAGCCATACCTCTGTTGATGAAACAAGAAAATCAACTATGCAGTTCTCCAAGATGTTTGGAATAACCTACAGTATCTGCTGAGATCCTTTAAAAATGGCAAGTGCAAGTGTACATTATTAAATATTGATCCCAAAAGGGCATAGTTGCTCTTTAAATAGTGATATTGCTAATGGGATTTGATGGCAGTTCTCTTCTCCTGCAGTGTTGTTGTCTGTTTTATCTGCATTTTGTCTAACAATAAGTCTAAAAATATCCTTGCTTTTTGTTATGCATAATTTATAGTTGTTCCCTCACTTAAGTCTTGCACACATGTAATGTTATTGTCAGCCTTGAACGGCTGATGAACATCTGGTGGATGCTCCAGGCAATATTATCTGAGTGGCAGCATGCGTAGGTGTTGTTTATTGATCCAATAGGACTGTCGCAGACAAGAGTCACCACACACGTAAGATTGTTGCCAAAGCGGTCATGAGTAATGGAAGTTGAATACGTCCAGACTTTAAACCCTACTCATTAGGGTTGATCCATAGGAAGGAAGGAGGGGGGTCTTCCTGACTCCAAAAAACAGAAAGGATCCCTGGATCAACCAAAACTACAGTATATTAATACCAGTAATTATCAATATTTTTTAGAAACTTCAGCCTACTTTTAAAGCTATTCAATGAACTTGCCATTACCACATCTGCTAGACAGATAGTTCCACAGTTTCACTGTAAAAAAACCTGCTTCAGCCAAGAGTGTGATGGTATGTATGTCATGTATGAGGCTTTAGGGTTATGGCATGTGTCATTCCGACATTTTTCTCCTGCTGCTCACTATCCTTAAAATATGTACTTGTGATAAAACAACTAAATTTGCCTACTATTGGCTATGATGGTGATTGCCTGAAAACTGGTTATAGTTGGAGATATACTGTAACTTCCAAAGAAATATGGCCAGTCTAAAAGGGAAAAACAGACACACAAGATAGTAAAAGTGTATCAATTAATAGTAAACATAGTAAACGAGTTAATGTCAGAAAAGTCAAATACCAAGTTATGATTGTGGTCGTAAATGTATGACCTAAAACCATACCTTCACAGCTGTGGGCGTACAATACCACATTGTGGTATTGAATTAAGGATACCAGGTGTTATCGGTATTTCATGGCAGGTTGAAAAGATAACGACCGTTAAATGCGTGTTTTAGCAAAATAGCAATACTGCACGTTTATAAATACCACATTTACTTCTCTTTAAAAATATAATTTGAAAAATCTACTATATAAAAGTTTTAAGGTTATGTCCACCCTTAAAAAAAAATTTTCACCAAAGATTCTCCCTGTCCCCCCAGCCCCAACCGCTATGTTAGTATTATTAGAAAATGCCCCAAACTTTACTTACCTTCCCTCTTGCCTCCGCTGCGCTGCCAGGCCCTCTGCTTGCCAGTAAATGCAAGCAGAGGGGCGGGACCGGCAGTCGCGTCTGTGATTGGCTGAGCGGCAGCCAATCACGGACGCGGCTGCCGGGAGTTCAGTGCGGCGGAGGCAAGAGGGAAGATAAGTAATGTTTCAGGCATTTTCTAATAATACTAACATAGCGGTTGGGGCTGGGGGGACAGGGGGAATCTTTGGTGAAAAGGGTTTTACACTAGGGGTAGGGAATCCTAATCGGGAGGGAGAGGGAATGAGAGGGAGGGGGTGAAGGGCTGCAGTACGCATGCAAAACTTCTCCTGGAGGCCAGGTAGGAGGCAGAGTCCTATATGGAATCTGCTATCCTCCTGGTGGGCAGTTTTTGGGACTTTGGGGGGGGACTACAGGAGAACCTTATGGAGCTGGGATGTGAGGTAAGGATTAAACTACACTACATGATGGGGCCAGTAGTGGGGGCATTATAGTTTTGGGGGTGGACATGCCCTTTAAAATATTTCTGTAACTCTGTGAGGCTAGGTTAGAAATAATTTGCAGACTCCTATGATCCTTTTCTCACAGATTTTTCTTTGAAATCGTGGTTGCAATTTAGTGTAAGGCTGGGTACACACGGGGCTATTATTTGTCCCAATCGAGTGTTCACTTTGAGCGAGCTCTCGGCCGGGACAAATGACTGTTGGTCACGGCAATAGTGGCCAAGGCTGACATTGCACGCAATGATCTTGTGGTCCCATAGAGAACCGCACGATCGTCCATGATTTACCAATGGACCCGATTGCCCGTTCGTCCGGGTGATCCGCGGCACTATCTGTCAGTTGGCCAGAAATATCTGCTGTTGTGTGCCCAGCTTAATTGTCAAGCAGCAGACATTTATGATTCTCTTTAGCCTAGACTAGCACAGCTTCATTGATACTGGGTTCTAAAGCTAGTCAAGTAAATTGCATATATCTCTTGACACCTATGGATAACACAATTTACCAATCATGTTTAAGAAGTCAATAGCATGCATGGTTTAAGGCGTGATCTAGCTTTCCATGGTGCCTGTTAAGTTAATACGCAGCATGCTCATTTTACTTCTTCAGGTTTATTCTGAATTTAAGTAAACTGACCAAGTCAACATTTTGCTCCTAGTAACAAACATTGATTTGCGGTTTCGAGAATGATGAGCTGAATGAGGATTTATCAACTGTGGATCAGGCCACATAGCCAAAGTTGTGTAATTTTGTTGAATATTTGTCATGTCAAAGAATTTTAATGTAATTAGTGTAGGCTACCTTAACAATGCATTCATTATGTTTGAACCCTATGATAATATACATTGTAACCTGTGTAAAATATAACTTATTTTAATTAATTACTAATTAATTTCATTAATTACTTGCTGTGACAGAAATTTGCAATTATGTGTGTGTAAGTCTAAGAAAGCATGAGAACCACTAAACTAAATAAGCAAATAGGAAAATGCACCTTAATAATTAGACAATTATATTTGTTTAGTGTAGGTTTTTATCTCCTGTTGCAGTGGCATTTCCAAAACCTTTTGAAAACGCACATTTAGCCTTAAGGTTTGTGTAACTATGTAAGGTATTGTATTAGATGTATCACTGCATCCCTGTGCTTCTTACTTGACTGTGCTCTAGTGATTTAACTGTCGCAAAGTGATTATGGCTTTACAGGAAGGCGGTCAGGTAAGAAGCACCTGTGGGAATGATATTACATCACCCGCTTAATATCAGACAATTTTGCCATTTTTGTGCCATTGCTCAATGTGACACTTTTTTAGTGGATTTTATGATTGAGCAAAAGATTTTATATTAATTAACAATAAAACGGTTAAATCAAACAACAGTGTGACAATGACATCTCTTTAAGCTGCAAAAGAGCTAAAGCTTAATAAAGAATAATGTTAATGGGATTACAATATTTGTAAATGTAAAAATGCTTATGGATACCCTTAAAATAATTGGCAATGCCTCTCTTACCGTTTTCAGTAGTCCTCTTGAAGTCTGTGAAAGTCTGCTAAATATTGATATAATTGTGGGTGCTACTCCTTCTTCTCTTCCCTAACTCCTCAGTGTTTCCAGGCAGCCATATCTATATTTGGCACTAGTTCCTTGGCTAGAAAAGGGCTGGTTTACTTTATCTAGAAGATGCATCACATTTAGCTATAATATTAATATACAAGTCTGTTTTATAGAAACCCCATTCACAAAATATATCTTTTTACTTACTATTATTATATTAATTTGTTTCCTAACATAATAAAAAAAACTTGCTTCTGTCCTTGAAATGCAATTGGTACATGCATACTGCCACCTATTGCAGTTATAAAGAAATGCAAAGAATTTTGAAGAATTGTATCCTATTGCTAAATGCTGCATATTATACTCAAGCCAGCCTAACTCAAAGTTACTTTGTAAGGCAATACATTAAGAGGTAAAAAGTATAGAAAGTGACATCCATTTTCTTTCTACTTAACTAAACCACTGCATTAAAGGTTTAATTAGTTATAAAGAATAAACACATATTAGGGATATATAAACAGAGCCGCAGATGCTCTGGGTAAGATCTCCCAAATGAGATTCACCAGCATCTGTGTGGTTCTAGGTAAATTTGACACCCCCCCCCAAAAAAAAACAATGCTAGCTATAAGCTGGTGTTAAACCCTCATGTCCAATGAGCCGCATGCACAGTTGCTGGTGAATGGCTTGAAGTGGCTGCACAAGTGTCTCTTGTTGTGCACACTAACCAGCAGTGAATCGTTTAGTGTGAATTTAAAGGGTCACTATACTCACTTAAACAACTTTGTATATTGTATATTTTAGTAAAATGATGTTACTTACATGTGTTTCTGTGCCTGCTTTGTTAGTGAATTTTCAATGTTTAGTAATTGCTCCTTACTGTCCCTCTCCCTTAGTAACTGCCCACTTGAAAATCCAGCAGACACCTATACATTCTGAAGATCCTTCACAACCTGACACTATACAGGTCATTAACATATCTTCCTGACACTGCTGATAGTGGGTATGGGAGGGGCTGCTGCGTCAAACACTTTCTCCCTCTTCTAACAGGCAAGTAGACATGCTGCCAATAGTTATGGAGGAGGGTGGTGCTGCTGCTGTGTCAGACACGTCTCCTTTTCTTCTTTCAAGCAAGCAGACATGCTTGGGGGGGCAGACAGAGACAGACAGACAGAGAAATAGATAGACAAAAAGACAGGTAGAGAGATAGACAGATATATCGATAGATAGATTAGATAGACAGGAGATCAATATGATTAATTAGCTCATTATCTTTGGGGTTGTATAAATAAATGTTTTGACATGTTTTGGGAGATCCTATTAAGAGGTCACTGGAGGGACACAAATTAGCATACCTGGTTTGAGTGACAGGTCTTTCCCTGTACATGCTGTTATTTAAAATGAAAATTTCTGAAAATCTACAGCTCGGATTTCAAATCTGAAAAAGTGTTGGACTAGTGAAACTTAACACTTTCTAAAGGTATCATTTTTGAAAAGTATAGATACCCTTTAACCCCTGTTACCTTCAGCTTTTGGAGAATCAGAGTGATTGTATCAAACTGTATTCATAGACATATTTCAGAAATTCTGAAATGTAATCCATAATAGATTATTAGCAATTTTCCATTTCACAGTCATGGATTCCTTATATGTGGAAACCTACATTTAGGTTGCTTCCAAAACAACCGTGTACACTTATGTACATTCTTCTGATGGAAGCCCTGGCAACTGCTGCAAAAGTGTTTATTAATGTCAATCTCTCCCTCTGCAGAAAAAAAAGACAGCCATCTTAAATGTATTCCAATGCTGCTGTTGAAATTCAGTTAAGGGACATTTAAAAGTTTAAATTGACCTTGGCTGAGCTAAATTATTCACTAGTTTCTTCTTAGTAATTATAACTGTTAATGCTCTTATAATGTACAATAGGTAAACGAGAATCCTTAAAGTACAATTTAGTGTAGGATAGTATTTGAGGTTGAATAAAGACATATGTCTATTAAGTCCAATCTAGCAATACCTTCATTTCCTGTCCAGAGGAAGGCAAAAAAAGAAGAAATGAATCATGGTTTAGGTAAGTACAAAGATTTTTGATTTGGAATCAGATTAGCTATTTCCCCTCACTCAGTTTTTATTAAGCTCTTGCTTTTGGCAAATAAATCTTCACTATTAAACTAAAATTTATAAAAAGATGTACAAGCCTTCACAGAACACATCAATGCTGTGGACCAAAACATCAGATTTAAATAGTAAGAGGTACAAAACAACAGTGCCTTTTTCTGACTGCTTGGTAGTGGTCAGGGAGAATGATAACCTGGAGCTAGAGGTTTACAGAAAACCAACCCACACAGACCACTATTTAAAACAAAGTAATGATTTAAAAAAAGATTTGTTTTTCCTATTTTTTAAGCCTATCTTCAAAGAAATTTTATATTTCATATTCATGGTGAATAAATGGGTAAATATGAAAAAATCTTCTCAGTTGTATTTCCGTGCAAATCGTCATGCTGAGCATCACCATCATTGTAATTTAACTCTTGTGCCTAACACTGTTCTAGAACAAACGCAAAGCTTTTAATGCAATGTTTGTCAGGCTTATAGTAATATACAGCACTCTCTGCTTCCATTCTATGCTCACCTTCCCTGTCCTCCCTCCTTATCTGCAGCTGTGCTTGTGGACTAATGCTTCTTCCCAACATTCAGTTCATTTAATGAGAGCACTGACCAGAGAACAGGAGTTTAAATCTCCCGTCCCCTCAGTGCTCTCACGTAGGGAGGGATGGAAGAAAAGATGAGTTAAGAAAGAAAGCATTGAGCACTCCAATAAAAAAGTATAGCAAGTTGGCTATGGGACCTAGTTTAATTGGATGATGCTCTGTGTCGCATCCTCCATCTCTTCTGCGTATTGGTTGCATCATTTAAGGTTTGGTACATTGTGCAAGTCCTCTCTTTGGGCACTGGTTGGATGAGTAGTCATACATTGAAACTGTTGGTATTTTTGACTTGTTTCTTTTCTTCTTTGTTTACCCTATACTGTATATGAATTAACTGTTTCTTTTTTTCCCAGTTGTTCTTCAGGTGTGTGGTCTAGTACTGTATCCCATCAAGTTTATCGAAACAGTCACTTTAAAAATATACCATGAATTCAACTGGGGATATGGATTGGCCTGGGGAGCTACTATTTTTTCCTTTGGAGGTGCCATACTTTACTGCTTGAACCCCAAGAATTATGAGGATTACTACTAAATCTTTCCTGATGAAGAAGTGAAACAACTTTTTCTATCTTGTTTTTTTAGAACACACATGGAGCCTATAGCAATCTGCACAGTTTATTTAATCTTTTTGCCCTTTTGGCTGCCAGTAGCATAACCAGCTTTACATCCTTATACAAGAACAGCAGAAAATAAGGAAAACGAGTGGGAGGAAAATAATAAATAGATAACTGCATAGACAATTTGCTGAAGTCTCTTACAACGTTAACTTGCTTGATAAGAAGTAAATAGACTGCGCACACTCATGGTAAAGCAGTTAATTGAGGTAAAATGTCAGTGACCTCCAATAATTTGACAGAATGTATTTACTAAGAGATCTGTACAAATTATCACCACTGCATTGTGCTGCTGGATAACGTACTTAAGAAATTGGTTTCTGAGACTTGAAGAGAAAACCCCTCCAGAATATTTACATAACGCTAATCCACTGTGTATACACAATTAGAAAGAAATATACTTTTGATTATAACTATTGTGTTATTTGAATGAATGGAAAAAAAAATAATTTTAATGAAGGAGCGGCCTTTCACTGGCCTTTTTATAGGAGCGGACTTTCACCTGCCTGCAAACGACCTCCCAGGTGCTTCCAAAAGGATAAATAGCAAGAAGGAACAGGAAACAGGAAAGGAGCTTTCCTGGGCTTTTAAACAACACTCAATTTATTGGTGTATTCACTCCACATACATCAACATGTTTTTCGGCACTGCTATGGCCATTCTCAAGATAGTGGGCACATGTGATTAAACAAATTAGTACAGGTAACATACAAAGCACCCTCCCCTTTCCGTAGTTATATCTTATGTCCATCGGTGCATGACTCCGTGGGATACCTTATTCACAAAGATAACCTAGATAGGTAAAGATGCAATGTTGCGGCATCGCTATGTACAGCTGCAACAGTTAGGGTTCCAAAGGGATAATAGTTTAAAAGGTTAATATACCCAAAACTAGTATGTGTCACTAATTAAAAAGTCTAAAAATTAATAGTAAATGTCTATTATATATAGACTAAAGTGCTAGACAATTTCTATAAATAATTATAAAGTAACAATTTAAAAGTGCAAATTATAATATAAAACAGCTCAACGATAACATTATACACATTTACACTTAAAATACATAGGTTCAACAGGATTTAAAAAGGGGCCTGTACTTGATCACGCTTAGCCACTATCTTTAGAACAGCAATAGCAGGGACGAAACACGTAGATGTACGTATGAATACACCATTAAAAAGATAAATATATATGTGTGTAGGTGTATATATGTATATATATATATATATATATATAATATATACACATATATACTCCATATTTTTCAGACTTTTTATGTACCGATATTGGAGTTAGCACCCTGGTCGTTGATACAGTGGAAGTGGAGTGCAATTGGCCCTGGACTGCATTTTCTATATATATATATATATATTAACCACACATACACACAGTAGAAAATACTACAGCACTTGCATGTATCAAAAGTAATTCGCCTGGGTTGCCATTCCACACAGATAATCACAGAACTAGGGATTCTGCAGTCACGGGGCTTAAAAGAGATGCAAAGTAGTTTATTGTAAATGAAATGTTTTGTCTGTTACACCTACTTTTTTCTAGGTGAAAGTGTTTGGGTTCAGTTAAACTTGAAAAAGGCCGGGGTAACAGACAAAATGTGTATCTTGTAAGTGCAGAATCCTTCATTTTGTGATTTATAGCTCACAAGTCTTTTGTCTCTAGTTTGGTAAAATAAATACTATTAGATGTATGTCAGGGCAAGTTGACAGTGTTTCAGTTGAAAATCTGTAATCTAGATCAAAGTGTAATAATATGACCAAAAAAATGAAGTGCACTATTTTTGTTTAATCGTTTGTGTTCAGTGTTGAGTAAGTACTGGTGAAAACAAATTGTGGCAAAAGACACATTTATATTAGTTTAAATTTTTTTTTAATGTTTAGATGATTTGCATGCAATTTTTTGTTTAATACAAGTTACACCTTCTTCATTCATATGACGCATATACTTGTATGTGTCCAGGTAAGTAAAATTATATTTTGAGTCACATGCTTGTTTCTGTATACAAGTTTAAAATGAGTTGGAGCTGGGAGTCCAATGAATACAAGATTTTTTTTTTTAACTAACTGGGTAAAAAACGGATTTAATAAGATATAAATAGTGAACCTCCTCTAAACATTTTGGCTTAATTTGTGCAAACCCCAGAGGGCAAATTAGGTATATATTAAAGTAGAAGCAGACTTTAAATATTATCTTTTGGGGAAGATAAGCAGCAATAATTGAAAATAACAAAAAACGGACCCAGATATATAACACTGTCCCTTACAATGTCCCTACAATTTAACAGGATCACTTACATAAATAGTCAGGAGGTCCGGGTATAACGAACCACAAACCTTTTTGAAGGATAATGAAACAGTGTATCAGCTTGTTCACATAGAAGACGCTCACCACTTCCCCTCGGTGGTCCATGTGCCACATGCCTCAAACTCTTTGCCTAGGTGCTTGCACTGCCACAAATCCAAATAGGAGCTTCTATTGCACACACAGGTTATGTTTTATTCAGTTATTAAGTAACCAACTAGGCGCCTAACACGTTTTAAGCTGCAATCCTGCAATTAAGTTGCTGGCCCAATCACCGCAAGCATCCTTTAGAAACAAACATGAGTAGCAGAAAATCTTAATTTTTTAAAACTTTTTAAGACAACAGTCCAGGGTGCTGGTTTGCTACCTGACTTTCTTCACAGTAATAATTGAAGTTTTTTTCTCCTTTTACCAATATCTAGAAAATATATATACACGGGTTGTCCTTTTACTGATTGGTTTTGCTACTTTTGCCTATAGAGTAGATGTGTAAAAAAATACTCACTGTAAGATATCTTTGTGCAGGCTATTTTTGCAATAGCCTAAAGGTGTAAATTGTAGAATAAGACATTGCGCCATCTTGATTATAAGAGCAATTATGGTTATTAGCTTATTTTCAGAACTTATTTGTAAATGGGAGTTTCCAACAATATGATGGTATGAATACTCTAAGACACTAATAAATCATTATTTAAATTTGGTCAATGTGAATAGTAGAAACAATCAGGGAGATTCAATAAAGTTATTATCCTTAATAATGGTGCTAATTTTGACCCAACCAATCAGGTGCTAACATTTGATTAGTTGGAGAAAATTAGCACCGTTTCATGTCCACCATCTTTTTCAACTTTTAGTATATTCTAGGACATGTCCCCCCACCCCTAACCAATATATTCTTACACCAAAAAATGCTTCCCTTCTACTTACAGCACCTCTTTCCCTCGCTTTTCTGGTCCGGCTCCCCTGCCCACCAGAACTGCAAGCATGGCTGTGATTAGCTGAGAGGCAGCCAATCACAGCTGCAGCTGCCATCAATGAGAACAGAGAGGGAACGAGTTGCTGTAAGTAGAGAAGGGTAGCATTTTTTGGTGTAAGAATATAGCGGTTGGGGGGGACATGCCCCCCAATAAATAGGTTTTTACTGTTCCTGAATGTCAGCCACGGAGGGATCGGGAGGGAGGGGGGGGAAGGGCTCCAGTGCACATGTCTCTATCCCTTCCAGAGGCATCACAGAGACAGAGACCTTTAGGACAGGAAGACAGCTCCTGCCCTACAGTTTCCTGGACTTTGAAGAGCCACTACAGAAGAACCACAAGGAGCAGGGAAGTAAGGTAAGGATTTTTTTTTTATTATACAGTGGGGCCAGTAGTGGGTGAATTTTTAGTTTGGGGGGTGGACATGCCCTTTAACAATAAGAAGTTTTATTGAATCTCCCTGCTAGTTTCTAAGGCGAACATTTTGTGCAGTTTAAAAAAAAAGGGCCAAATTGCAAAAAAGTATTTATTAATCATCCAAAATGTTGGTTTTAAATGTCACAACATCTATTTTTCCATTTATTGGATGAAATACAATAAAATAAATTCATGAAGCATAGATAACCAAGCTTATAGACTTAAGTAAGATATCCCAGACCCATGAAATAAATGGTGTTAAGTAATATTGCGACTGGATGTCTTAATAAAAACATTTCTATCACATTTCTGTTCCTTGGGCTTTAAAATAGAGTATCGGGTAAAGCACGTGAAAACTAGCTTCTTCAGATATTTCAGCCCAAGCCTAATAACTAAGAGGCACATTATATTTAAGCCTTTTATTTATCTTCCTACATGTTTTTGTAATTTGAATAGTTTTAAATGTATTTTAAACATTATGTACTATACTATATATTACATGAGCTGCTGACTGGGTTATGGTACATTTATAGGAAAACAATTTCATTAAGTATCTTCTATTGTAGGATTTGTAGAATTTTGCATAGAGGCAAACATTTTTGTATTTATCTTTTAAAGTTAGAATCTATCTAAAAATGCAAATTGGTTTAAATAAACTTTTGAAAAATGTACCTTTAAAGGGCATGTCCACCCCCAAAACTATAATTCCCCCCACCTAGTCCCCCACAAGTCCCAAAAACTGCCCACCAGGAGGATAGCAGAGTCCATATAGGACTGCACACTGCAGCTATTCTCCCCCCCTCCCTTTTTGGACTCCCACCCCCTAGCTACAAACCCATTTTATATATATGACGGTCCCGCCCCTCTGCTTGCATTTTGGTGCAAACAGAGGGCCGGGCAGTGCGGCTAAGGAAAAAGGGAAGGTAAGTAATGTTTTAGGAAGTTTATTACATTAAAAATATAGCTGTTGGGGCTGGGGGACTAAGCCATACACTATACTATACACATTATTTAAAGAAGGGTGGACATACCCTTTAAAGAGATCCAATGCTGTGCACATACAAACAGATTTTTTGGGCCAAACGACCCATGTGTCAGGACGAAAAATCTGTTAAGGTTTTGCTAGCGGCAGCATCAGATGGCAGTTGCCTGGAATGGGTGATCGGACATGTTGGAAAATCACTGCCAATCATGCAATCTCGTGGTTACGCCAAACTGGCCGACAAATGGTCGGTCGGGACAAAAAGTTTTTTCTTGTGTACCAAGCCTAACAGATGAAACTACTTATTATTTGTCTTTTAAACTGAAGAAAACAGTGTACAAATTGACAGACTTTAGAGACAATCCTAAACACATTAATAGAAAAAAACAGTAATATTAGATACTGCTTCTTTTAACTTACATAAGAAATTAAAAAAGAACTAGGTTATAAAAGATTATTCACTTGATGCTACATACAAAATCCATGGTATGGCATGACAATCCATGTGGCGTGAAAACACTTTCTCTCCTACCATCCTCCTGCCTTCTGGGGATAGCAACAGCAAGTCAGTAGGACTTTGTAAAAACCAGAAACACATGGAGTATTGAGTAGAAGAGGGAGAGAGACCCAGCAACAGAAAAACAAAGAATTAAACCTAAGGAAAGAATCCTTAAAAGTCAAAACATGATTATGGTAGAAGGCAATTCTAAAACAAAATTCAGCTTGTTGAATAATATACTGAAAACTATTCCTAAATATTGAAGTCTGTAATAAAATAGATCCAAAACTACCATATCTATATGAAGTCATATAAGTCGTTGATAGAAGCATTATATTTTGTTTGTATTGTAATCTAGGATGTATTAGGAAAATGTTAAATATGTATGAAATTGTGTTCATATTTTAACTATTATTGTTTTCTAGATAAATAACATCGTATAGATATACAATTGTCTCTAAACTAATTTCATTGTGTTTAGTAAGGGTTGTATTATTTGAAATCATAGACATTACAAAAACCTTGTATTTTGGGATATAAATAATTAGAATATATTTTTTGTCATGTATATAAAAATTAATATGGTACGGATAATAACAAAGTGAACAAAAAAGCTTCCATATAGAATTATTTTCTTTGTAACTACTATATTTGTAATATAAATAAGAATGTGTTGTTGATCATATTGTTATGAGAAAATATAATGATCTATTGATGTATTTATTTTGGTCAGTATCTGTTCAACCCAAAATGTAAATCCTGCACATGTAATATTATCAAAAAATCATCATAAACACTTACTTGGCCTACTATCTACTATTCACTGTTATAGGAGAATATCTTGATATCAGCTATAAATTCCATATTTAAAATGTCCCAGGCTTGTTTACCAGCCAAGTGAGATATGTAAGTGTGTGCCTTTTTTAAATGAGTCTATTAGAGTAAACATTATTTTTAAATCTTTAGTACACCAGCTTTATCCTTTAACAGGAAACCCTATATTAAATGCAGAGCAAAGATCAAAATGTGAAAAAGGATATAGAGGTCTTTATTGAATGTGAACAGGTTTGCAGAGGTAAAATCAGTGGATAAACTGATATGTTTAATGATATGTTTGTTAAAGTATGGGAAGTCATAAAGAAAGAACAATTTTTATATCAAATGACTTATGGTGAAAAAATATTACATTATACAATGAATGTTTTAATATATGCTATGATTTGATTTAAAGTGACTGTAAAAGTAATAACTATCTAGCTGTTCTTTATGCTATTAAAATTCTATTACATACAGTTATCCACAAGCACAAGAAATCTTCATATGACACACACACACATATATATATACTGTATAGAGAGAGAGAGAGAGAGAGAGAGAGAGTAGCAGAAGGTGAATTTCAAAACATTTTCCACATATTAAAAACTATGGGATGGAACCATTTACATTTTCAAAAACAGAAAATTGATTTGCTTGTTTAAATAAACTAACAAATTTTTAAAAAATATTTCAGACATTTCATGAAATATTTTAACCACAACTATAACAGAAAAAGGGTTTTATACTTAATATTTAATGTTTTATTATATTTATTCATAACAAAAGCATTGTTTTCTAAAAGATGTAAGCATTCTCTAAGATACAAAGGTTCACAAGGATATATTAGTTTTGAAATAAACTTTGGTGCCTAGACTAGTATGCAAAAAAATTTGTGGCACTTAAATTTACATAATATTTTCTTGCTGATCAAACATAAATCACTGTGGTTTATATAAGCTTTATTTTATCAATGTTGTTGAATATGTTTGTTATTTTTTTTCCCAACAAGTTGGAAGCACTAAGGGATAGCACCTTGATAACAATAAAAGCAAGCAAATCTAATCAATAATCTTAACAAACTGGGGTTGAGCTAAAAATCACACCTGAAATCTACAGTTCACACTAAAAAGTAATTCATCTGGTTTGGTATCAAATGACCTGTAAATCCTATCTAATGAATTGTCAGTTTCTCACGTTTTCTGTTTTTATTTTTCCATAGCATAACGCATCTTTTTTATTTACCTAAAGGTAGTGTCCTGCTTACATTTCTTGCACAACTGTATAACTATAAAGTAATAATAGAGAGACTTGTGTTTGAAATATGATATATAGATATAATATATATATATATATTGATATTATATATATATATATATATATATATATATATGAATGCTGTGACTGCATAGTTTAAACATGCAATGAACTGATTGGTAAGTAAAGTTGAATCTATAGCTAACAATGTAATTTATTCAGACTGTATTTTTGTACAGAACAGTGCACACTAACCTTTTGCCTCTGTGTTCTCTTTAATGCCCAATACTGTGCCTAGAGATTTCATTTATGTCAAAAGTCCAAAAATAAAATATATTTGAAACTTCAGATGCGTTCAGTGCTGTGTTGATGCATTTTTCCATATGCTGTAGGTTTTAATCTAACAAATTCTCTCTGGCACACGCTTTTGAAAGAAAAACACACTGGCAGTCTATTGTTTAGATAAATATATTGAATAAACATAAAAGGAGACATGATTACATTATTGCCAGCTTTCTCTCAACTGAGGTAATGCTAGTCCTTGGTGTCTCAACAAAATGTACTGTTACATTTTAACTCCCTTTATTCTAAGCTAAATATACCTTTATTTAAAAATGATTTCTGAATTTGCTGATTGAAGTCCTACTAGAGGATAAGTTAGTAATGGAGGATGGAGCCAATGTCTTGAATACATTTTTTATCTCTGTATACACTATAGAAGATCCAAGTACAGATATCATCGAGTAAAGTAGCAATAATGGTATAAAAGATGCAAGTGCACTTTGGTTAAGCGAGAATATGGTACAGAAACAACTAAATACGGTTAATATTAATAAATCTCCTGAAAAAAAAAATATAAAGATAAAATAAGATAAAATGTATCCTCGGGGTCCTTAGGGAGCTAAGTTCAGTTTTATCTAGGCAATTGTTTCTTATTTTTACAGATTCACTCAGGTCTGAATGTGTGCCTTTAGATTGGAAAAAGGCTGATGTTATTCCACTATTCAAAAAAGGTAGGCGTTCACAGCCATGTAATTACAGGCCTGTAAGTTTAACTTCAGTGGTGGGGAAGATACTGGAAAGTTTAGAACATGTTCTAAAGTATGGATTCAATAACTGACCTTATAAGTAGTAACCAGCATGGATTTAGGAGAAATAGATCTTGTCAAACTAACTTTCTTGGCTTTTATGAGGAAGTTAGTAGAAATTTTGACTCTGGCATAGCAGTGGATGTCGTATACTTGGATTTTGCAAAAGCTTTTGACAGTCCCCCATAGGTGACTAATGTATAAGCTAAGGTCTGTTGGTCTGGGGTGGCACATTTGTACATGGATAGAAACTTGGTTGATAAATAGGATGCAGAGAGTAGTTGTTAGTGGGGCTTCATCAGGATGGACTAAAGTGCTAAGTGGGGTGCCACAGTGTTCTCTGTTGGGGCTGCTTCTATTTAATCTATTTATATTTGGAAAAGGGTATTGTCAGCAAGGTTTCTGTGTTTGCTGATGACACAAAACTTTTTTGACCATTAAAAGCTTCAGAGAATGTGCAATTGTTGCATGTGAATCTAAATAGATTGTCACATTAGGCTACTAAGTGGCAGATGAGATTCAATATTGAGAAATGTAAGGGGATGCATTTTGGACTTAAAAAACCTTGTGCTCCTTGTACTATAAATGGCTCTGTGTTAAGTGAATCCCTGTTGGAAAAGGATCTTGGCGTTTTGGTGGATAACAAAGCAAGCAGTACCAGTCAACAACAGCTAGAGACAGCATGGTATTGTCTTGTATAAAGAGAGGTACATCTGTTGTATTCAATTAGATCAACTGGACTTAAGTTTAGTTCTTAAGACGTTTCGCTAGTCATCGACTGGCTTTCTCAATTCAGAATGACTTGTACACAGAATCTGTGGCAATTATGTACCCTGATAAATCCCAATTAGCATATCACAGCCAGGTGTTAAGGGCATGATTAGATAGTGGCTAAGAGGTGTATAGGAACACCCAGAGTAAGGTGTCAAAACAGCATTGTACATGGCAGACAGATGGTGTCGAACCCCCCACCTCTATTTAGGCTTGGTTTCTTTATTTTCACATAAATGGCCTCCTATGTGAAAATAAGAAACCAAGCCTAAATAGAGGGGGGGTTCGACACCATCTGTCTGCCATGTACAATGCTGTTTTGACACCTTACTCTGGACGTTCCTATAACACCTCTTAGCCACTATCTAATCACGCCCTTAACACCTGGCTGTGATATGCTAATTGGGATTTTCCAGGGTACATAATTGCCACAGATTCTTGTACAAGTCATTCTGAATTGAGAAAGCCAGTGGATGACTAGTGAACGTCCTTCAGAACTACCTTTAAGTCCAGTTGATCTAATTGAAAACAACAGATATACCATGACCTGGATGAATGAGAACCTTCATAAGCAAAGAGAGGTACAGATTCAAGGAAAAAGATTTGAAATCCTGTGTACAAAAAGGATATCTTTGAAATGGAAAGGGTTGAGAGAACTAAATTAATAAGGGGATAGGGAGAGATTGAATATTAAGAAAGATTGATTAGTTACATTGGTTAGTTACAACTATATACGCTAGAGAAAAGGTGATTGCGCTGGGATTACTGTGTATAAATACATTTACGGGCCATTCAATAAACTATTTGGGCCATTGTTCACCAATAGAACATGTCAGAGGACACGCGGACATCCCTTAAGACTTCCCTTAAGACTTGAAGAAAAGAGTTCCCTGACCTCTATAAAAACACTTGGCCAACGGCCTTGTGTTTTTGTATGGTCAGGGAACTCCTCTGTAGTGTAATCTCCTTATATTATACTTTAGGATGCGTATTATCCCTTATATAAAGTACAGTTGATATTTCCGATTGCCACTTGGAGTCAGGTAGGAATTTTTCCCCCCTTCATAAATTTGGTGGGTTTTTTTTTCTTCCAGTCATCCTATGGATCAACAGTTAGGCAGGTAATGAGAGTATTGCTAGATGGGTTTGACTGGATGGACGTATGTCTTTAATAAACCTCAAATGATATACTATACTAATCATGTCCTGCTTTTAAAAGTACCCATTCAAGATGTGGAAATTAAATATGTTCTATGTTTATGATATAATATATACAAAGAAATGTGTTACAGTACCACCATATTTTATTTAGTTTAGCCGATATTTTTCTCTTAACAATTAATGAACATTAATATTTCAGCCAACATCTTGTTAGAAAATAACTCCCAGCTAAATTGTCTGCAAACTGAAGGCCCCTGTAGGATGCCAAAAACTAAAAAGCAGCTTGTGATTTCAATTCAGACTGACTTCTCTCGTCAAGTCATTACTCTGGTTCATTAAGTCCCATCTGACACCTTCAAAACAATTTAAGTCTGATGTACCATTCTGAGACTTAATCATTTCTCAGGTTCAATGATTGTGTATTATTGCATAATAAAATATAGTTTGACCCTCAATGACTCAGATCTCAGATTAGCACTTTATTGTCATTACTCACTTACAGAAAATAAATGAGCCTTGTTATAAATGTTTTGATGTGTTTTTGATGTCTTAAAATAGGCACAGATTATTTTCTGCTTTTTTTGGCATTAAAACACTAAAGGGACACTAAAGTGAGAAAATGACTTGGCTTTTCTGTATTTTTAGAGATGCTAGGAACTTGATTCCTTTCTGTCCCCAGTGCTCCCTTTCACCATATCTCCTCATGTCTTGTTTAGCCCTCTTCTAGGTGGTATGCATTCCCCTTTCTTTATGCACAACTGCAGGCACAGTTTATCAAATGAAGTTATTTTTCCACTTCAGCAGTAACAATGCTGAAACAATTAGCCATGCAGTGACAGAGGTATAAGCTTTGCTTTTAAAGAAACTGTACCGTTTTTACACATAGTGAGGTCAGGGAGAGAGTCTGGGATATGCTAAGGGAATGGCGCTCATGGGTGGCATGGCTGTGCCATGCCACCCATGAATATGTAAAACAGTAAAACTCCAAGAGCTGAAAAGAAGAGAAAGGTGGGACAGATATAATTATAAGAATTAAGGTTGGTTGCAATTAATCCTTGTTGCTATATAATTAGTTAAATAGTAATATGGCCACAAAACATCTTCTTATAAAGGAATTAGCACAGTTTTTACTAATTATAAAAGACCCAGGGAAAGATGTAATAAAGGAAATTATCTCCCATATAACCGAAAAACCCATGGTACCTAATATAATATTAGGTTAGTGTTACCTTTTTAAAAACTTTTTGTATAAAGTTCACCCAATGAATTTTTCTGAAACAATGTAGTACACAAAAGCCTATGCCATTAATAAAAAAGGCTATTTGATTGCAATGGCTTACAAAACATATTGTAGTGAGTATACAATATAGTTAGCAAATATAACTTCATGCCCATCTCACATTTTACCAGCATGGGTGTTCTAATCAGATGTTTAAACTTCCAAGACTAACTAGATGACTAAGATATGGAAAAGCATATTAGCAACAACGTTAGGATGTTTTTTCTGATAGAGATTAATGGGTCTACCTGTCTTCCAGCAGTTGCTGGTTTAAGTTAATGTGATCATTAGAAAATAATTTACAGACCGTTTGTAAAGAATTTCATTTACAATATGGTTTCTTTAATTTTTTTAATCAGATGTTTTAATATGGATTCTTGACATGAATTAGAAGACCTTTATCATATCTCATGTATTATTTTGAGTAAGGGAATTGAATAAGTCATTCGCAACAAGGATTATAGTCACTCACTCCCAGCTGTAAAGCGTTTATAGGCTAGAATCACACTCCACCCGTCCTCAGTGGTAAAGTCCATAAAAGTGAAGACAAAAGTAGCATGAGAACCTTCAGCAGCTTTACACTGCAAACAAATTATACATTATAAAGAAAATGTTTGCAATGTTTGCTGAAAGCTCTCACGCCTTTTTTTAATGTCTGTGTAAAAATCTGACTCATTGATTTAGTTGAATTTGAGAGTATCAAAATGTTCTAAAAATCTTAAAATTTCTTACATATGCAAATCATTAAAGTCAAATTACTATTAGTTGAAATGTTTTTAATTTTTTCATTGATGTTTAATAAGAAACCAGAGAAAAAATCACAATCAGCATTTTTTATTAATAAAACAATTTAAAAAAAAAAAGCATGGCACACTTTATTTTTTTTATCAGTGTAGCAATGCTCAGAAGGAAGGTCTCAGGTCAAAGGATGAATAGACCATATTAAAATCACAATTAGAACAGATGCACAAAAAGCATTTAAACTTCACTTCCATAATATTCAAGAAAATTGCACAGGTAACTGCAAAGAATATATTCTTGCAGTCTAGTTTGAACATGTTTTCAGAAACAAATACATAGAATCCTGTAGCACATGGAACATTTCAAATATCATTATGGTATTACAGTAAGTGCTATATTTATAAAGGCTCATAAAAAAATAATAGAAAAAACCTTTATAGCTATTATAAAAACTACTGCTAGTAGCGTCCATTTTTACGATGGTGATAGTGCTTCCCAGCAAGCGCTATAACTATTGTAAAAACAGCAATTAACAGCGGTAGTTTTTACGATCAATATAAAGGGTCAAAGGAGGGACTTTTGGCTCCAATATGAATTTTAGCAGCCAGCATGATATATTGAATTAGCTTATTGTCCTGTCTTGACAGACAAGTTACTCCTCCATCCCCCTCCTACAAAAGCCAACAGGGAAGAGCTATGAATACACACTTACATATTTCTAATGCAATTTGAAATGAGACCAATACTGATAGAAATCCACAGAGCCCAGTACAAAATTAGGATTGTGAGTAGTGTAACTGTAACCATTAATTACATCCTATCAAGCAGTTCAAAAGTAAATTTACATCTATCCCAGATTCTAAATGTTTCATCTGTTAAAAGTAGAAAATACCCTTTGTTTTGATATACTGTTGGATCAATATGTTATTGTCCAACAAATTTGAAGTTACCCATCTCGGTATGTCTGTCTGGTGGTGCGATGCTATTACGCTACTAAATGCTAATTACGATATACAAACATAGAACACTATGTCCTCCCCAGTGTCTAAATCGGTATATTCTGTATTTGCTGATGCAAGGTTCCTTGTCTGCCCATATAAAGCAAAATATCTAGCCTTGAATTGGGTGTAGTCTGGTCTTACAGTAGGTAGCCAATTGGGTAAGCATCTGAAGAGGTACAATAAGTGGATAATAAATTAATTTTAAAGAAAGCATAGGCGCTTAATTTTGAAAATACAAAGACTCGATCTTGTAGATTAATGTAACTTCCAGGTATCGAAAACCCAGTTTGATGCAATTGTAAGTCAAAATTTAAAGCTAAAAACTTATGTAGAGGGTCAGGTTAATGAACCCGTTTTAGAATTATTGAGGAATTTAACATTGTTTGTAAAGGCAAAGCTGTAAGTGGAAATGCCAGGGTAAGGGCTATATCATCCACAAAGAGGTTAATGTGGCCGTACAATACCATGTGGTACTATGGTACTGCAATTGTAGTCATAAAGATTCCGATCGTTAAAGATGCGGTATCACAAAATTGCAACACTGTGGTTTTATAAATATGACCCTAAGCGGCATATTAAATAACCCGTGGTATCGGAAAGTACCACAGTTCTACATTTATGACAGCTTGGCCATACATTACCATGCGATAGTAAACTACCACAAGCGTATTGTGTAGGTGATCGTACAATTCCGAACACAATCTTTCAACTTTTGACTAGATTTGCAAGATCACAATTTTTAAATTTCAATCATCGATAAGCTCATATTTTTTAAATTTCAGAAAATTCGGGAGATTTCCAGAATCGAACAGATTGTACAAATCCATTTCCAAAACAAAAATAGGTTTCGACTGGACTCAGCTTTAAGTCATATAACATGAAGTTAAAGTGAGAAAATCAGATGTTAGCAAATTTTGTAATAGATTAGTAAAAAGGTATCGTCTGAATGGTTAAGGCAAATTAACAGCTCAGGCAAAATTTTGCAATTCTTATATGCTTAAAGGGCCTGTCCAGCCCAAAACCTACTTTTGGTTACACGGTAGGTGCCCCTAGCCCACCCCCAACCACTGAAATATTTTGCAAAATAATGTTCCATCGTTACTTACGGACCATTGTCTCTCGCGCCGTCTCTAATCCAGCTCCTTGCTTGCGGAAGCTGCAAGCAGGGGTGGACACGCAGCCGCGTCTGAGATATGGCTAAGAACGCAGCCAATCACAGATGCGGCTGACGTCATTCAAGACGGCGCGGGAGAGAAGGGTCCATAAGTAAAGATGGGAGCATTATTTTGCAAAAATATTTTAGTGGTTGGGGGTGGGCAGGCGGCACCTACCTTGTAACCAAATCTTTTCACACTAGGTGCAACGGCCGAAGAGGATGGATCATGATGAAGGGAGGAAGGGCAGTAAAGGGCTCCACAGCACATGTCACATTCCTTGTCAAGGTTGAGGAATCAGCAAGGACCGGAAGGCATACAGACACCTCCTTCACTTCACTTTCCTGGACTTTGGACAAGCATTGCTGGAGAACCATTTGGAGCAGAGATGTAAGGTAAGAATTTTTGTAATCTACTTAGTAGGGCCAGTAATGGGTTAAAGGGTATGTCCACCCTAAATTCAAAATTTTAATACACGATCCCCCCAGGGCTCCCAGCCCCAACCGCAATAATTTTATTTTTAAAAAGCCCCCCAAACTCTACTTACCTCCCCTCTTTCCTGCGCCGCGCTCCCGGCCCTCTGCTTGCTAGGAAATGCAAGCAGAGGGGCGGGAACGGCAGCCGCATCTGTGATTGGCTGAGCGGCATCCAATCACGGACGCGGCTGCCGGCAGCTCACTTCCGCGTAGGAAAGCGGAGAGGTAAGTAACAGATTTGGGAGCTTTCTAAAAATAAAATTTATGCGGTTGGGGCTGGGGGACATGGGGGAAGGTCTCCCCCAAAGTGCCAAAAACTGCCCCCCAGGAGGCTAGCAGGGCTCTGCTCCTACCTTGCCTCAGGTAGATTTTTGCCATGCGTACTGCAGCTCTTCTCCCCCCTCCTCCCCCTCCCTCTCCCTACCGTTCTAGCTTAAAACCCCTTTATGTCACCTTCCCCCATGTCCCAGCCCCAACCGCATAAATTTTATTTTTAGAAAGCTCCAAATCTGTTACTTACCTCTCCGCTTTCCTACGCGGAAGTGAGCTGCCGGCAGCCGCGTCCGTGATTGGCTGCCGCTCAGCCAATCACAGATGCGGCTGCCGTTCCCGCCCCTCTGCTTGCATTTCCTAGCAAGCAGAGGGCGGGAGCGCGGCGCAGGAAAGAGGGGAGGTAAGTAGAGTTTGGGGCTTTTTAAAATAAAAATTATGCGGTTGGGGCTGGGAGCCCTGGGGGGATCGTGTATTAAAATTTTGAATTTAGGGTGGACATACCCTTTAACCCATTACTGGCCCTACTAAGTAGATTACAAAAAATCTTACCTTACATCTCTGCTCCAAATGGTTCTCCAGCAATGCTTGTCCAAAGTCCAGGAAAGTGAAGTGAAGGAGGTGTCTGTATGCCTTCGGTCCTTGCTGATTCCTCAACCTTGCAAGGAATGTGACATGTGCTGTGGAGCCCTTTACTGCCTTCCTCCCTCATCATGATCCATCCTCTTCGGCCGTTGCACCTAGTGTGAAAAGATTTGGTTACAAGGTAGGTGCCGCCTGCCCACCCCAACCACTAAAATATTTTTGCAAAATAATGCTCCCATCTTTACTTATGGACCTTCTCTCCCGCGCCGTCTTGAATGACGTCAGCCGCATCTGTAATTGGCTGCGTCTTAGCCAATCTCAGACGCGGCTGCGTGTCCAGCCCCTGCTTGCAGCTTCCGCAAGCAAGGAGCTGGATTAGAGACGGCGCGAGAGACAATGGTCCGTAAGTAACGATGGGAACATTTTTTGCAAAAATATTTCAGTGGTTGGGGGTGGGCTAGGGGCACCTACCGTGTAACCAAAAGTGGTTTGGGGCTGGACATGCCCTTTAAGCATATTAAGAATTGCAAAATTTTGCCTGAGCTGTTAATTTGCCTTAACCATTCAGACGATACCTTTTTACTAATCTATTACAAAATTTGCTAACATCTGATTTTCTCACTTTAACTTCATGTTATTACGACTTAAAGCTGAGTCCTAGTCGAAAACCTATTTTTGTTTTGGAAATGGATTTGTAAAACTCTGTGGATTCTGGAAATCTCCCGAATTTTCTGAAATTAAAAATATGAGCTTATCGAGATTGAAATTTAAAAATTGTGATCTTGCAAATCTAGTCAAAGTTGAAAGATTGTGTTCGGAATTGTACGATCACCTACACAATACGCTTGTGGTAGTTTACTACGGATGGTAATGTATGGCCAAGCTGTCATAAATGTAGAACTGTGGTACTTTCCGATACCACGGTATTTAATATGCCCCTTAGGGTCATATTATAAAACCACAGTGTTGCAATTTTGTGATACCGCATCTTTAACGATCGGAATCTTTATGACTACAATTGCAGTACCATAGTACCACATGGTATTAACGGCCACATTAACCTCTTTGTGGATGATATAGCCCTTACCCTGGCATTTCCACTTACAGCTTTGCCTTTACAAACAATGTTAAATTCCTCAATAATTCTAAAACGGGTTCATTAACCTGACCCTCTACATAAGTTTTTAGCTTTAAATTTTGACTTACAATTGCATCAAACTGGGTTTTCGATACCTGGAAGTTACATTAATCTACAAGATCGAGTCTTTCTATTTTCAAATTAAGCGCCTATGCTTTCTTTAAAATAATTTATTATCCACTTATTGTACCTCTTCAGATTGTACCCAATTGGCTACCTACTGTAAGACCAGACTACACCCAATTCAAGGCTAGATATTTTGCTTTATATGGGCAGACAAGGAACCTTGCATCAGCAAATCAGAATATACCGATTTAGACACTGGGGAGGACATAGTGTTCTATGTTGTATTCGTAATTAGCATTTAGTAGCGTAATAGCATCGCACCACCAGACAGACATACCGAGATGGGTAACTTCAAATTTGTTGGACAATAACATATTGATCCAACAGTATTCAAAAACAAAGGGTATTTTCTACTTTAACAGATGAACATTTAGAATCTGGGATAGATGTAAATTTACTTTTGAACTGCTTGATAGGATGTTATAATGGTTACAGTTACACTACTCACAATCCTAATTTTGTACTGGGCCTGTGGATTTCTATCAGTATTGGTCTCATTTCAAATTGCATTAGAAATATGTAAGTGTGTATTCATAGCTCTTCCCTGTTGGCTTTTGTAGGAGGGGGATGGAGGAGTAACTTGTCTGTCAAGACAGGACAATAAGCTAATTCAATATATCATGCTGGCTGCTAAATTCATATTGGAGCCAAAAGTCCCTCCTTTGACCCTTTATATTGATCGTAAAAACTACCGCTGTTAATTGCTGTTTTTACAATAGTTATAGTGCTTGCTGGGAAGCACTATCACCATCGTAAAAAGGACGCTACTAGCAGTAGTTTTTTAATAGCTTAAAGGTTTTTTTATTCTTTTTTTTATGAGCCTCTATAAATATAGCACTTACTGTAATACCATTATGATATTTGAAATGTTCCATGTGCTACAGGATTCTATGTATTTGTTTCTGAAAACTGTTCAAACTAGACTGCAAGAATATATTCTTTGCAGTTACCTGTGCAATTTTCTTGAATATTATGGAAGTGAAGTTTAAATCTTTTGTGCATCTGTTCTAATTGTGATTTTAATATGGTCTATTCATCCTTTGACCTGAGACCTTCCTTCTGAGCATTGCTACACTGATAAAAAAAATAGTGTGCCATGCTTTTTTTTTTAAATGTTTTATTAATAAAAAATGCTGATTGTGATTTTTTCTCTGGTTTCTTATTAAACATCAATGAAAAAATTAAAAACATTTCAACTAATAGTATTTGACTTTAATGATTTGCATATGTAAGAAATTTAAGATTTTTAGAACATTTTGATACTCTCAAATTCAACTAAATCAATGAGTCAGATTTTTACACAGACATTAAAAAAAGGCGTGAGAGCTTTCAGCAAACATTGCAAACATTTTCTTTATAATGTATAATTTGTTTGCAGTGTAAAGCTGCTGAAGGTTCTCATGCTACTTTTGTCTTCACTTTATGGACTTTACCACTGAGGACGGGTGGAGTGTGATTCTAGCCTTAAACGCTTACAGCTGGAGTGAGTGACTATAATCCTTGTTGCGAATGACTTATTCAATTCCCTTACTCAAAATAAATATGAGATATGATAAAGGTCTTCTAATTCATGTCAAGAATCCATATTAAAACATCTGATTAAAAAAATTAAAGAAACCATATTGTAAATGAAATTCTTTACAAACGGTCTGTAAATTATTTTCTAATGATCACATTAACTTAAACCAGCAACTGCTGGAAGACAGGTAGACCCATTAATCTCTATCAGAAAAAACATCCTAAGTTGTTGCTAATATGCTTTTCCATATCTTAGTCATCTAGTTAGTCTTGGAAGTTTAAACATCTGATTAGAACACCCATGCTGGTAAAATGTGAGATGGGCATGAAGTTATATTTGCTAACTATATTGTATCTCACTACAATATGTTTTGTAAGCCATTGCAATCAAATAGCCTTTTTTATTAATGGCATAGGCTTTTGTGTACTACATTGTTTCAGAAAAATTCATTGGGTGAACTTATACAAAAAGTTTTTAAAAGGTAACACTAACCTAATATATATATTAGGTATCATGGGTTTTTCGGTTATAGGGAGATAATTTCCTTTATTACATCTTTCCCTGGGTCTTTTATAATTAGTAAAAACTGTGCTAATTCCTTTATAAGAAGATGTTTTGTGGCCATATTACTATTTACTAATTATATAGCAACAAGTATTAATTGCAACCAACCTTAATTCTTATAATTATATCTGTCCCACCTTTCTCTTCTTTTCAGCTCTTGGAGTTTTACTGTTTACATATTCATGGGTGGCATGGCACAGCCATGCCACCCATGAGCGCCATTCCCTTAGCATATCCCAGACTCTCTCCCTGACCTCACTATGTGTAAAAACGGTACAGTTTCTTTAAAAGCAAAGCTTATACCTCTGTCACTGCATGGCTAATTGTTTCAGCATTGTTACTGCTGAAGTGGAAAAATAACTTCATTTGATAAACTGTGCCTGCAGTTGTGCATAAAGAAAGGGGAATGCATACCACCTAGAAGAGGGCTAAACAAGACATGAGGAGATATGGTGAAAGGGAGCACTGGGGACAGAAAGGAATCAAGTTCCTAGCATCTCTAAAAATACAGAAAAGCCAAGTCATTTTCTCACTTTAGTGTCCCTTTAGTGTTTAATGCCAAAAAAAGCAGAAAATAATCTGTGCCTATTTTAAGACATCAAAAACACATCAAAACATTTAAACAAGGCTCATTTATTTTCTGTAAGTGAGTAATGACAATAAGTGCTAATCTGAGATCTGAGTCATTGAGGGTCAAACTATATTTATTATGCAATAATACACAATCATTGAACCTGAGAAATGATTAAGTCTCAGAATGGTAATCAGACTTAAATTGTTTTGAAGGTGTCAGATGGGACTTAATGAACCAGAGTAATGACTTGACGAGAGAAGTCAGTCTGAATTGAAATCACAAGCTGCTTTTTAGTTTTTGGCATCCTACAGGGGCCTTCAGTTTGCAGACAATTTAGCTGGGAGTTATTTTCTAACAAGATGTTGGCTGAAATATTAATGTTCATTAATTGTTAAGAGAAAAATATCGGCTAAACTAAATAAAATATGGTGGTACTGTAACACATTTCTTTGTATATTATATCATAAACATAGAACATATTTAATTTCCACATCTTGAATGGGTACTTTTAAAAGCAGGACATGATTAGTATAGTATATCATTTGAGGTTATTAAAGACATACGTCCATCCAGTCAAACCCATCTAGCAATACTCTCATTACCTGCCAACTGTTGATCCATAGATGATTGAAGAAAAAAAAACCCACCAAATTTATGAAGGGGGAAAAATTCCTACCTGACTCCAAGTGGCAATCGGAAATATCAACTGTACTTTATATAAGGGATAATACGCATCCTAAAGTATAATATAAGGAGATTACACTACAGAGGAGTTCCCTGACCATACAAAAACACAAGGCCGTTGGCCAAGTGTTTTTATAGAGGTCAGGGAACTCTTTTCTTCAAGTCTTAAGGGAAGTCTTAAGGGATGTCCGCGTGTCCTCTGACATGTTCTATTGGTGAACAATGCCCAAATAGTTTATTGAATGGCCGTAAATGTATTTATACACAGTAATCCCACGCAAGCCCTTTTCTCTAGCGTATATAGTTGTAACTAACCAAGTAATAATCAATCTTTCTTAATATTCAATCTCTCCCTATCCCCTTATTAATTAGTTCTCTCAACCCTTTCCATTTCAAAGATATCCTTTTGTACACAGGATTTCAAATCTTTTTCCTTGAATCTGTACCTCTCTTTGCTTATAAGGTTCTCATTCATCCAGGTCATGGTATATCTGTTGTTTTCAATTAGATCAACTGGACTTAAAGTTAGTTCTGAAGACGTTTCACTAGTCATCCGACTGGCTTTCTCAATTCGAATGACTTGTACAAGAATCTGTGGCAATTATGTACCCTGGAAAATCCCAATTAGCATATCACAGCCAGGTGTTAAGGGCGTGATTAGATAGGGCTAAGAGGTGTTATAGGAACGTCCAGAGTAAGGTGTCAAAACAGCATTGTACATGGCAGACAGATGGTGTCGAACCCCCCCTCTATTTAGGCTTGGTTTCTTATTTTCACATAGGAGGCCATTTATGTGAAAATAAAGAAACCAAGCCTAAATAGAGGTGGGGGGTTCGACACCATCTGTCTGCCATGTACAATGCTGTTTTGACACCTTACTCTGGGTGTTCCTATACACCTCTTAGCCACTATCTAATCATGCCCTTAACACCTGGCTGTGATATGCTAATTGGGATTATCAGGGTACATAATTGCCACAGATTCTGTGTACAAGCATTCTGAATTGAGAAAGCCAGTCGATGACTAGCGAAACGTCTTAAGAACTAAACTTCAAGTCCAGTGATCTAATTGAATACAACAGATGTACCTCTCTTTATACAAGACAATACCATGCTGTCTCTAGCTGTTGTTGACTGGTACTGCTTGCTTTGTTATCCACCAAAACGCCAAGATCCTTTTCCAACAGGGATTCATTAACACAGAGCCATTTATAGTACAAGGAGCACAAGGTTTTTTAAGTCCAAAATGCATCCCCTTACATTTCTCAATATTGATCTCATCTGCCACTTAGTAGCCTATGTGACAATCTATTTAGATTCACATGCAACAATTGCACATTCTCGAAGCTTTTAATGGTCAAAAAGTTTTGTGTCATCAGCAAACACAGAAACCTTGCGACAATACCCTTTTCCAATATAAATAGATTAAATAGAAGCAGCCCCACAGAGAACACTGTGGCACCCCACTTAGCACTTTAGTCCATCCTGATGAAGCCCCACTAACAACTACTCTCTGCATCCTATTTATCAACCAAGTTTCTATCCATGTACAAATGTGCCACCCCAGACCAACAGACCTTAGCTTATACATTAGTCACCTATGGGGGACTGTCAAAAGCTTTTGCAAAATCCAAGTAACGACATCCACTGCTATGCCAGAGTCAAAATTTCTACTAACTTCCTCATAAAAGCCAGAAAGTTAGTTTGACAAGATCTATTTCTCCTAAATCCATGCTGGTTACTACTATAAGGTCAGTTATTGAATCCATACTTTAGAACATGTTCTAAACTTTCCAGTATCTTCCCCACCACTGAAGTTAACTTACAGGCCTGTAATTACATGGCTGTGAACGCCTACCTTTTTTGAATAGTGGAAATAACATCAGCCTTTTCCAATCTAAAGGCCACATTCAGACCTGAGTGAATCTGTAAAAATAAGAAACAATTGCCTAGATAAAACTGAACTTAGCTCCCTAAGGACCCCGAGGATACATTTTATCTATTTTATCTTTATATTTTTTTTTCAGGAGATTTATTAATATTAACGTATTTAGTTGTTTCTGTACCATATTCGCTTAACCAAAGTGCACTTGCATCTTTTATACCATTATTGCTACTTTATCCTCGATGTATCTGTACTTGGATCTTCTATAGTGTATACAGAGATAAAAAATGTATTCAAGACATTGGCTCCATCCTCCATTACTAACTTATCCTCTATGAGGAACTTCAATCAGCAAATTCAGAAATCATTTTTAAATAAGGTATATTTAGCTTAGAATAAAGGGAGTTAAAATGTAACAGTACATTTTGTTGAGACACCAAGGACTAGCATTACCTCAGTTGAGAGAAAGCTGGCAATAATGTAATCATGTCTCCTTTTATGTTTATTCAATATATATCTAAACAATAGACTGCCAGTGTGTTTTTCTTTCAAAAGCGTGTGCCAGAGAGAATTTGTTAGATTAAAACTACCGCATATGGAAAAATGCATCAACACAGCACTGAACGCATCTGAAGTTTCAATATATTTTATTTTGGACTTTTGACATAAATGAAATCTCTAGGCACAGTATTGGGCATTAAAGAGAACACAGAGGCAAAAGGTTAGTGTGCACTGTTTGACAAAAATACAGTCTGAATAAATTACATTGTTAGCTATAAGATTCAACTTTACTTACCAATCAGTTCATTGCATGTTTAATACTATGCAGTCACATGCTTTCATATATATATATATATATATATATATTATATATTAAATTATCAATATATATATATATTATATATATATATATATACAATTATATTTCAAACACAAGTCTCTCTATTATACTTTATAGTATAAGTTGTGCAAGAAATGTAAGCAGGACACTACCTTTAGGTAAATAAAAAAGTGCGTTATGCTATGGAAAAAATAAAACAGAAAACGTGAGAAACTGACAATTCATTAGATAGGATTACAGGTCATTTGATACCAAACCAGATGAATTACTTTTAGTGTGACTGTAGATTTCAGGTGTGATTTTTAGTCTCAACCCCAGTTTGTTAAGATTATTGATTAGATTTGCTGCTTTTATTGTTATCAAGGTGCTATCCCTAGTGCTTCCAACTTGTTGGGAAAAAAAATAACAAACATATTCAACAAACATTGATAAAATAAAGCTTATATAAACCACAGTGATTTAGTTTGATCAGCAAGAAAATATTATGTAAATTTAAGTGCCACAAATTTTTTTGCATACTAGTCTAGGCACCAAAGTATTTCAAAACTAATATATCCTTGTGAACCTTTGTATCTTAGAGAATGCTTACATCTTTTAGAAAAAAAATGCTTTGTTATGAATAAATATAATAAACATTAAATATTAAGTAAAAACCTTTTTCTGTTATATGTGGTTAAAATATTTCATGAAATGTCTGAAATATTTTTAAAAATTTGTTAGTTTATTTAAACAAGCAAATCAATTTTCTGTTTTTGAAAATGTAAATGGTTCCATCCCATAGTTTTTAATAGTGGAAAATGTTTTGAAATTCACCTTCTGCTCCTCTCTCTCTCTCTCTCTCTCTCTCTATACAGTATATATATATGTGTGTGTGTGTCATATGAAGATTTCTTGTGCTTGTGGATAACTGTATGTAATAGAATTTTAATAGCATAAAGAACAGCTAGATAGATTACTTTTACAGTCACTTTAAATCAAATCATAGCATATATAAAACATTCATTGTATAATGTAAATTTTTTCACCATAAGTCATTTGATATAAAAATGTTCTTTCTTTATGACTTCCCATACTTTAACAAACAATCATTAAAATATCAGTTTATCACTGATTTTACCTCTGCAAACCTGTTCACATTCAATAAAGACCTCTATATCCTTTTTCACATTTTGATCTTTGCTCTGCATTTAATATAGGTTTCCTGTTAAAGGATAAGCTGGTGTACTAAAGATTTAAAAATATGTTTACTCTATAGACTCATTTAAAAAAGGCACACACTTACATATCTCACTTGGCTGGTAAACAGCCTGGGACATTTTAAATATGGAATTTATAGCTGATATCAAGATATTCTCCTATACAGTGAATAGTAGATAGTAGGCCAAGTAAGTGTTTATGATGATTTTTTGATAATATTACATGGCAGGATTACATTTTGGGTTGAACAGATACTGACCAAAATAAATACATCAATAGATCATTATATTTTCTCATAACAATATGATCAACACACATTCTTATTTATATTACAAATATAGTAGTTACAAAGAAAATAATTCTATATGGAAGCTTTTTTGTTCACTTTGTTATTATCCGTACCATATAATTTTTATATACATGACAAAAAATATATTCTAATTATTATAATCCCAAATACAAGGTTTTTGTAATGTCTATGATTTCAAATAATACAACCCTTACTAAAACACAATGAAATTAGTTTAGAGACAATTGTATATCTATACGATTATTTATCTAGAAAACAATAATAGTAAAATATGAACACAATTCATACATATTTAACATTTTCCTAATACATCCTAGATTACAATACAAACATATAATTCTATCAACGACTATATGACTTCATATAGATATGGTAGTTTTGGATCTATTTTATTACAGACTTCAATATTTAGGAATAGTTTTCAGTATATTATTCAACAAGCTGAATTTGTTTTTTAGAATTGCCTTCCTACACATAATCATGTTTTGAATTTTAAGGATCCTTTCCTTAGGTTTAATTCTTTGTTTTTCTGTTGCTGGGTCTCTCTCCCTCTTCTACTCATACTCCATGTGTTTCTGGTTTTTACAAAGTCCTACTGACTTGCTGTTGCTATCCCCAGAAGGCAGGAGGATGGTAGGAGAGAAAGTGTTTTTCACGCCACATGGATTGTCATGCCATACCAGGATTTGTATGTAGCATCAAGTGAATAATCTTTATAACCTAGTTCTTTTTTAATTTCTTATGTAAGTTAAAAGAAGCAGATCTAATATTACTGTTTTTTTCTATTAATGTGTTTTGGATTGTCTCTAAAGTCTGTCAATTTGTACACTGTTTTCTCAGTATTTAAAAGACACTACTACAGGAGAACCCTATGGAGCTGGGATGTGAGGTAAGGATTAAACTACACTACATGGTGGGGCCAGTAGTTGGGGGGATTATAGTTTTGGGGGTGGACATGCCCTTTAAATTATAGTTTTGGGGGTGGACATGCCCTTTAAGGCTAGAGAGGAGCAAACTAGCACCATGTGCCTGGCTTAAATTAATAATATGCAGTTAATTTACCACCCTTGTGAATATATTCCACTTAAATATTGAGTTAGTTAATCTTAATAAAATATATTATGACCTACATACACCTATAATCATATTTAAAAAAAACACCATATACAATAAACCAGTAAAGTGCAACCGTGTATGGGAGATTCCGTTTGTACTGTCTAAAAAGATGGAGCTAGAGGCCTCTAGCTTACAAAGTGCAGTTCCAAGTGCATTACAATGACGTGTATCAATATTCCCAGGCTGTTACAATCCACTCACTTGTTGAAATAACTGTTAACAGTTACTGAGTTATTTCCCCCAAGGTTTCAAATGTATCTACACAACACTTTGCTACAGTTGTGAACGTAACTGTGTTGCTAGTGTTGCAGCTTCACGATCGTGGACGTAATACAAGTTTGCAGAGCAATCAGCTTTACATACTTAATCCTGCAAGTTGTGTCTAATGTGAAGATGCAGTATTTTTAGAACAAGGAAATGCTCTTTCTTCGCCTGATGTTGATTTTATAGCCGTGTACTGTACCTGCATCTTAAGGAAAAAGGACAAACATTTAAAGACTGTAATGTCCACATTCTAGACAAAGAAAGACACTGGTATAAACAAGGTGTTCATAAACAAACAAGCCAATAATGTAAAAATAAAGAGACCAAGCCTGAATAGAGGTGGGGGTTCAACATCTATTGAATGCCACATACAATGCAGTTTTGACACCATTCCCTGGGTAGTATAATAACACATCATAACTACAATACAATAGACATCTTGCTGTTATATGCTGATTGAGACACATTCCAGGGTATTTATTGCTAACGCGGGGCTGTATTTATAAAGATTCATTATTGGCAAAGTCTGAAAAAACAATATGCAAACAAGCACAATAAATGACATATACTGTATGTGAAACTACAAAGTAAACAGATCAGTAACCAAGTAATTTTAAGGGAAACAGCCTCACCTGCCAACACAAGCAATTTCGCACAGGTACAAATATATAAAATATATTCAAGCAGAAAGAGATTTAGCAGGGCACTGGGAATCCCCGTATACACGGGGAGTGGGTGCCAGCCAGGTTATAGACTATAAATATAATAAAAAGAAAAATGCACCTGCGGCACACCACTATACTTAAAATCCCTTTATTCAATCAAAACATTTAAGGGGATGATCAAGTCAATGCCAAGTAAACATAAAAACAATTAAAAATTATACAGTAATCAAGCTGCCACTGAGGATATACAACATAATCAACATTTCATTATAATCAAAAATGCATTGGTATATCACAAATAACAATCACTAATTAAGAATCCATTATAAAGATCTCTTATACTCACCTGTGCCTGTAGGCTATGACCCTTTATATGCAACAATCTGGGTATATATGAGGCTCTCCTGCAAGTGTTTAAATAATCAGTGCAACAGCTGCAGCAGACTCTCCTGATGCGTTTCGCCCTTCTGGGCTTTCTCAAAGGCGAGAGAAGCCCAGAAGGGCGAAACATTAGTTAACATTTATTAGTTGACTATTGCAGTTTTGGTGTTGGGTGTGTGTGTGTGGGGGGGGTTATACCTGTATACAATTTTTCATTTGAATTATATGCTTGTCCTTTAACTAAGGAAAATATATTCTCAAGGCACTCAGTTCACTTAATCTTTTGGCCTGGAGGTTATGGCAACCAGAAATAAAGTTTTAAAAGTTACAGTAGATCCTTGATACTAGCTTCAGAAATTGGGTCCGAGGTGTTGCACCCCTGAATAAAATCTAATTTTCAGCAAGAACAGAAGCCGATTTGGTATTCCCCAAAGGGCATGTCCACCGCCAAAACTATAATCCCCCCCACTAATGGCCCCACCATGTAGTGTAATAAAATCCTTACCTCACATCCCAGCTCCATAAGGTGTCCAGATTCTTTTGTCTGCACCACCATTCCTGACCTTTTTGTATTGGTGCCGGAAGAAATAATATTCTGCTCATAGTCTGGTGAGGTATTCTGACCTTAGACAGAAGAAAGTGCTGGAGTAACCTCATGTGCAATCTCAAACACCTTGTGAGAAAAAAAAATACCCTCATTATCGAGCGTACCGATACCTGAGGATCTTGTCTCAGATGTTGAACGGCTTGTATCATCTTGAGTTGCCTTTCTATTGGTAGTTTTACTTCGTGATAAGTCCATTTACTTAAATGAGTCCAAAATAATGTTACTAGATAAATAATCTCTTGGCTTGGTTCGAGATTGCTCTTTTCAAGATTGATGAGCCACCCATGATCTTGAAGGATTGTGCCCACTGCCCTGGTTGGCTGTTCTGCTATGGACTTTGACTTGGCCACTATTAGTATGTGGGATTCCCTCCCCCTAGCGTAAAAACCTTTCCATATAATATTCCCCCTGTCCCCCAGCCCCATCCGCTATATCTTTATTATTAGAAAGTGCCCCAAACATTACTTACCTTCCCTCTTTCCTCCGCCGCACTGAACTCCCAGCAGCCGCATCCGTGATTGGCTGCCGCTCAGCCAATCACAGACGCGACTGCCGGTCCCGCCCCTCTGATCGCATTTTCTCGCAAGCAGAGAGCCTGGCAGTGTGGCGAAGGTAAGTAAAGTTTGGGGCACTTTCTAATAATAAAAATATAACGGTTGGGGCTGGGGGGAAGAGGAATATAATATCAAAAATTTTCTTGAAGGGTGTACATGCCCTTAAAACCAACTGGAAAAGGCTTCTGGCAAAGTGGGGAGGGAAAAACAGCTGCTTCCCTGGCACACAAGCTACAGCAGCGCGCCAAAACAGGCAAATGGATTTAAAGGCCCTAAGCCGCACCTCCCAGCACGTCCGTCCCAGACTATTGGAGTTGCCAGCGGCAGAAGGGGAAGAGCAGCAGATATAGCAGCCATCTTACCTAGGGGAACACATGCACAGAGTTTGCACGACAGACCCAAACCCGGTCACCTCGGGCTACTTTCCCCACAGGTTACTCCAGGCGGAGGCAACACAGGGGAGCATCAGGCCTGCAAGAGAGTGGGGAGAGACACAGGCCTGGAGAAAACCGTGATTGTCGGTGAGCTGGAAGGTAGGACTCCCTCTGATGTCCATGGACAGGAAGGAAAAAAGACAAGGTATGGTAGGGGGAGGGTACATTTATACCTTAGTGCTTTTTATCTTCCTGTCCATAGGACCTGTGGGGATTAACCCATTTTGGGGGCATGCTGCTATGGTGATCTGGGGAAAGACCTGTCACTCCAGAAACAAAAATTATAATATGTAACCCATGCTTGACCTCTTTGCCTGCCAGCAGGGCCACCTCGCCAATGATGCAGGGTGCAGCACACTGCAGAGCGGCACCCTGTAGGGAACTGTCACTGTCACACACTGTATTTTTATTTTTTTTTAAATGGAGGCCGGCCTCCGCCGGCTGCCCAACTCCCTCCCTAATCTGTTGGGGGGGGGAGCGCAAGTTCAGCCCGCGCAGACCAGTGACACAGTGTCTTCACTGTCTTGTGTGTGTCCTGTCCAACTCCCGTGTCCGAGTGAATCTCATCTGACTGATTCGGATTCAGTCATTCAGTGACAGTGAGTGAGAATATATAAAAATAAATCAGAATGAATTGAATTGAAATCCTCCTTCCTATCCTAATAATAAGGCAACAGCCAACAAACAACTTTTATAGGGAATGGGATGGCTGGGCCTTGGGGAGGCTGGGGGGGTTCGTTCTGTTCTCTCTCTGAGGGCCCAGTGACTTGTAGCCTGCTGCCTGCAGGCAGCAACCAATAATATAATGTGCCCAGGCAGCAGGCCTAGCATAAATAATTATAGCCAGATGAATCTGATGAGATAGATAGATGATATAGACAGATAGATTATAGATAGATAGATGATAGATAGATAGATAGATAGATGATAGATAGAGAGATGCTGATAGATAGATAAAGAGATAAATAGATAGATGATAGATAGATAGATAGATAGACTGATCTTAATGCTGAATTAATTAGCCATGCAGTGATAGAGAAATAATCTTTACTTTAATAGAATCTATAGTTTCTACATATAGTGTGTTGGGGGAGGGGCTAATTGATTGACAGTTCTTTACTGACTAGCTGTGCCCCGCCCCTTTAAAAAGTAAAACTCCCAGAGCTAAAAAAACAATGGATAGGAAGGTAAGAGAAGCAGATTTAAGATTGGTAGTAATTAATCCTAATTACTGTGTGATTAGTTAAAAAATTATTTGCCTCAGTTTACATGTCCTTTAAAAAAGAGATTAAAAGAGAAGAAGGAATAGAACAGTGATATGGCTCTTTCAAGTAAAATTAATAATAATAATAATAAAAAAAAACAGCAGTAAAATAATAAACCAGCTGACTATACTGTACTGGTAGGCTGGCCAGCCCGAAAAAAGGGAACAAGCAGCTTTAAAAGTCTTTTATAGAAAATGTGCATAAAGACAGTAAATAGTGGGATCAGGGGGAAATGGGTGTTTCTTATTGGTGCACATGCTCACAAGGTTCTTATAAGACTGCATCGGTTGTGAGTTGTACTGGCAAGTACATGAAAGCCTTCATATAGTAGTAACAGAGAGGTATCATACAATGTATGGGTGTTCTGCGGAGAAAAGCTTTGAACATTAGGATTAAAAAAAACAAGTAAAAGAAAATTCACACAGGAGTAGAGACATAAGGGGGTAGAGGGGAGAAGGAAATGTATTAACTTGATTATAGCATATCACACATGCACTCATGGAACTTAATCCTTGGTATTCCAATGCTGTGTAGGGATGGCCGGTTCGCGGATCCGAACCCGGATCCGCCGCGGATTTATCCCGTTTGTGAACGGCGGATCTTTCGGGATTATCCGCCTTCCGAACTTCCGATTCCCGGATTTTTCATATTTTCGAAAATTTTCGAAATTACGAGTTTTCACGTATTTTCGGGAATTTTCGAAAATATGGGAAAACACATATTTTCGAAAATACAAGGATTTCCTCTTAATTCCATACATACGTATTTTCGAAAATTCCCGAAAATACGGGAAAATTTGTAATTTCGAAAATACGAAAAATCTCGTTATTTCAAGGGTATTTTTAATTTTAACGGGTCCGCTCGCGGATTTTCGAATTTTCAATTTTTTTTCGAAAATTCGCGGATCCTCGAGCGGACCGGATTTTGCGAAGTTCGGACATCTCTAATGCTGTGCAGCAAAAATTAGTTTTGTCTCTAGAAAATACTGTACACTACATAACAGTTGTTTTCCCAGTGTAGGAATACAAATATATTTATAGGATTCCCTGCTGTTACTAGAATAGCAATGCATTTACAGTATTCTTTGGAAAGTCTACCTTCTGTTTGTAGAATTAAATACTGAAAGCAATGTTTAATTTGGCTTTCTTTGTGTGTTTTTAACACAGTGAGAAAACAAGTGTAAACCTTTGTCCTGTTCCCTAAAAAATGGGGCACATATTGTTGGTGTCACATGAGATGCTCCTTCATGAAGCAACATATAGTGCTTTGTCTAGAAAAAACAACGAGTAAGCTGTTTCCATGGTTGGTAACAGGCTAACATTAGCTATTGTAATAAAATTCCAGTAGCCTGCAGTTCTACACATTCCATCCATTTTTAGGATATCCCAAAAGTTACTGTTTTCACACATGATTCTGTCCTAATTGTCTTTATAGAATGTTCTTGTCCAGAGAGGAATTTTTACAAACCCCAAATGTTTAGTTAATATAAACTTTTTTTTAAAAAAAAATATTTTACAAATATATACCACTGAATATTAGACACCTTTGCCCTGTGTTAAAGTATAGACCCCACCAAACCTAGGTTTCATTATAATTGAACATGATGCTCCTAAACATACTTACAAGGAGCAATCCCTGAGAAGCAGGTTCAGCCTCCTCTTTTAACGTTGTGCTTACAAAGCAGCAGTGGAGGTGGCTTTGTTACCATCCAACAGCCATTTACCATGACATCACCACCATGGTCTTGGCTGACTGGACCTACACAGAAAAAGCAGGGAGAAGCTGTAAGCCACAGCAAGGGATTGCTCCTTGTACGTACGTTTAGGAGTTGACATGAGTAAAAAGGTAAGTGTAACACAACATGGGTTTGGGGGATCCCAGTTATAAATAGTGATGGCCCAGTTTGCGGATCCGAACACTAAGCGGCGGATTTAACTCGTTCGTGAATGGCGGATATCGCGGATTTTCCGTTTTTCCACCTTCCAAATTTTTCCGAACCGCGTTTTCGAAAATTTTTGAAATTACGAGGATTTCTCGTATTTTTGAAAATACACGGAAAAACGTATTTTGGAAATTTTCGAAATTACGAGGATTTCACGTATTTTCGGAAATGCATGAAAATACGTATTTTCGAAAATTTTCGAAATTACGAGGATTTTACGTATCTTCGAAATTGCGGGAAAATACGTATTTTTGAAAATTTCCGAAATTACGAGGATTTCTCGTATTTTCGAGGATTTTTTCGTTTTAATGGGTCCGCTCGCGGATTTTTGAATTTTCGCATTTTTTAGAAAATTTGCGGATCCTCGAGCGGACCGGATTTTGTGAAGTTCGGACATCTCTAGTTATAAATATACATTTTTGTTTGGAGGGGGAGGTACCCTTTAAGTCTTGTATATTTTTGGCCACTGATTGACTGTTTCTGTAGATTCTGGCTGTCCCAGGGGTAAGGCTGATAATAATGCAAAATAAATAAACTGCTTAATGCTTATAATTTAATAATACAATAATGTGAAAGCAGAGGTTAATATTCTTGAATGGAACTTTTATTTCACAAACATTGTATTTGTGTGTTAAACACTTCATTGTCAATAAATAAAAAAAATGCTTATTTTTCATTAAATTGGTTCCATATCATTTTGTTATCTGGGGGGGCAAGAATATTGTAATCTCAGGATGTCAACTCCTTTAACTTTACAATATTCTGTTTGTGTTAAGGTCCTACACAGGTAGGGTCACGGGGCCTGATCCGTGACGCACAATGGTTCACGAATGGTCGTTTTGGCCCACTATTGGTTAAAAGAGAACTAAACCCAAAATACAAAGGCAGCTCCACAGACTCTATAACTGTCACTTAGTAAAACCATTTGTTTCTCACCTCTGAATTCAGCCTCTTAGTGTAGAAATCATTTATAGAACATTTCTGAGTACTGGCAATCTATGATGTCACGGCTGGCTTCTAGTGTTGCCTCTTCCTGGTGGTCCAGGTACCAAAACTCCTTCTGCACATGCTAACTAGCTACCTTGTGTTTGTTTCCCATTCCCCTTATGCTAAGCTGCATGTAACAGTTACACCTGCCAGTGTCTCCCAGCCAATCATCAGAGATAGCAGTGAATATTATTAGCAGATTTTCCTCCTCAGACAGAGTGGGGGAAGGTGTTAACCCTTTTCATCTGTCTTAAGGAAGCAACTTGTTAACCCTTTATATTTGTGAGCCTGTCAGGCTTATTTACCCAGACTCGCTGGGTTCGCTACCAGTTAGTGCAACTTTAACTCCATATTAATGTTGGATGCAGGGGTTATGCATAAATTACCCGCGCATCTGACACTCGCGATTCAATATCACGTTTATGCTAGTTTAGCGCAGTATTGTAACCGGGATTTACCCACATTTGCAAACGTGAGATTGAATCGCGAGCAGGACATTTACCCACAGCAATATCGGCTCTGGGTAAATGAGCCTGTGTGTCTTTGTATATGTTTATTTCTGCACTCTACCATTTATATTAGTGTGTGTATTGCTGCAATGTACCCAAACACGTATTAAATCTACATGTTGTAGTGCCATTTGCATTAAATACAAAGTGTATCAGCCTGCATCATGCGTCTAAAGAAAATACTAATAACCTTTTGTTGTGTAGCTTTTATCAGGGCTATGTAATAAAAGTTCTTAAAATCTGATTAGTTGGAAGAAACCCAATCTACTATTCCTTTAATGCATTGATTGAAGACCGGGAGGTTAAGGAGCTATGAATTATCTCCCGTTCTTCAATCAATTTCTCAGGAGCCAGGAATGAAGGTAAGTATATTTACTGTTTGTGCGTATCACCGTGGCCACCCTGACAATTCCCGACCACTTCCAGGTTCAGATCAACTATATTGCGCATTATCGTGCATTCATGCTATTGTTGAACAGAACCAGGAAGTGGTCGGGGCATGTCAGTGCAGCAGCGGTGCGTAACGCAAAAGGAAAATATAGTTACCTTTGTTCCTGGCCCCTGTGAAATCGATTGAAGAATGGGAGGTAAGTCATAGCATCCTTAACATCCCTGTCTTCAATCAATGCATTAAAGGTATAGTTCACTTTTCCAAACACCACTGATCCCCACTGATCTTGCTAACTTGAAAATGAACTCCAGTCTCCAGTATGACAAATGGCTATGTACATACATATATTTTTTAAAGATTATCTAAAGCCAAATTGAACCATAACCAAAAGATGACAGGGTGCAAATACAAATGTATAAAAAGTAAAAACATTTTATAATGAAAGGATACAGATGTAACATCTCATTGGTCATGTATTTCTTTCTCTCTATATACATCATGTCCAGAAATAGAGTTTGCATTAATTTGTCAAAGGTTTTAATTGCTTAATTATGTTTGCTATTTTTGCTTGTAGCATGGATAACTAATTGACAGCTGAATAATTAAATGTAGCCATAACACCTGACATCACACTAAACTTGCATCAATGTAATTCTAACATCGGCAAACACAAAGACATTTTTGTGGACAGGCATTAAATTAAATTAAACCCAGACAAGAAAAACATTCCCCTGCTCATGATTTTCTTAAGAGAATTCTGAAACAAGGAAAAGGCTCTAATAAGTTCGAATCACCGGTACTTCCTAGGCAAAACAGATTCAATTTAATGCATAGCTGGAAATGGCCACCCTGGTTTATGCAAAACAGTTGCTGAGATGATAAAAAGCAAAAATAATTCCCCTCAAACCAATAATAATATTAGACAGATTGGTCGTGAAATACTGATTCCTTGCTTCACTGTTTCTTGTCAAAAAAAGTTTCAAATGAGATTTGTATAAATAAAAAGCAGGTGTATGATGTATCAGATACCAAGGGAGCAAGTGAGAGAATACTGTTCTCAATCTGTTTTTTAAAAACTCTAAACAGTAGCTGCACATCTGTGGCCTTCTGCCAGATAGAAATAAGCTGTGAAAATTTTAAACAAGACCATGGTGGCACCATCTGATGGATGGATGGATGGAGAGAGAGAGAGGGAGAGAGAGAGATACGATAGATGGATGGATGGATAGATTGATAGATAGATATATATCCAACAAAGCAAAAGTTCCAGGGCACTCTCAGGACTTGTGCAAAAAAATACTTTATTTAACAAGCAACATACATACAAATAGCGATGTTTCGGTCTCCTTCTTAAACCTTTCTCAAGCCTTTCTCAAGGTCTAAGAAAGAGAATGTTGCACGTTAAATAAAGTTTTTATGAGAGTGCCCTGGAACTTTTGCCAGCAGCACCAAGGTGAATTGAACTACTGAAGTTAGAGTGCACGCATTCTTGTATGGATAGATAGATAGATAGATAGATAGATTTGAGCAACTAGCCATTAAGACTAGTTGAGTTACCTTTAAATTAAATTATCCTCATGTTTAAGCAAAATGAGCTCCAATATAAGTGTTACCTGCTTGTTGCAGTTAAAAAAATATTGTCAAATATGATTGCATACTGTGGTGTATATATACAGCATTTACACATTTTGCATCATCTAGCACCATATATCTGTTGTATTCAATTAGATCAACTGGACTTGCAGTTTAGTTCTTGAAGACGTTTCGCTAGTAATCCTGCTGGCTTTCTCAATTCAGAATGACTTGTACAAGAATCTGTGGCAATTATGTACCCTGGAAAATCCCAATTAGCATATCACAGCCAGGTGTTAAGGGTGTGATTGGATAGTGGCTAAGAGGTGTTATAGAAACGCCCAGAGTAAGGTGTCAAAACAGCATTGTACATGGCAGACAGTTGGTTTCAAACCCCCCCACCTCTATTTAGGCTTGGTTTCTTTATTTTCACATAAATGGCCTCCTTAACACCTCTCTTGAACCAGTCACATTCCTTTGCCAATATGTTAACATTACAATCTTCAAAGGTATGTCCTTTATCCTTAAGATGCAGGTACACAGCTGAGTCCTGACCCGAGGAATTGGCTCTTCTGTGCTGGGCCATACGTTGATGCAGTTGCTGTTTGGTCTCCCCCACATACAAATCAGAGCATTCTTCACTGCACTACACTGCTAGATGATGTTGCTTTTCTTGTGTTTCAGTATTGGGTCTTTCGGATGTACCAATTGCTGCCTCAGTGTGTTGTTTGGTTTAAAGCAGACAGGGATATGGTGTTTTTTGAAAATTCTTCTTAATTTCTCGGAGACCCCTGCTACATATGGGATGACCATGTTCTTTCTCCTGTCTTGCTTTTCCCCTTCACTGTTGGTATTCGTGTTCTTTTCTTTCCTTCTACTTCTTTTGACAAAGGCCCAGTCTGGATATCCACAAGTTTTAAGGGTTCCTCTGAGATCTTTCATTTCTTTAGTCTTCGCCTCTGTGCTAGTGGGGATGTTCTCAGCTCTGTGTTGCAGGGTTCTGATGACACCCAGCTTGTGATCTGTGTGTGTTGGTTTTCTGTAAACCTCTACTTCCAGTTTACCATTTTCCTTAACTTCTACCAAGCAGTCCAAGAAAGCCAGTTTGTTGTTTTGTACCTCTTCCCTTGTAAATTTGATGTTTTGGTCTACCGCATTGATGTGTTCTGTGAAAGCTTGTACTTCCTTCTGGTGGATTTTAAGTGAGCACCATAATTCCTCACTTAAAAACAAATTTGCAGTGTTTGGCAAGTCTTGCCCAACACTGGTCTTTTAAATAAAATTTCATTTCACAAAAATACCCTTTTTTATTTTAACAGGCTTTAGAACCGTGAATTATTACACTCTGAACATGCTGAAATGTAGGAAACATTCTTCTTTGTTAAAAATAAATTAGAGCACACACACACTCATTTATAACTGGGATCTAGAATATGGAAAACTTTATTTTGAAGTTGACTTTTTCCACAAAAATAATTTTTGTTATTCATCTAATGAATTGTGCATTCAATGAAAATTTAATGCAAACTTGTAATAACTTTCAGTACTAAGGCTCCATCTACAAATGTTGTTTCTCCAAGAATATTTCTAAATATCAATATTTAATGTGCAATTCAGAAAATAATAACTATAAAACAGTGTAACTAAATGAACGTTTGAATTTATGCAAAGTATGCTTATTAAATTTGCTTTTTTTGTCAACTAAACTACATTATTATTCCAAAACAGTCATCTGTTTAAGTAAAATTTCAAAGCTACTATAACAAATACATTTACTGGAACACTGAAAGTAAATGTGACAATTATTTACTACATGATAACTCTTAGGTAAAGTGGAATGTCTAATGTATTGTGAACACACAAAAAATGCAATGCATTAATGAATCAAGATTTTTCTATTAAATATAGGTGAGCATGTTTCTCTTAAATCGTCACCAATTAAAGTATACTGCTCACCAGAAAGAAAAATTACCATAAACTCCATGCTTGTAAAGGAACACTAAAACAACAAAATGAATTTGCTTTTATATGAATACTTAAAGGGTATCTCCACCACCCTACACTACAGAAAAGAACAGGAGCAGAGGGATCTGGAGAGAGGGAGGGATATGGGGGGTTGATCCAGGAGGACAAGGAAGTAGCAGGGACCAGATGACACACAGCTTCTACTCTTTGGAAAGGCACTGCAGAAGAACCATAAGGTGGCGAGATGTAAGGTAAGGATTTTTGAACACTACACAGTGGGGCCAGTAGTGCGTTCAATTTTAGTTTTGGGGGGGACATGCCCTTTAAAGGAGAATTGAACATTTAAAAAAAAAAAAGAAGAAAAATCCAAATTTAAATGCCTTTCTCCCTAGAACACCAATATATTGTAAGATAAAAGTTGCATTTACGTACTGTCAGAAGCATAACTTTTAACAATCCATGTAGTTTTCAAAGAGCATTCTGAGCGTATGCATCTATTGGCCACTCCCCCTGTCCCTATTATTGTCTCTCTCTAGGCAGTATTTTTTACAGATGTCTCCACATCAATATCGAATGATGCCCCTGCAGTTTATTTTCCAGCCAGCATGATTTGCGTTAAGAACAACCTACCAAGAACAATACTAAGTAGTCAGCAGATTTGAATGGCTTTTTTATGTTTTCATTCTGTTCCTAACAAAAAATAAAGTATCTAAATGTACTTAGGGTCCTGCATTGGTCTAATTTTCCAGACCTGCACCTGACGCTGCTTGCAAAACCGCTACCCGACCTGCACCCACTTTTCTACACGCCCTCATACCCGTGACCGAGCCCGCAACCCAACACTCTTTTTTTATCTTTCTTCCTAAAATTTGTACAGGCAAGTTAAATAAAGTCTAAAAGTTAAAATAACATTTATTCATAACTGGGCGTTCAATGCTGGGAGTTATGTTTTCAAACAAATGTACCACAGGTAGGAGATCCCTGGTAGAGTACATAACAGGCACGGTGATCTTCCTCCCATCAACACCAAGTAAATGAAACACTATATCTATACAATATATCCCTATTGTCCTCAACTTCTACCTACCCATGGGCCTCTGCTCCAACCTCTACCTACACATGGGCCTCTGCCCTGGTATCAGCTCATATGGGTAGGGAGCAGGTGAAGCTGCAGTAAAAGTTACAATGAGCAGGTACCAGAGCAGGGGATTATGGGTAGAGAGCAGTTAGATCTATAACAATGTCATCCCCATACCCTTCATACCAGTGAGGTTTGTACCTTTACCATTTATTTAGTATTGGTATAACTTTTCCTTGTACTATGATTTCTATTAGGATATTATATCTAGAAGGTAAACTTTATACTTTTCATATTAATATCTACAATATGGACATTATGAAAGGAAAGTCCATTGATATATGTCTATCTGTCCCACACATCACTGGGCAGCAAAAAGATACAATTAACTTGGGAGTTTTAAAGGGCATGTCCATCCCCCAAATGTTAAAATTTAACCCACTACTGGCCCCACTGTAAAGTTTAAAAAAAATCCTTATCTTACATCCCTGCTCCATATGGTTTTTTGCAGTGCTTATCCAAAGTCCAGAAAACTGAAGAGTAGGAGCTGTCTTTCTGTCCAAATGGTTTCTGCCTCTAATCTGTCCTCTTAGTTGTTTCTGACATGCGCAGTGCAGCCCTTAACCCCCTTCCTCCCACCATCCGGATCCATCCTCTCCCGCCCGATATTCTAGCGTGTATTCCTTTTAATAAAAGGAAGCTTCCCCCTGCCCAACCCCAACAGCCACATCATACTTACAGCTCATCTCTCCTGCAGTTTCTCCATTGCCGGCAGCCAATCACAGACGCAGTTGCCAGTCCGGACCCTGTTTGAAACTTCATGCAAATAGGGAGCTGCGAGGAGAGCACCGTAGGAGTGAAGGTCTGTAAGTATGATTTTGATTCATTTTTTAAAGAGCTAACATGGTGTTTGGGTCTGGGAAGGGGGGCTACCTTATATTAAAAGTTAAGTTTTATGGTGGACATGCCTTTTAAATGTCATCTGGAGGTCCACATACTTGCTGTAGTTATAGCTGAACCTCATCAAGTGGTAAAGTGTTAGCATCACTAGAGTCATCTACATCCCATAGATTATTATTGCCAGAAGGATCAATGGAAAAGATGATTCCCAGGCAGTGGGCTTTTATATGACTTAAGTTTGCTCAACTGTGTGTAGAGGGCACACCAATCCTCACACTTGATAATATGAAAAGATAGCATCACACAGGAACCAAATATGCAGTGCTTCAGTGATTCTTTATTGTATGGAGATGTGGCACAACATGTTTTAGACCAACAGGTCTTTCTTCTGAAGAAAGACCTGTTGGTCTAAAACATGTTGTGCCAGAAGGATTTTCATTTTCCAGCTTACAAAGGTCAGTAAAATCATGTCATCTGTTTCCATGCAGACACTTGCTCTGGTCTCATGCATAGGTGCAGATGCAGATAGAAGTTACAGTGTCTGTTATTTTGTTCTATTGGAGATTGTTACTTTGCTGGCTCTGACCTCTGCTAAATAGAGGTCAGAGAAGTTTAACCCCTGCCTTTCCAGTCACTCCAGCAATAATTGCTTTTTTTACCTAGTGATATCTGCAAACCTACTGTTTACCTAGTCAAAACACAGTAAAGGGGTGGGAGCTGCAGTTCAGCTTTTGCATCTAGCTTTATTTGCCCTTTATCTGCTATAGTGTGAAATATTACAGAGAGATCTCTCTTCATAAACAGGGACAATTTTTTTTTTTGCAAACTGAAATTCTTCTACCTGACCCGACCCACAGTTCTCTCTACCTGAACCCGACCCATAACCCATTCAAATTGACAGTCTAACTGATATTAGACATATTATCTCAGGTGGTATAGTGGTTTAATGTTCTGCTTTTAGCAAGACAGAGTACACAAGGTTGCAGTTTTAATTCAATACTTTTATTTTTTACTGACACATCCATGCTAGCTAAGAAATAAACTACCAAGATAACTTATCTCTTTTTACAAAGATCAAATAAATGTGTAAATGTAAGGGAAATAAAATACGTTTACAAAAAGCTACACTTAAATCCCTGTTCTGTGAAAGACAGGATCTGGGAGCTGTAATGTGATTGTCAGCTCCTAGGGAGCAAAAGCTGCAGCTTCCATGCTTCTTCTGTGATTTAATATCGCGCTTACGAATATAGGTAAATCCCGGTATCTGCTGGCGTTAAAATCCTGCGCTAAAACGAGTTCAAACACGTCGGATGCGCGGGGGACTTTTGCGTAACCCTTGCATCCAACGCTAATATGGAGCTAAAGTCGTGCTAACTGGTAGCGAACCGGTAAGCACATCTTTAACTCCATATATTTGCCCAGCAAGTCTGGGTAAATGAGGCCCTTAGTTGGGCGGGACTTCCACCAAAAGAAAGAGGTAAATTAAAGGAGCTGAACCCTAGAACCCAAAGGCTAGTTTAATAAATCACCCAGCAGCCATAGCAAAGGGAGAGGTGAGACACAGCTTGTTGTATCTTTGTGAATTTTTTGAGACAATGTTGTCTGGTGACTTTCCCTTTTCATTTTTAGATGCATAGCTCTATCTCCCTCTGTCCTGTGTGCTTTCCTTGCTGCCAGGTCTGTTGCAATGTTCTTTTTAAGACTCTTGAGTTAGTGAGTAAGTGGAATTGGTTGGCTAGAAAATGGAACCAGATGAAAAGATTCTGCTAAAATGGTGCCATTTCAGTTACTATTTCCCATTCCCCAGTGATCACACCTCTGGTGATAATGTACAGCTATATATTATATAGAGTTCAGTTTTTCAAGAATTACTTGTCCATGTGCTTGCAATGTCGTTTTTGTACAAATACTTACAAAAGGAGAGTAACAAAGCTGATGTTCTGCATTATTCTACAGTGAGATCTGCAAGGCTATACATTTCTCCATTATAATCCCCTACTTATCTTTATGTTTAAAAACATATTGCTACTGCAACAGAAGGGTTTCCGCCATTGAAACAAATGTATACATCAGGGTTCCTCAAACGATGGCCCTCCAGATGTTAGAAAACTACAACTCCCAGCATTCCCTGCTTTCCAGTTATAGTAAAGGAATTCTGGGAGTTGTAGTTTTCAAACATCTGGAGGGCCATAGTTTGAGGATCCATGGTACACATGCCCGTGTATAATAAAATTTTAATTGTAGCTCAATAAGAGCTTTCTTTTAAAGGGGAACTAGGATCTTATACTATATTAAGGTGATTTAATGGGAAGCTATCCTTTTTAAACTTAAAGATTGATACTTGGAAATAGGTGCTACAAACATCTGTTTGACCAAAATCTATTTAATGTTAAATGACATACTAATAAAACTGATACTTTTCTGTTAAAATGAATACAGAGTATTTGCTTTTATTGTTTTTTTTAGAATGTGGTTTGTAGTTGTTATTATTTTGTTGTAGATAAAACATTACGATAAAAAGTTGTTGAAGAAACAAATTCCTTGGAACCCTAAGATCCTACCAAGTCTTTCAGTAAGAGACAGAAGGAAAATCATCTGACTACCGTATATACTCGAGTATAAGTCGACTCGAGTATAAGTCGAGGTACCCATTTTTACCTCAAAAATGAGTAAAACCAATTGACTCGAGTATAAGTCGAGGGTAGAGTAGTAGAAGGGAGTGGAAGTAGGGAGTAGAAACATCTGGAGTGGAACTGCACACACTAACCCCAAAACACACTACCCTGTCCCACACACTAACCCCAAAACACACTACCCTGTCCCTGACTCCTTACTCTCCCCTCCAGCCCCAGGTCCAGCCCCAGGAATAAAACCTATTTCCCTGCACCCATCTTCTCACCCTGCCACTGCACTACACTACTACAGTACACTACACTACTCCCTGCACCCATCTTCTCACCCTGCCACTACACTACACTACACTGGATTGTTGGAATAAACTGGTCACAGCTTTTATTTATTACAATAACAGCTCAACAAAGTGGATTAACATAATATTAAAATCAAATTTTAGCATCCAATCCACAATTATCAATAAACCAGGATACAGATATGAACAAAAGAACAGTTTTGAGTCCCTGTCAGTCTGCCCTTCCATCACTGAAAACCTACTCCACCAGCCGCCTATTACCTGACTCAATGGGTAGGTGTTTTCCTTTGAACTGGCCGCACCAAACCATTGGCCAGTCCCCTTATAACTGTAGCATACGAAAAAAACGCTGGCTACCCACCTATGAGGTTAGGCCAGCACCATTTGTTCCAATCTTTTTTCCAAGGTACCAAATCTTTAACATTTTCCTGCTGGCAGACTGACAAAGACCCGCCAAAGCTGCGACAAGTGTGCTCGGAATCCTTCATTCTATTCCCTTAGAAGTGTGAACATTGTAAAGCCACCCTCTACAAACTGGGTTTAACCTTAGGTGGGTGGGCGGGTGTCCGTTCCCTGTGCCCGCTCCAGCAAAATGGCGCTGATTCAGGCTGTGACTCTCCTCTTCCGGCTCCGGTCCTGTGCTGCATTTTTTTAAAACCACCCATCCTCTGCTGGGAATCCCGCCCGGTCATGGAGCCCGGCTCTCTGACTTCCTGCTTGCAGTACCCTCAATCCTGTCAATTATAGTCTCAGTCCCTGGATTGATTCAGTTATGTCACTATTTAAGTTCTCTTGTTACATTTTAATTTACACCACTGTTTGCGGATACTGTGCACTGCTGCCTGTGACATTGCTTCTGCTTGATCCATTGGTAATTTGCATGACCTGTATGCCCTATGCTCTGTTGGCTACAATTTCTGACCTGTCCTCCTGTGCTGTGATTCTGTGTATTTACCAGCCAGCTCTCAAGTAACTTTTGGTGTCCTGGGCATCAGTCAATATATTTTGCACTTTAGTCCTGGGGGCAGCTGTTTCTTGATATTAAAAAATGATAGTTACTGTAGGAATAATCTTTTCTACCTTACCTAGAATTGCAAAAAACAGGTGCCCAATGTAAGGATAGAAACAGATGTTGACCTGGGTTTCAGGGATGTGCATAAAGATAATTAGACTGTTGGATCAGTGTACTGTACATCTCTTGCAAATGCAAATTCAGTTGCAAGACAACTTCCTGTTTGCTGCATCTAAATGTTATTGTGTCTTCTTGTAGTTGCAGTTTTTGCCAAACCAAATCAAAAGAATGAATAGTTGATTGGCTGAGCTTGAGCCTTCGTTCCTGTGCTGCGTATTTTGCATTTTATCGGCATATATTTAATTGGTAAATATCTAACGGTTGTGTGGTCAGACAATTGCTTAATATCAGCAGTACCGCTTTTCTTCCTGACTGACAGACTTGTTATTGGCCTGTGTGTATGGGCTATTGAGCTTTAAAATATTTGTAGGAAGAGACTTCTAAAAACTGAGTATGATCCATTGAAAAGTATTAAACGGTTTTTGTGTTTTTAATTTGCATATGGGTTTGTCAGGGGATATTGTTTTTTAAATTATAACCTATACCTTTATCTATAATCAAATGATACAAATTTTCATGAGCTGTAGTATTATTTTAGGGGACTAGAGTCAGATTGTTTAGCAGTATTAATTCTTGCTGTGTTAATCCATATTAAGATATTCTGCTTGGGTTTGCAAATTATCTTTATTGAATCTTTACTCATTATAGTAATGAAAAAAAGGTATAAGATAAACATGGAAAATTATAGTATGACCATTGAACTGGTGTGAGTATGCCTGTCCGTCTAGTGACAATTCTAGTAAGATTCAGAGTAGTATAAAGTGACTTAGTGGTGTTTGGCTGTGGCATGGTCTACTTGCGCCTAAGTATACAGAAACACCAGAATGATACTGTAAGGACTATAAGGGCAAAATCTTTTTTATACAAGAGGGATGGATCTTTTTTCTGTGTATATTTATGAATTTAAAGGGACTGTAAACTCCCCATACTGCATAAAAAGAACTATGTGCCATCCGTTTCTATTATTCACAGGGAGGTGAGAACACCTATTCTCACCTCCCTGTGAATAATAGGACGCTCGGGGGACCTGGAACTTACTTTCTGCTCCTCTCGCAGCCGCTCCTTCACTGAAAGCCGCTCTGTCCCTACCGCGCGCCCTATCTTAGACGCATGCGCGCCAATACAAAAGATAGGGCGCACGATCGCGAGAGCTGTTCAGTGAAGAAGCGGCTGCGAGAGGAGCGGAGCGAAGGTAAGTTCCAGGTCCCCCGAGCGTCCTACTATTCACAGGGAGGTGAGAATAAGTGTTCTCACCTCCCTGTGAATAATAGAAATGGATGGCACATAGTTCTTTTTATGGGTTTAGTGTTCCTTTAAATATGTGTATTACAATAATGTTGATTGCCCTACAAATAAATAAAACAACAATTATTTATACATATATAAATGTCCATACACGAAAAAATCCAAAACAATGCTTTGCATACCATAAATCAAACATCCTGCATTTAGAAAATAGAATGACGTAGAATATGACAGAAGTCAACATAATTGGGGTACATAACATTATGGAAAAAACAGCTAATGCTTTAATAAGTTATCATCGAGAAGCTTGACAAACTAAAAAAAAATCCCAGCAGGTGTTTATGGATACTATTTCTTTACATCACATTTTTATAACAACAAAAAGATTTATAAACAATTTATAAATATCTCTGTAGAATTGCTAGGTTACAGCTGATTGTACCAGGAATGCTTTAGGTGCAGAAAGGTAATTGACCAATAGATCTTCTAGTTTTATTTTTAATCTGCTACCCTGGGAATTAAAGTTACTTGCCTAAGGTCAGTTGGAGACATCATGGGAATGAAATCAGATTTGCCTCTTTCAGAATCCGTGTTATAACCAATGTAACAATTCTTTATTTCCAAGTACTATAACTGACAGACTGTGACATGAGGTTAAGTTGTGCTCCATATTAATTAACAGACCTGCCTACAAACAATTTCCCTTAGGTGAGTAACTAGCCCCAAACTATAGACAAGACAAAGCAAGCCTGTAACGGTCAAAAAAGAAACTGGAAAAAACTTATGCCCAATTTTACATCTGTTTAATTTTTACAGTGTCAGAATATGAATTCATTAATTCATGTATTGGTAAAGGATTTGTCAACAAAGATATTCAATTATATTAAATTACATTTGAAGGGAAGTCAATCTTACCTAGGTCACAGTATACTGCTCACCAGATGGACAATGAGACAGAACTAGTAATTCAATAAATAAAATGAAATGTGGGCATTCTTTTCTAGGCAAAGCTATCTTAACACAATAGTTTTCTTTACACAGCTCTGACATTTACACAGCACTTACAGATAATTTTAACTACCTACATCATTGTCTGAGCTTGAACTTGTTTTATCTTATTACCAGCACAAAGTTATTAGGAATAATTTAATACTTACTGTCCAGCCATACATTTTACACATGTGAGTAAACTGTAGCATAACATTGAAGAAACTAAAACTCTAGTTTAATCTATGTATACCTTTAGCTGGGAAAAGTCTATTAGCCTTTCAGAGATGTTTGGCAGCTGTTGTTATCCCTGGAGAGAATCTCTGCAATCAAGATATGCAGTGTTCCATCTGTTTAGGCTGTGTTCCCAAGGAGAAGCTAATTTGCCTAGTATGGTCATTAGGTGTAGCTGTCATCAAAAAGAAACATACAAGGCCCACTGTTATTGTATTTCTATTGCTAATATATTGCTATCAAAGAAGGCAAAAAAAGTAAAAGACCTTTGTTTCACCATAGATTACTCTACTATAAAGTGCTTTTGGGACTTTTAGATGAATGTAATGTACAGTAGTAAAGAAAAATAAAATCATAATGATTTGGTTTGGCAAAAACTGCAACTACAAGAAGACACAATAACATTTAGATGCAGCAAACAGGAAGTTGTCTTGCAACTGAATTTGCATTTGCAAGAGATGTACAGTACACTGATCCAACAGTCTAATTATCTTTATGCACATCCCTGAAACCCAGGTCAACATCTGTTTCTATCCTTACATTGGGCACCTGTTTTTTGCAATTCTAGGTAAGGTAGAAAAGATTATTCCTACAGTAACTATCATTTTTTAATATCAAGAAACAGCTGCCCCCAGGACTAAAGTGCAAAATATATTGACTGATGCCCAGGACACCAAAAGTTACTTGAGAGCTGGCTGGTAAATACACAGAATCACAGCACAGGAGGACAGGTCAGAAATTGTAGCCAACAGAGCATAGGGCATACAGGTCATGCAAATTACCAATGGATCAAGCAGAAGCAATGTCACAGGCAGCAGTGCACAGTATCCGCAAACAGTGGTGTAAATTAAAATGTAACAAGAGAACTTAAATAGTGACATAACTGAATCAATCCAGGGACTGAGACTATAATTGACAGGATTGAGGGTTCTGCAAGCAGGAAGTCAGCGAGCCGGGCTCCATGACCGGGCGGGATTCCCAGCAGAGGATGGGTGGTTTTAAAAAAATGCAGCAAAGGACCGGAGCCGGAAGAGGAGAGTCACAGCCTGAATCAGCGCCATTTTGCTGGAGCGGGCGGTCACCTGATGGGCGGTCGCCCTGCTCCCTATACGGGGATAAGGTTAAACCCAGTTTGTAGAGGGTGGCTTTACAATGTTCACACTTCTAAGGGAATAGAATGAAGGATTCCGAGCACACTTGTCGCAGCTTTGGCGGGTCTTTGTCAGTCTGCCAGCAGGAAAATGTTAAAGATTTGGTACCTTGGAAAAAAGATTGGAACAAATGGTGCTGGCCTAACCTCATAGGTGGGTAGCCAGCGGTTTTTTCGTATGCTACAGTTATAAGGGGACTGGCCAATGGTTTGGTGCGGCCAGTTCAAAGGAAAACACCTACCCATTGAGTCAGGTAATAGGCGGCTGGTGGAGTAGGTTTTCAGTGATGGAAGGGCAGACTGACAGGGACTCAAAACTGTTCTTTTGTTCATATCTGTATCCTGGTTTATTGATAATTGTGGATTGGATGCTAAAATTTGATTTTAATATTATGTTAATCCACTTTGTTGAGCTGTTATTGTAATAAATAAAAGCTGTGACCAGTTTATTCCAACAATCCAGTCTCCGTCTATTCCTTCACATAGGTTAAGGTCAGTTAAGTTTTAGGCTGGGATAGAACTTCCTAGGTCAAGTACTTTAGAAGCATTTATTGATGCACACTGAAATCACTGGATGGCCAGATTATGATTGTCATGATATGGATCCTGCTGTAAGCAGATCTAGTATAGTTATTAATTATATAATGTCTGTAATAGGATTCCATTTTATTTATTTTGTTTTATTTATTTGTACATTGTGTTTTCCCCCTTTTCTTCTGTACTCCTCTACCATTTGGCTCAGGTGCCATAAAACCCAGCAGGGAGCCAAGAATTGCTATTCCTTGTACCTTACTTCTAAAGGATACAGTAGACTTGAGTCTCCTAATCTCAGCAGGAGGTCAAACAGACCTGGGAATGGGACCTTTGGTTTAACTATGATAAAGACACAATCCCGTTTTCTATAAAATATACATAACTTGGCCTATGTAATAGAATATGGCAGGCCAATATGAAATATGGTTCAAGGTAGGTGAGACCATTCGGTACAATCCAAACATCATGTATGTAGGTCTTAGTAGAGGATGGAAACCTACATTAGGTTGTTCTGGTCAACTGTATTTTCCATAACTGTCATGTCTATTAACTGGTAAATTCATGAAAATAACTAATTTAGTGATTTCCAGTTGGAAGTACTTTGGACCACAGAGTTATGAATTCTCTAAAAAATAATGTCACTGCGAGTGTGTCTTCCAAAGTTAATCACATATCTGACACCCTCAGTCCAGCCTACACCTGTTTGTGATTGGTTGGGGGTAAATTATTTGCCCCCCCTTTTGCCTGGGGGTAGATAAGGAGCCACACAGCTACTGGAGAGGAGCTCCTGATTTTACATCTTATGAAACATCAAAGTGGATTACAGCGAGTTACCTTTTTGGAGCCAGGAACTCTTTTTCATCAAATGGACTTATTCTTTTAAGGACTTGGACTTTGACCAGCATATAAGTATTTTTCCCTTTTATCCCTTTATTTACTGTTGCTTGTTTTTATGTCTGTTTATTAATTATTTTTGTAATCACTATTGCACCGTTTTTGATTTTCTTTTATTTAACGATATTCTATAAAATCGTTTTTATGGGGCTGTAAGGGAATGGGCCAAGGGGGGCCTGCAACTGGAGGGACTATGGGGTCCATGAGTGGGAGAGACTAGGGGGGTTGCAAAGGCGAGGAGACACAGGGCAGATTGACTGACAGGTTTCAGAGCAGGAAGCAGGAAGTGAAGGGGACCTGGTGATGCTGCTGCCATATCACACACAAAAATGTAAATATCTTCAAAACTATGTAAAATAAACAATGGAAATAAATTGCAAAAACTCTCAGGCGAACAAATCCTATCAATTTACCTAAAGTCATTTTTGGACCACAGTTCCTCTTAAATGAAGACAAAATGTAAATGCTTTCTGTAAATCTTTGTATAGTTTACCAATGTTTTTATTTATTCAAAGTAGAGAAAGTAAAAAATACTGGTATATACACCATTCTTACAGTGACATCTAGAGGCAGATATGAGTAGAACAGAAACTGCAAAAAGTAATGCACATAACTGTGCATTTGTGCTGCAATTTTGCCAATATCTTTTAGCGGAGTGCATGCAATTTGCACATAAAAAGTGATGCATGTGCATGAGATCGTTTGGAAGTGTGGCCTAGCCCTAAATGACAATTTCAACATTTGTATTGTTTATCTATATATCTTATTTTTGCTATAATCGGTCTCTGTTAGGGAGATACAATTTGTTTGTTATCTCTTTCCTTACCTTCCTCATTCTAACAATGCAGTTATCAATTTGCAGCACTTACTGTATGACAGAAAGTTTTGCGCTACAAACCACGATTCTTTACTTAAATTGTACTGAATACGCACTGAACTGTTTCAAAAAATGTTGTAAATGGCAAACAACCTTCAAAACTTGTTGTTTGGGTTCACAACTCCCAATATGTGTCATAGATTATGTAATGGTTTAACTATGGGTAACAGTACGGGGGCTCAGTGGTTAGCACTGATGCCTTACAGCAATGTAGTCCTCAGAAGAACAGGAGAGCTTTCACCAGTCAGGCATGGCATGGAGGGCTCTTTTATAGCTCACCGCTCATGTTACATAGCAAATTGTGAGGTAGAAGTATTCTTTCCCACTTCCCTTGGGAAAGCTAAACTGAAAATTAAACAAGAGGATTGGCAGCTATACAGTAGATGCCTTTCAAACGAATGTTCTTGGCGTAGAAAGGAGCCACAAAATTAACCATAAAATAATAATAACCATTTTAAGAAACTAATTTCCAAAAATAAAAAGTAAGTATAGTAACTATGTCAGTCACGCATTGGGTCTAATTTCACACACCAGACAAACAGCAGACATATGAAAACATACAGGGTTATTCAATAAAAGTTCTTATCATTTAAAATGATGCTAATTTTGCCCCAACCAATCAGATGTTAATTTTCAAATGTTAAATAAGATCTGATTGGTTGGGGCAAAATTAGCACCATTTTAAACGATAAGACCTTTTATTGAATCTCCCTGATAGTTTTGACAAAGTCGATAGCAGTGGAAAATAAAATCTTGCATGTTGATATTCGTTATTCTTCGTTGTCATTGAAACCAAGTACCATAACAATTTCTTGTTACTCAATCTTGCTATCAGAAAGTCAATTTAGCATGAGATTTGAAAAATTAATAGAAAAAGCTGTCCCAAAGCTATTCATTTGTCTTGTGTATCAATTTAGAAACAAAATACAAAAAGACATTTATTTGAAGATTGTCATTTTGAGCATAATGCTATGTCCTGGATATATTACCTGAAAATTCTAATCCATTTGTGGATACAGGGTTAAAGGTAAAGATAAAAACAAAAACCAAGCACTTGGTGGAATGATTTACTGCTGCAGTTTTACCCAGTGGGTGCATTTACTTTGATTTAAACTTTTTACTTCTTAATGAGGTTACCCCTTGCATAATCACTGACAACTCCAGGCAAACCTTGTCCATCTGTCAGCTAATGCATTACAACATTTTAACACAGCCCAGCATGCACTACTGTCCAACACAAGGAATCTAAAGGGTTATGGAGTTTTCTCCCATAAAAAAAACTTGTTATTGGACTCCTGGATAAGAAGGGTGTAAATAAATGAATAGACTGTGCATAGTTGGCAACAGTATTATATGATTACAACAAATGACATTCACAATCACAGAGCATAATGTGTTAAAGTGGCACTGACTTGATTTTTGATTAATAGCAATAGTATGTTACGTGTAAATGAATCAGGGACCTGGGAAATGGTCTAGGGAACACGTACAAATCACCAAAACGTATTTGAAAAGTATCTATCTGTTTGTGCATGGCATTGCACTGCAATCCATTTTCAGAGCGCATGCGATCAGCATTTTAATTCCAATTGCAAATTTCGCAGCACAAACGGATGGTAACCCACAACATGCTGACATAATGCTGCCAGCAACACTGACATTTATACTCAGGGGGTTGGTATTGCTGTGGTTGGTGATTTTAGGTCATGTGGCTGGATCATTTTTGAAAATTTTTGAACTTTCAAGTTCTGCGAGATAAAAAAAGAAGGAAGGGGAGGGTGGGGGAGATATGTAAGCAGAGAAGTGTCCATAGTGAGGCTGTGCAGAATTTATAAGGAGGCAGCGAGTAAGTGAGGGTGGGGGCAATTAGAAGCACTCACTAAATATTAATAATTTAATGACAAAGCAAGTACAGATACATGTTTCGGTACCACTATTTTATTTCTCTTAAATTGTAGTTTCATATAATGTTGTTTAAGTGAGTATAGTAACACTTTAAGGAGGACACCCCTATAGTAATGTTTTGTACCATGCTTGCAACCCTATGCAGATATTTTATCTTTCTCTGGGTTTTGCAGAGAGAAGCTTTAAAGGTTTGTTGGGGGCCTTGGGAAAAGCTTTGTGTGGGGGAGCCCACCACCAAAAAAAAAAATCAAAGCATATTGTTTGGGGGACTCAAATTCATAACCCACTGTATATAGATATATATAGACAGGAATGCATGAACCAGGTTTAGTTCTGCCTTCAGGTTTGAACAATTTGATGCCCTCCATGGAATGATACAAATGGGGAGCCATTATATTGTATGTTGTTAAAAAAAAAAATCCCTTTAGCACGTACTGTAGATTCCGGATATATGTTGGTTTTGGGACAAAAACCAGTTCCACCAGAAATTTTAAAATTCTTTTTTTGTGGTTTCTATAAGAAATTTCCTGATTGCTGAAATTCCACGTCAAAACTTTTAAAGGACAACTCACTGTCCAAACCCCTTTTGTCCTTTCTCCTGCCATTAAAGTACATCATTCTCAGGTGCAAAGGGAAATGGAAAGGAAGAAAAGAAAATGAAAACAGCTGATTAGCTGCCTCTTGATTGGATTCACCTGTGAAAGGATCTAATCAGCGCTGATAACTGTCTTGATTGTCAGGTTTTAAAACTCTGAAGCTTTTCAAGCTAAATTAAAGTTTATACTTCCATTTCTAGTTTAAGTCTTTATGTTTTTATTTTTAATGCTAAACATTTCTATTTGGGGGGAAATTATGTGGGTGCTATGAACAAATAAAGTTCTTCATTTATTTAAGTACATCCTATATATTCATCATATTATTTATTTACTAGACACATCTATGAGTAACAGAGCTGTCTTATAAATAGGCAGAGAGCACCATCTAATGGTTGAAGAAACTGTGACAAAGAAAACCATTGTAAGATCTTTTGGAAATTCCTATGTGATTGAGCTAAGATCGGTTTAAGATTGATGTTACAGGGTGTTTTTTCAGGAAGTATTATTGTGCAGCCAATGGAGCTGTGTATGGCTATTCTCAATAATCTCAATAATGCTTATTTAACTGATTTATATCAAAAGCCCTATTATTTTGCATTAAATATACTACTGTATATCCACCTTCACCTAGCATGTTTATTGGTCAATCAACCAATAAACAGTGACTCTAACACTTGGTATGTAGTCTATGAGTCTCTGGAACTAGATTCATTGATGTTACTTTTTGTTATTTGAATCTTAAAGGGCATCTATAGTAGGAAAATTATTATTTTTTTTTCTTTCTATGTGTTCTATAATTCCCCCCAACCCCCAAAGTACATTGATTTTCTTCAGTTTCCTCATCTGTCCTTAGATATATAAGTTAAAAGAAGTGAAGATTTCAATACACCACTCCTGCTGGAGCTGTCAATCAAATCCCCTAACAGCAAGCTGGTGTAGTGTGTAGGCTTACACAAGTTTTACAGCAAATCAACCAATGACCCACTGGGTTAAAAACAGAAGTAAGGGCAAGGAAAATGAAACAGCTTTCACCAATTTATTGCCTGTCAAAGGGAGACGATTTTTTTTTTGTTTTGTTTACAGAAGAGTGAAGTGTAGGAGGATAAATGCACATGACCAGCTTGCTTCACAGGCTTGATTGAGAATATGAATGGGGGAATGATCAGAGTGGGGAGCTCTGCAGTAAATCAGACCGTGAGCAAACTTGGAGCATCAGAGGAAGGTGGGAATAAGGCAGCATACACTAACCTTTTTTTATGTCTCAATTGGAGAAATGCATAAATTTCACTATAGTGATTATTATAAAAGGAGTTAGGTGCTGACTTTGTTTCCCATATTTCCATACCAGAATCAATCAATGTCTAACCTGTGGGGTAGTTTCTTTTATGGATTAAAATATGTACATAACAGTTTCTCAGTGATATTGTCCCATTCAAATAGTTGTCTATCATTGGCTATCATCGGCATTGACCTTTTTTTTGTTTTGTTTTGTTTTAAGGGTGTTCTCACTTCCCCCCAGCCCTTTGGCTATTTAAAATGAAGGAAGAGGCCATCCACCCAGTGCTTTATATTAAAGGCATAGGACCTCCCATAAAAGGTGGCGTGTTGGGGGTGCTATAACTATATGGAAGCTTGACGTGGCTTCCCAATAGATACATACAAGGATTGTGGAAGTACTGCAATTAGGCTAATTTACAACTACATTTAGCAGAAGTGCTACTGATCTGGTTAAACATTTATACAAACAGAAAAGATAATCAATGCACATTCCTATGCCCCATACAATATCATATTATCTGCACACTGGCATAAATTATAAACAAAGGGGTTTTGTTTATCTGATCTGATAAACAGATACTACCCAGGCGTAACCTCCACTCTGCTAATGATCTTCTCCTCTCATCCGCTCTAATTACCTCCTCCCACGCCCGTATACAGGACTTTTCTCATGCTGCCCCTCTGCTCTGGAACTCCCTTCCTCGCTTTATACGTCACTCGCCATCACTTCATATCTTCAAATGCAACATCAAAACTCACCTCTTCTGGCAAGGTTACAATCTGGGCCCGGACACTTATACCCCTCTTACTGACCCATCGCAGACCCGCTAGTTATACTCCACTGACAACTTAGTTACAGCTACTGACCTGCTTCATCTTATGTCTCATCCCCATCTGCTCTAGACTATAAGCTCTCAGGCAGGGAGCAGTTACATTTTTTGCACTTTGTATTACTTGCACTACCCGTGTATGTAACATGTATGTTTTCCATATGTATTTTAATGCAACTATAAAGCGCCACGGAAGATGTTGGCGCTATGTAAATCCACAATAATAATAATAGTATACATTACTGTGATCTTATGAATGAAAAGCCTTCCAATCACATCAAGGTAACCCCACTCTGGAAGGTCCTAACTTCTAACCTTTTTTACTTAAATTACCATTAACAAACTTTTGCATTTCTCATAGTTGTGCACTGGATCCATATAACAAGCTTTGTTTTAAGGGTGAACATTCTTTTAAAATATTTTTTCCATAATATTAATTCATGGTATGTTGGGAACTTATTCTGTAGGTTTTAAATAATAGTGTATGAAATATCAATCAGGCCATTCATGTATACTAATGCTGGAGAAAGAAAATGAATAATGTAAATAATGTTTCTAGTGATGTCAACTGCATGCTAAGTTGCAATGAGATTGGTCTATAAAAGAAAGTCACCATAAATCATGGACGTGGAATGTAGAAAAACTGTAAAGAATGCAGCTCTATGTGCTTTAAATAACAACGCTGACTTTTTTTTAACTTGCTACTGGGTTATATTGACTATTTTTATGTTACATTATACAGTTTTGGCAGTTTTTATAAAGGATCATTTTGAGTTTCCCGGGAATGGCCCTTTTATTGATGCTGGCGTTATGTTACGTCCTTGTAGCAAAAAAAAAACGGCCACAGCAGTTAATGAGCTTATAACATATGGTCAAAAAATACAGCTTCAGTTGTAATTTACAGATAATGCTTGGTGCTTTACAACCGCTATAAAGGAGTAATATATCTTAATTTAGCAAAATGGTTAATTTATCAATATAGTGTTTGAGATTGAAGATCTGTGGATGAACCAGAACTAAATGTATTACTACCCGTAATTTTCAATTTTTTTTTTTCATTTTAAAAACATATCCAGACCAATCTTAAAGTTATCTTATAAACTTGCAATGACCACATCTGCTGGAAGAAAGTTCCACAGATTTACCTTTCTCACCTAACCTGAAGATGAAACCTCTTTTCTTCTAATCTAAAAAAATGTCCATGTGCCCTGTGATATTAACTTTAGTGAACAATGCACCAGACAATTTATTATTGATGTATTAATACAAAGTGATTATGTGCCCTTGCAAGCACTGCTTCTCTAGTGTAAATAATAAATATTTTTCTCCCTTATTTCAATACTACATTTTATGCAAGACAATAACTTGCTGTCTGGCATTGTTTGCTACAGCTAAGTCTGTTATTTACCCCCAAATCTTTTTCCAATAAAGATTTACTTACCACAGATTACAGAGCAATATATTTCTGTATGTTATATGCAACATATTCAGCATTAGTTCCTATTCATATAAACCAACAATAGAGAGACTGAGAGAGAAACATCACATTAATATTCTGTGTGCTACAGATCTGGTCAAAAATTCATATAAACTAGGAATAGACAATCCACGCACATTCCAAGGTTCCATACAATATCAGAGCATCAGTTCAAGTACATACATTATAATCTAGGGTTATAATAACATTTAGGATCACACAGATTTTATTTTATGATCAAAAATGTAATTAAAGGGCATTTAAAGGACCCACTCCTTCCACTACTCCCATTGGACGATCCTACCAAAGTCTTGTCAAGGCAGGAGAACCCTAAAAGTCGACTTTTCTGAGCTCGTTCTAAGTAGGTAAGACTAGGGGGTTAAGACCAAAAAGTTTAGGGCTTTGTACAATTATCTGAGGAGAGGTAATTGAGAAGAGTTTAATTTCCCTATAAAACCCCATGCCAATGTAATCCCTTTCTGGAATGTCATACAAACAATATCAACAGAAAGGATTTTTTGTAATGTGTAAATATAAGTTATTTCTTACCATTATCATTGACTGCTAATCTTTAAAATGTATCAACAAAAATCAAGTAACAATTACAATAAAAGAAAATTTGTATATGCAAAGCTCTGTTACATAAAAGATCAGCCACAGCCACAAAGTAATGCCTTTTGAGTAATAAATACATACAATTTTTCCTATGAAGTTACCCCATATCCAACAGCATTACCCACAGCCAGTTACTTCTCCCACAGCATTAAAAAAGCATGTTACCCACAGCCAGTTACCTCTTCCACCAGCAGTAAAACAGCCTGTACCCTTTCAGCTCCAGCAGTACCCACAGACAGTTACCCCTCACCCAGCAGTACAAACAGATAGCCCTCTTTTCTGCCTTTCAAAAAAGCAGGCAAGTTGGTAAATTGTAAAGATTTAACTCTTCAGTCTTTCCAGTGCTGTCAGCTCCCCCCCCCCCCTTTTCTTTTTTTTTTTTACAGTCCAGTGACTGAAATGTGTCATCATGCTTACAGAGTGAGGTGTAGAGGAGTGTGTAGAGCTTGTGATGCAGCTTGTGATGGCAGCAACCAATCACAGTTGTTGTTTTTGGTTCACTCTAGGAGGGAGGCTCCCTAGGGCACATGATTGGAAAAAAACAAGTTATTAATGAGGAATTTGTCACCTTCATGTACTTTTAATGTTATGTAGGGTCTCCAGGTTTTGAAATACAAAATACAGAACTAATGTTAGAAGTTTTAGTGGCCACTCCTACGTTCTGAAGCCACACCCACTTATTGAGGTAACACTCACTTTGAGGTAATGGCCATTTTTAAGACCACTATTCCCATTTTATATTGTTAAGCTGACTACACTACATAATAAATTAGAGGGCTGACTAAAACTGGCTGGTGAACTAAATATAAGATGCCCTGCCCACACAGACTTGTATATAAAATACCCTCATGTTCAACCCACACAAAAGGGTAAATTTAAGATGCCCTCATTCCCAGCCTACACACACTGGTACATATAAGATGCTCTCTTGCTCAGCATAAACTGGTACATAAAAGATGCCATCATCCCCAGCCCACACAGAGACTGGCACATATAAGATGCCCTCATGTCCAGCCTACACAGAACTAATAAAGGTGTGCCCACCACTGCCCACACAGACATAAAGGCATTTACCATGATGAGAGAGGCCGCATTAAAGGATTGTTCAATGCACCCCCAGTTTTTTATTTAATGGACTGAAGCCTTTATAGCGGACCACAGGGGCATGCCATGAGCAAACTTTTCAGTTTGCTCCATGGTAGGCCTACCCCATCTCATACAGGCACTCCCATACCCTCTCACAAACAAACACTCACACACACTCTCTCGAAGACAGGCATTCACACACTCTCTGGCAGGCACTCACACTCTCTCAGACATGCAATCACGTACTCTGTCAGGTACTCACACACTTACAGACAAGCACTCACACACACCGACAGGCAACACACACAAACAAACACTCACACAGAGAAACAAACTCACAGACAGGCAAACACCCAGACAGACAGGCACTCACACAGACAGACAGACAAGCAAACACCCAGACAGACAGGCACTCAGACAGGCAGACAAACTAACACCCAGACAGACAGGCACTCACACACAGACAGGCAAACACACAGACAGACAGGCAAACACATCGTGACACAGGCAAACACCCAGAAAGACAGACAAACACACAGACAGATAGGCAAACAGACAGATAGACAGGCAAACAGACAGACAAACAGGCAAACACACAAATAGACAAACACACATACAGACAAACACACAGACAGACAGGCAGACACACAGACAGGCAAACACAGACAGGTGATATAGGCATTCACACAGACAGGCAAACACACTGACAGCCCAGTGCCTCCTCTCCACACTTAACACCAGGAACAGACAGGGGGTGAAGCAGGGCACTTCTATACTCCTGGTCTGACTGGCTGGACAATCTGTAGAAAATGTGATTACCTGCAGTACTAGGGAATGTTACTCAGTTGCACTTGAAAGGGAGCCCCGGAGTGGACAGAGTTAGGGGGAGGGGTGCCATGACTGGGGTGGATGGGGACAGCAGATTGGGTGTTTTAATTAATGCAAAGGGAAGGGGTGGGAACTAGGCAAGGGAAAAGCAGCGCAGAGCTTGGTGGCACTTCCTTCTCAGTAAGTCAGCCACAGGATCAGGACACTGACTCTGCTGGAAATGGAGGCCCTAATCAAGCAAGTCCACACAGAAGTACTACAATGGGGCAAGGACTGGCTCAGGACCGTGCTGGGTGGACTAGGGGGGGGGGGGGGGTCACCTCAACTGCAGGCCTTCCAGGGGACGAGCACAGGAGCGGCCAAAAATTCACCGTCCCACTCAGGACCGTGTGGAGGAGTCAACAGTGGAGGAGTTCAACAGCATGAGGTCCAGGAGGTGACCCCAAAGGTCGGCAAAAAGAGACCAGCCAGGAGTGCTAGAGCACCCGAGAGACTCAGCCCCTTGGAGCCAGCGGCGAACAGGAGGCGTGGGAGGAGCAAGAGCCAGAGCCCCAATGCAGTCCGCATGGATAGAGGGGACAGGGAAGGCTGAGGCTGCACGAGCATCTAGGAACAAGGTAAGGAGCAGGGCCACCCGGGGGGCTTCAGCAATGGGACCAAGGGAGACAGTAGCGAGGAGCAGGCAGGGGAGAGAAAAAATAGCAGCCTCCAGGAGCAATGAGGTGGAAGGACAGGGAGGGGCTGGCAGCAGGGGGGAGCGCATGCAGCCCACACAATCCGAGGTCTGCGACAGCTACAGGCCAAATCACAGGGAGCAGAGCCGGTTGGGGGCTCTAGGCAGTCAAGGCCCAAGGGAACCAAATAGAAGGGATCAGCAGGCCCACCAGCAAGAAGAGAGAGACAGACCCCTACAAACACAAGTGTTCACCAGAGAAGCGCTGAGGCAGGGAGGGACATATGCAACACAGGGGGTACAGGACCAGCTATTCAAGGGCAGGGACTGTCCATTCTATCTCCAATCTCGTTGCAGTTTTCCCCTGCACCATCTGCCGACACCTCTCAGCTATCGCCTGGAGGCAATATCAGCAATGTGGTGAATCAGAAATCGTACCATCATTCACCATCACCATCATCGGGGAGACAGAAGCAGCACTGATTCCACCATCTGCCGATGTCAGGACCCCAAGAAAGGAGTCATCGCAGGGAGCAAGCACAAGGCCAATCGCAGGGTAAGGAGGTTCGCCTGCAGGACAACATCCAGGTAACTTTTTTCAGGCTGGCGACAGCTTTCACAGAGATGGTGTAAGTAAGGCAGAAAGAACAGTTGCATTAGCACAGAGGCGAATGCAGAGACACAGAGCTTGGGTGCTATAGGCGATATCATGGTGGGTTTGAGACAGCTGATGTACCAGTCAGAGAGGTCGCAGTTGCAAACTGCACCTAGCTGGGTTGCGGGGCACTATGGCGGTGCATCATCAGAGCCCAATGGTGCAGTAGGGCCAGAAGTTACACCCAGAGTAGGGACCACAGACACGAGTTCCGAGGCAGATAGAGGCATAGGGGGCTGGGAAAACGCAGGTCTGGTCAAAGATAGGGAGGCAGGAGTGGCGTAGTCAGCCCACTGCAACACTTATGTATGTTTTCGAATGCCCCCTAGGAGCTCATATGAAACAAGACATAAAAAAAAAAATTTGGAACAAGGAATACGTTGATATTTTTGCACTACTCCCATTGGACAGATTTAATTTAGTTGGAGAGAGAAAAACACAGTCGCAAAGAGGAGGACGAAGAAAAGCACAGGAGTAAGCTGATTCCCAGGACATTTGGGAACTGGCTTCAAGCCTTTACGATCCTTGGCAGCATTATCGGGGGAAAACATCCAGATCAATGTTCAGCATTGTTCTGTTACCTCGATGGGATCTGGGAAGCACATAGGGTATACGGGGGTATGGCCTGGCTTCGTTACAATGAGCACTTTAGGCATAAGATGACCATACGAAAAGAAGTCAACTGGGACCATAGGGATATTAGCCTATGGATGAAGACAATGAACAACAAAAGTCTTCAGGGGTCAAACATAGGGTTTCAGTCCTTTCCAGGGCACAGCGGATACCAAGCAGGAGAGAAGTGGGGGTCAGAAAAAAGGAATATGCTGCCAGTTTAATTACAGCCAATGCAAATGGGGGAATTGTGAAAATTTCTTCCAAATGCTCACTCTGTTCAGGGGCCCACTTCTATGCCAGATGTTTTAAGTGAATTTAGGGGAATGATGCCGGTGAAGCTAGAGGCGATTATCCCCTGGATAGATAGGTACCCTAAAAAAGAAAAATCTTCATTGCTAAGAGAGGGTTTTCAATTAGATTTCAAAATTCCCTTTCAACTTCAGGGCCCCAGAATTCACGTGGAAAACCTTAAGTCAGCTAAATTAATTAAAAGAAAAATTACTTAATGAGGTGGAGTTGGGAAGGATGGCAGGCCCCTTCCGTATACCCCCCCCCTAGAGAATCTTATAGTATAACCACTGGGCTTGGACGCTCGGTCAATGATGATATAAATAGAGAACTGGTTAAAGTAGCTTACACTTCCATGGAATTATCGCAGGCTGTAGGGCGGGGGGCACTGATGGCCAAAAGGGATATAGAGGCAGCATTCTGCCTTTAACCAGTACACCCCGACTCACAATATCTGTTGGGGTGTAGATTTAAGGGGGAATACTTTGTGGACAGGTCACTACCCATGGACTGTTCAATATCTTGTGCTTATTTCGAGGCATTCAGCAGCTTTCTCAAATGTGTAGTCCAGCAAGAGGTGGGGTCATCCTCGATCATACATTATTTGGACGATTTCCTCTTTATTGGACCGGCTTGATTCACAAGATGCTCCTTGAAACTATGCACTGAGTATCCCAAAAATTTGGCGTCCCCCCGCGAAAAAACAGTTAAGCCAACCACTTGCCTCACGTTTCTTGGGATAGAGATAGATTCAATTAGGCAGGAATGCAGGTTGCCAGGAGATAAATTGGACGACTTAAGTTCTCTGGTAACTAGGGCAGTAACAATGAAAAAAGTTCCACTAAATTGCATGCAATCACTGATTGGCAAATTAAATTTTGATTGTCGTATCATGCCAATAGGCAGGGTGTTTTTGCACTGTTTGGCATTAGCTACCACACACATACAAAAGCCACACCACTTCATCAGGGTCACCAAGGAGCTGAGAGCAGATTTGGTGATATGGCAAAAATTCCTCACTAATTATAATGGCAAGTCATACTGGCGAGGTAGGGCACAAGCAAAACAAGAGCTGGAGCTGTACACTGATGCTTCGGGAACCTGGGGCTTTTGAGCATACTTTCAGGGGGGTTGGGTGGCTGAGACTTGGCCTGTGGTTTGGTCCCAATCACCACTGATAAGGAACCTGATGTTCCTTGAAATGTTTCCAATTGTGGGTGCCATAGAGCTTTGGGGCAATGAACTGCAAAACAAAAGCGTTCTTTTCCATTCGGACAATATGGCAATCTTGCTTTACTGCGGCACATAGTGCTTAGATGCTTACAGCATAACATTCAATTTAGAGCAGTCCATGTTCCAGGTGTAAATAATTAAATCGCTGATGCCTTGTCACGTTTTCAGATGGACAAGTTTCGCTTACTGGCGCCGCTGGCACGCAAAGCAGGAGAACTTTGCCCAGCCCAGTTTACAAGGTATGATGGGGTGGGTGAGACAGTCACTGGCCCCCGCCACATGGGTGAGTTATGAGAGGACTTGGAAGGAGTGGTTACAGTTGGAAGCTGAAGTTGGGGGCAAGATTAGTTATACAGATAGACAGGTCCTGCTAATATGATATATGTTGCTATTTGAAAGGATAGTATCGGGTAGTACTATTGATAGGGTTTTGGATGCTCTTTCCTTTTGGTTTAAAGCATAGGGTGTGAATGGTATTTCTAAGACCTTTTTAATTAGGCAAGCAGTGAAGGGGTTTAAGAGGGATAGGAAGACATTGGATTTTAGATGACCTATCACAAGCCAGATTCTGGAAAGTTTACTTGGACAGCTGGAGCAGCTGACATCTTCTAATTTTGAATGCAGGCTGTTCCAGGTGGCTTTTGTTTTTGTATTTTATGGGGCTTTTCAAATAGCTGAACTTGTGAGTGCCAACAGATCGGGCAAAGGAGACCTGGGGTTTGAGGACATTGAGTTAGTACAGCATACATTGCACATCCAGATCAGGGAGTCCAAGACAGGAAAAGGAGGGAAAGTGTTTCAGGTTGAGTTGCAGCAAATACAGGGCTTCCAATCTTGCCCAGTATGGAATTATATATGATATAGGGCGGTCAGGCCAAACAAGCCAGGCCCATTTTTAATTCATGAGAATGGGTCAGCCTTATCTCATTTTCAATTCCTGGCACTGCTTCAGAGGGCTTTAAGAGGACCAGGTCTAAAGCATGAAGAATACGGAGGTCACTCATTCCGTATTGGGGCGGCCACTGAGGCATCACAATGAGGGTTAGGTAAGGATGTTATCAGACGAATTGGGAGTCATCACGTTTTAGGTCATACTTAAGACCAGGGAAGGTTGAATGTTTTAGTGATTTTGCACAAGACAGGAGTCAGGCTGGCATTTAACCTTACTTCCTTTTAGTTCCACTCCCGCAGGTATGACACGCTGTAAAGTTACGGTAAGGGGTCATACTTTTATTCACTGGGCAGAAATGAGAGCAAGGGTCAGAACTCAGGGTTTACAAATGGGGCTTCCAGATGAGGTAGCTGTGAATTGGGTTGGAAAAAGTCTAGGTGGAAACTGTCCCGTTGATTATTAAACAGGCTAAAACTTACGGCCCGCAGGACATAATTCTGGTCCATGCGGGGGGTAATGACCTCGGTGCCTGCCCCATGCGCACTTTAATAAAGAATATTAGGAGGGATTTTTTGCGGTTCTGGTCCAGATTCCCTGCGGTTAGGATAATTTGGTCTGAGATTCTTCCTAGAAAAATATGGAGGGGGGCGATTCCATGGCATGCCATTGATAAAGCCAGAGTAAAAATTAATAGGGCCATTTCAAAGTTTGTAAAACTTAACGGGGGTTTAGAAATTAGGCACCAGGATATCGAATATGACTATGCTCTCTTTTGGCCAGACGGGATCCACCTCAATGAGGTGGGTCTCGACATATTTATTTGAATTTACAGGAAGCCCTGGAAAGGGCGGTAGAAGTGTGGCGAAACACTCAAGGTTGAGGAGTCAACCTTTCATGTTGTGGCGTGTTCTTGCCAGTCTACCAGGGAAAAAAATGGATATATCCCTCAGATAGTCAGTATTCTGACTTTGTTAAAAACAGATTACTTTTGTTGGCATGGTTAATCTGGGACTGGTCTAACCCACAAGTGGGTAGCCAGTTGGTTAGGAGTGATGGAGCTGGCCAAGGAGCAAATTGGGGGACCAGCTTTATGGATGGCATACCCTCACCAAGCCAGGAAGTACGGCTGGTGGAGGACAAGAGGTGGAAAAGAGGTGGACAAGGGCAGACTGGCAGGGATTTACCCATGTTATTGGTTATGACTAATATTTGTTATACAGTGATTTGTTGGTTTAACCAGTTTATGATGTTATTATGTTATATTGTTGTGTATAAACTTATTACACTGTTATGTAATAAAGCTGACCGGTTACATCCAATACCAAGGTTGTGGTGTTTTTCTTGATGGAAAAAAGTTTAAGACAGGTGGGTAAGGGGTTTGAGGTTTTAAAGGGAGGGGAGGGGTAGTAAGAAAGCAGGATAATCAAGGCCTACCATAGTCAAGAAGCTTTAACCCTTTCTTATTAGCAGCCCAAATAGCTCATCTACTTAGTCCTCCTCTCTTCCCTGTACACAGTCACTACATCAATGGCAGGAGCTCTCTGTACTACTCAACACTAATTTGACAACCTGACCCCAAACAGTGAAACACGCTCATAAAACATAGCCTGGCTTCTTCCTGCTCAATAGGAAGTGTTTCCTGGCTTCTTTCTGCTCATTAGGAAGTGTTTCCTGGCTACTTCCTGCTCATTAGGAAGAGCAAAACACAGCCAAAAGCTGATTTGGCATCCAAAATGTGCCCAGCCAAAGCGTGATTTGCCGATTCTTCACTCTGATTGTGCCTCAATAGTAAAAAGGACAGTGAAAAACTGAAAGAATAGGGGCAAAAACGGAAAATCCTGCCGGAGCCCAGATTTGTGCTTTAAAAAGAGGACGAATCTGGGTAAAGAGGACATCTGGAATGCCTAGTGTTATGTACAATAAATGGTGGAATAACATTTTTTTAACTCAGAAAGATATATTTGGCATTCGTGAAAAATAAATTATCATTAATTATCTCCTGGTGGTAAACAATAATTATAGTTAGGATAAGATAATGGAAGTGGTATCAACAACGTCATTATTGCAGGTAAATTACCCCCCCAAAACCCTAAACGGTAATAGTTTAAAATCTGAAATATATGTCTCACCTGAAATCCTGCACAATGTCCTGTTTCCCCTGTTTCTGCTTCCTGGTTCTTCCAGTTAGTAACTGTCAGTTATGGATTTGATATTTGACATCACAGCCAATGACTGAATGTTAATCCCTTGTATGCCACTTCTGAGCATGCCCTGGCTCAGTACAGGCTCAGTACAGGTTTCTTAATTGCTCAGTTTCCATGAGGCATCCAGAAACATAGCAGACATACAGTAATAAATTCATAGGACACACTATGATATATCAAAATATTTTAAAGAGGCCATTCTTACTAAAATATGTTCTTATGAGGGTGGAGTTGTCCTTTAAAGGATAACTATATACTAAAACTTAACTTTTTAACAACTGAAAGTACCTAACGCAGGGAGGTAGGACTGATTATTCTTACCTCACAATATTGTTTTGTTGAGTCCTATCTCCCTGTCCTATATCCCTGTCCCAAGTACTTTTCATTTTATCCTTTTTTTTAAAAAAAAATATATACACACTATCGTTCTCCTTCAGATAAAATTTAAAGGAAATGTCCACTATTAAAAAAACTGGTCACTTTTCAGTTACCTGCCCCCAATTCCAACCAATATATTCAGCACATTATTAAATGTACTCCTAACCAAACATTTAAGGATAATTACTGTACCCATTCTGGTAGAGGAACCCAGCTCCTCCCTCCATACTCTTTCCCAGATGGCCACAGGTAGCTGGGAGGCCATGTTCTGTTCTAGTTAACTGATGTTGTGCATTAAAGCATCAATTGCAAAATGTGTCTATCATACTTGTTTGTTTAGGAGCTGTATCTGTTGTATTCAATTAGATCAACTGGACTTGAAATGTAGTTCTTGAAGACGTTTCGCTAGTCATCCGACTGGCTTTCTCAATTCAGAATGACTTGTACAAGAATCTGTGGCAATTATGTACCCTGGAAAATCCCATATAGCATATCACAGCCAGGTGTTAAGGGTGTGATTAGATAGTGGCTAAGAGGTGTTATAGGAACGCCCAGAGTAAGGTGTTAAAACAGCATTGTACATGGCAGACAGTTGGTGTCGAACCCCCCCACCTCTATTTAGGCTTGGTTTCTTTATTTTCACATAAATGGCCTCCTTAACACCTCTCTTGAACCAACACACACAGATCAGTATTTGATGTTTGACTCCCACCACCCTTTAGATCACAAGCTGGGGGTCATCAGAACCCTGCAACACAGAGCCGAGAACATCCCCACTAGCACAGAGGCGAAGGCTAAAGAAATGAAACATCTCAGAGGAGCCCTTAAAACTTGTGGATATCCAGACTGGGCCTTTGTCAAAAGAAGTAGAAGGAAAGAAAAGAACACAAATACCAACAGTGAAGGGGAAAAGCAAGACAGGAGGAAGAACATGGTCATCCCATATGTAGCAGGGGTCTCCGAGAAATTAAGAAGAATTTTCAAAAAACATCGTATCCCTGTCTGCTTTAAACCGAACAACACACTGAGGCAGCAATTGGTACATCCGAAAGACCCAATACCAAAACACAAGAAAAGCGACATCATATACGCAGTGCAGTGCAGTGAAGAATGCTCTGATTTGTATGTGGGGGAGACCAAACAGCAACTGCATCAACGTATGGCACAGCACAGAAGAGCCAATTCCTCGGGTCAGGACTCAGCCGTGTATCTGCATCTTAAGGATAAAGGACATACCTTTGAAGATTGTAATGTTAACATACTGGTGAAGGAACGTGACTGGTTCAAGAGAGGGGTTAAGGAGGCCATTATGTGAAAATAAAGAAACCAAGCCTAAATAGAGGTGGGGGGGTTCGACACACTGTCTGCCATGTACAATGCTGTTTTAACACCTTACTCTGGCGTTCCTATAACACCTCTTAGCCACTATCTAATCCACCCTTAAACACCTGGGTGTGATATGCTAATTGGGATTTTCCAGGGTACATAATTGCCACAGATTCTTGTACAAGTCATTCTGAATTGAGAAAGCCAGTCGGATGACTAGCGAAACGTCTTCAAGAACTACATTTCAAGTCCAGTTGATCTAATTGAATACAACAGATATACCATGACCTGGATGAATGAGAACCTTCACAAGTTTAGGAGCTGTGTTTGAGCTTTTTGCAGTATCTGTTTGGCTCTTATACAGACGTATGCTGCATGGTAATAGCCTTCGTTGTCTGCATCGGAGAACTAAACTTTTGGTCCAGTTGATCTAACTGAATACAACAGATATACCATAACCTGGATGAATGAGAACCTTCACAAGCATACTGTCATATGTTTATCAGTTTCTACTATCAGTTTCTTGCATACTGTAGGCTGCTTCCAGGGTAGTGGAATTGAACTAGTAGAAATTTTAAAGTTGCAAACACAACATATTTTCTTTAATGAACATGCCTTTCCCCACTTTTATTTGTTAAATATGCTACAGTACTTATTCTGGTCTCTTCCTCTTCGTGGTATTCATCTTAAGGTTCATATGTGACACCATGTACATCTCTAGGTTGATTAGTGATAAACTAAAAAAGCCTTCAGTGAAACATGAAACAAGTTCACCACCTCACTTTAACTTTCTTCTAAAATAATAGGTGTTTGGTTCTCAAAGCCACTTGACATAAGTGGTCCATAGCAGTGATCATGTATTTATAATTTCTATATTTTGCACACCTATATCTTAATTGTGGCGTCCATATTCCACATATGTACATCTGTTTGTGTGGCTCTAGCAACCAGATTACTAATTATACAAACCAAAGTTGATGCTGATGGGGTTTCGTCATCTACATTTTTTTTTTTTTTATGCAGGCACATTGACATTGATTTGTGATATATCATACAAATATAGAGTTGATGCCTGGAAAATTGTTGGCGTTGCATCAGGCTTTAAAGCAATTCTTTTTTGCTGATATTGGTCCTCAGAAAAGTTGGTTGAGCATTTTCTTTGTATAGAAGCTTTAGCATCCTTGTACATTTTAGTGACAAACTCTCAGTTAGGGTTGGGCCTGCTTTGTTCAGCTAACTGTACTTCATTTAAAGATTATAAATGCCCTTCTCTTTCTTTCCATTTCCTTTTTTACCTGAGCATTAAAGGGAATGTCCACCCCTCCACACACAAATCTTTTCCTGCTACAAAAACCTCCAAAAGCAGGACTTTGTTATGTTTAAAATTTACCAATTCTGCTCCCACACTGAGCTATTATACTTACGTGCTCCTCCTCGCTCCACCATCACGGCTCTGCACTTCACTGACTGCCAATCACTGACTTCCATTCCTGGAGCAGTCTCCACTGCAGCTGCTCAAGAACAGAAAAAGAACACAGCAGCTGCAGTGGAGAGGGAGTGAGGAAACTGGAAGCGGCGGTGGAGCGAGGAGCTTGTAAGTATAATAATTCTGGCTGGGAGCGGATTTGGTCGTTTTAAACATAACAAGGTCCTGCTTTTGGGTTTTTTTTTTCAGGTAAAGATTTTTGTGTAGAGGGGTGGACAGTCCCTTTAAGCCTTGCAGGTACGGACTTCAGACCTTTTTTGCATTTGTTCCCGAAAGTTATTCATTTAGAAGTGTAATAGTTTAATACCCCTTTAAAAGCAGTCCACTTCTGTTTAGCATCATTACCTAGAAACATATCACCCCAGATTATCAGTGACTATCACCCCGCTCTTCCTCCTCCATTGAAATCTCATTCAATTCATTACTTCTGCGAGAATTGCTAGAGGTGAATCTCATTTGGTCAGATAGTCAGGACTGCCCTGCTAGCTGTATATTATAGCTAGCAGGGCACATATTATAAAATGTGGACTGGAGTAGCCAAATGCTGCTTCTATGTATATAATGCAATGATGTTTAAAGGGCTAACACTGTTGCAAATGAAAATTAAAGGGGAAGTTGATGTATCATATTAACTTCCTTTTTAAAGTGTGTCATATCAACTTCCCCTTAACATTAAAGTGTATCATATCAACTTTCCCTTTAACAATGGGGTACATCTTTTTCACATTCATTTATTTTTTTAGGGAAAACACCCAAACATAATTTGCCCCAAAATTTGGACATTTTGCAATATCCCCTTAATGGTGACTATGTTGCACAACAATAACCCCTACATTTAAAAGTACTGCAATCGACCAAATTAAATTATTAACACACAATGTCCCCTGAAAACATATTTCAGATGCCACATTTATATAAAATGTATGCTTGCAAAAAGAAAAAAAAACGACACATGAAAAATAAAAACACTTTTTTTTTGAAGTGTGCAAGAAGTTCTTAGGAACATTACAAAAGATTACCCACATATATAGTCACACATTGATAGATGACTGCTGCTCAATTACCCAAACATTTATTTGCCACAGTGTTAGCCTTTTAAACATTACATACATAGAAGCAGAAATCAGTTAATCCAGTCCACATTCCATTCCACCTTTTACTTTAAGTGTTATGTACAGCTAGCAGGGCAGTCCTGACTATCTGACCGAATGGGATTCACCTCCAGCCAGTCTCATGGGCAGTGGATTAAACGAGATTACAGCGGAGAAGGGAGAACCAGCAAGTAAAGTTGGAAATGTAAGGTTTGCTGATGGCTTAGAAAAATAAGAGTAACTTGTGATTTAAAAGTACAGGTTTGCAATAGACTGACCTTTGATTTGCACTGACCTTTGATATTGCGCACCTTTAATAGTACAATGTCCACCCTAATCATTTTATTATATATAATATATATATATATATATATATATATATATATATATATATATAATGTAGGGCACCTATGCCCACCACCAACCGCCGTATCAGAATGTTAGATAAAATTTAGAACATTACTTAGCCCCTCCATCCCCCAGCGCACTGATCCAGCAAGCAGGGACCGGACAGCCAGCCGCATCTGTGATTGGCTGAGAGGCAGCCAATCACAGACGGGGCTGCCGTCAATGGAGAGCGCAGCAGGAACTGAGGGCTATAAGTAGTATCTAAATCTTTTTTAACAAAATGACACAGCGGTTCCTTTCTTATTTACTCTATCATGTCTAAACAAGAAGAAACCTTCTAAATGTGCTACCCAGTCATGTGAATTGTATAGTCATATTTCTGCAATAACTGTGAAATCCTCATACTTTTCTTTTAAAGCTATTAGTTCTGATTCCCCAATTGTTCCAGCAAGGATTTTTGAAAACATACATTTTAGATTATTATAATGTCATTTATTTTCACACTTTAATGTACATGCCTTGCTCTCTCCTCTGTGCTAACCCTCCCCACTATATTCTCTCTGGAGGAAATCATTCTATATTTACTGACTAGTAATGTTTAACCCAGACCAGATTAACAAATACAAATCACATGATAAATTAACATGTAACATTACCAAATGCTATTTTATATAATCTCTTTGATTTACACATCTTCTTATCTTGTACACTACCCTCTTCACTATCTCTGTGAAATCTTGTTGCGCAGATCTACAGTAGGGATACTTTCCGATTGCCGTTTGGAGTCAGGAAGGAATCCCCCCCCCCCCCTTTTAGCTGTTTTTTTGCCTTCCTCTGTCTGGATCAATTGTTAGGTAGGTTTTAAAAAAAAAGTGAATAGGTTGGACTTGATGGACGTATGTCTTTGTTCAACCTCAATTACTATGCTACGGTAGGCTGCCAGCAGGTACTCAGAGTGGCATGTTGCCATATCATATCTCATTGACTCATCAACTATCATGTTAAAAAGAGGAATGCTCCCTATAAATAAACTTTTGCAACCTGGGTGTGCATCTTGCTCCAGGGTTCCGTATCTGAAACCCTTCTGCCGTTAGTCTATTGCTTCAAGTACTCAAGTCTACAGCCTTCCTGCTTCCAGTTGTCAGGACTTAACACTTCCTAATTACAGCCATCGTGCTCATGTCCCTCTTCTCAAAATATTTTCTCCTGTCCTCAAACACAGGCCTCCCTGACATCTTTCCCCCTCTTACCCCCTTTATCTGTTTGTTAAGCCCAACTGAGGCTCTCAACTCCTCCTTGTACAAAAACAAAACACAGACATTGCAAATGCAAAAAAATACTAACAAAAACTATAAAGTGTTTGGCCTGAGTCCATTGATTTTGGCTCCTTAAGTCCTTGCAACTAGGCATCAGTTCCCTCCACCTTACCTTAGGTGCAGCAGCAATAAAAACAAAATATGAACCCTCCCCCAGGCATTTTGCTGTCACCGTAGCTGCTGCCTTGTTGTTAAACAATTGGTTTGGACCTAAATTTAAATCCTTGGAGCCATTTTTGCCAGTTTAAACTACAAAGTGTGCGTTTACAAGAGTTGAAACATTTTTTTACACGTGTAGTATTTGTAAGTCCTTTTCTTTTAAAGTCAAATTATAATGGAACGATTTATTTATATTTTTAATTCCAAATGCATCTGTTGCATAATCTGCCACTTGATGGCACTGTGAACAAAGAAAACCCTGATATTGCTTCTATCTTGATTTTGTTGAATTGCATTACAACGGATAACAACATTATGGACTTTTGACTGAACAGATTTATATAGAAAGACAATTTGTTTTGCATTAATTTGATTACATCAAGAACAGTGCACCAACAAGGGAAAATGTCTTGTAAATACTATCTCTTTTCTGCTTTTTTAATTTCAAGTTATGCATAAGTAACAGGAATATAGAGATGGTTCTTTTGAGTTTAACACTTCTTTAAGTGAAACTTGAAGTGTACTGTGGTGTAAAGTTGATTAGGCACACTCAACAGATACAATAAGAGTAGGTTCGTATAGGTAAGACTATAATAATATTACAGGAAGTGCCCAACAAAGGCATACAAAAGGGACGCATTAGTGGTATCTTTGTAAATGTGACCATCAACTGATCAAAATTATGAGCCGATCACAGCCTATAATATCGATTTGACAAAATTTCGGCAAGACCTATAATTGAAATTGTCCTATTTTGTTACCCGTTTTTATGCTTATCTCATCTCTATGGCCACCATTAGGAACCTGGCCTCTCTATAACAATCTAGTTTGACTCTGCTACCTTCCTTTCCCCATCCTGCCTAAACTCAAAATTTGGGTGTTTAAAGAGGAACTGTGGTCCAAAAAAACCTTGTGGTTTTGAAGATATTTACATTTTTGTGTGTGATATGGCAGCAGCATCACTAGGTCCCCTGCACTTCCTGATCCTGCTCTGAAACCATGTCAGTCAATCTGCCCTGTGTCTCCTCCCCTTTACAGCCCCCTGGCCCCTCCCACTCATGGACCCCATGGTCCCTCCAGTTACAGGCCCTCCTTGGTCCATTCCCTTACTTCCCCATGCGGCCCCGCCCACTCACAGGTGCCTAAGCCCCACCCCCTCACGGATACCCAAGCCCCGCCCACTTGCAGGTGCCTAAGCCCCCCCCCTCACAGGTGCTGTGGGCCACTCTGACAACCCCCCCAAACCCCCCCCCCAAAAAAAACCTCTCGGAACAAACATTCTATGCAGGCAGAGTGGGTCCTGATGACGGCCTGACATTGGTTGAAACATGTTGACTGAATAAATAGTCGAACATTTTTGTCAAGAGCTGTGAGTGCGTCGTATTTCTTCTATTGTATTTGAACTATTGGGACAGCACCCGGGCAAGTATATTGATGTATGGAGTGCAATCGTTTTGTGGATATATATATATATATAGCATACGGGAAAATCGGAGCACACGTGGGATTTTTGAAGAAGTCAATACGATTTATTAACTCGTGGCAAACACAATCAATGCGTTTCGGCCATCTTATGGGCGGCTGTCATCAGGATTACAGAGTCACATGTGAGGTAAGCATAAATACACAACAAACCCACTCCCAACCCGCCCCCCGTCCCTCCCCACCACATGGCCACCAAACACAATAAAAAATAAAAGCAACAAAGCAGCCAAAGAGGCTAAAAAAGACTAAAACCACCAGGGTGCTTTTAGTCCAATGTGGGCGAAAGCAGAGTAGGCAAAAGTCCTCAGGGACCGACGAGAGGATATGATGATATTATGGTTCAGGAACAAATGGACCTTGCATTGAAAGCCGCCAAATTTGAAAGTAATTGTGACATGATGCCCATTAATAACAGGGTTTTGGATACCATCCCATTTACCAGCCAGTTTTCCCCTCATAGTAAAACTTTTACTAATAGTATAAAATCACGTTGGGAGCTAATATCTAGAGACCCTAACCTCCCATTTGGGAATAGCAAACCACTTGTGGCTTATAGGAGAGGTCGTAACTTACGTAATTTATTAGTTAAAACGGACTTTCAGGAGAAGCCCATGAAGAACCTTAGTATGTGGCTCTCCAATGTTAAGTTGGGATGTTTTAAATGCCAGGGTTGTACGGCGTGCCGTTATTTCATTACTGGACACGACTTTCCTCATCCCCATAGGGACCGGAGGATAAAAATTAAGCATCGACTCAATTGTTTGAGTCAATTTGCTATCTATTTCATTACCTGCCCATGCGGGAAATATTATGTTGGAAAGACGATGACCACCATCAGAGAACGTATGGCCAATCATCGCCTAGCCATCAGAAATGCTCTGATGGCCATTAATCAAGATAAATCCCTTGACAGTACCTCTGTGAAATATGGTGAGCAGTCGGTAGCTAAGCACTTTGCCCATATGGGTCACCCTTTGGCCACCCTCAAATGGATGGCCATCGATCATCAGATCCAAAGAACTGGCGAGGATAGAAACCGAGCGTTATTACGCACTGAGGCTCGGTGGATTAAATACCTTAATACATTGTCTCCTATGGGACTGAATGAATTATGGTCCTTGTCGTGTTTTATCTAATCAGTCGGTCCCTGAGGACTTTTGCCTACTCTGCTTTCACCCAGATTGGACTTACTTTATTCTCCGCATGTTGCGGACTATTGTTGTCCACTGATTTATTATAATGATTTGCTAGTGTGGTTAGTTGGCCGGACATTGTGTTATGGCTTGGATTGTTCTTGTCTCCTTGTTTTTGCTTATTTATATTTATTCTTGTTTTTGCTTATTTATATTTATTTTTGTTGCTATTTATATACTATTTGTAGTTTTTAGCCTTTACTGTTGTTTTTCTCCCTTCTGTTTTTATTATATCGTTTGTTATTTTGGAGGGGTGGTTCTCCGTTGGACTGCGCTGTACTCTATGCACTTTCTTTAGTATGCACTTTCTATATAGTCTCGCACCGATGCACTTTTCTATTGGCTCTTCTGATCGGTCACTTGGACTTTGGGAATTGTAGTGGCTGTCCTATTTTAACCCTTGCACGTTAGCACTTTAGCAGCTTATAGATATGTCTGGCACTGGTTGTTCATACCACGGGTATTGGACCTAGCTCTTATCTGGTTTGTTTTTAGCACCCTGGTGGTTTTAGTCTTTTTTAGCCTCTTTGGCTGCTTTGTTGCTTTTATTTATTTTTTTTTTTTCATGGTTAGTGCAGATCTCTTAACTGAATCATTGCAAGTGAATGGCATAGTGGTGAATTACAGGATGTGTGGCCGTGGGTCCCTATAGATTACAGTAGTTAGATTGTCCCATCAGTTTGGAGTTTTCAAGGTAATTTTCCCATAAAGATCTGTCCTCCGGTGTTGCCATACTGGCATCTCCTGGCGCACTCGTTCCAGGTAGGCGATATCGATTTCTGCGTAACAGAGCCCAGTCCCTTCCTGACACTGAGCGATCACCGCGCCCCACGGATCTACCACCATGGCATGACCGTAGGACGTCCTCTTCTGGTTGTGGTTTCCAGTCTGTGCTGCAGCGACAACATAACACTGGGTCTCTATGGCACGAGCCCTCATGAGTACCTGGCAAGCTGGGTGTATTGTTGGATGGTGTCTCCATCTAGAGTCTCCGCCAGGCTCAGGGTCTCCTCTGTGCTGCTCCCTATGTAATCAAAAGCCTCAGGCAGGAAAACCATACAAGCCCTGCGCAGTGCAGCTTCCCGAACCAGCCCTGAACATACAGTGAAATTCTTTTTCTTGTCGGACTTTGAGGTCATCTGGCAAACGGCGATCAGGGGCTTGGCTTGGCCCGACATGGTGCCCAGTCTCCTGGCCCTCGTTAATTATTCATTGGCACGGCCAAGGGAGCATGGGAAATAATGTAACGGGAGCCTTACAATAGGGAACCTGGAGCAGTTCAGATAGGAAGTCCATGGAGCAAAGGAAACTCGTTGCTTTTATTTTTTATTGTGTTTGGTGTCCATGTGGTGGGGAGGGACGGGGGGTGGGTTGGGGGTGGGTTTGTTGTGTATTTATGCTTACCTCACACGTGACTCTGTAATCCTGACGACGGCCGCCCATAAGATGGCCGAAACGCGTTGATTGTGTTTGCCACGAGTTAATAAATCGTATTGACTTCTTCAAAAATCCCACGTGTGCTCCGATTTTCCCGTATGTATTTCCCGTTCGGAGGCACCGGCTCTGACTGTGTGTGTCGGTGTGAGAGGATCCATACTCTGTATATATATATATATATATATATATATATATATATATATATACACACTAATAGGAAGATGCAATAATTCAAAAAAAGAAAGCTGGACCCTGAAATTCTTCTGAAAACAATTAATTGTTTTAATTGGCACAATGGAGTTAGAAATCTTTAAAAATCTTGGTTGAAATATACTTGAGAAGGTTATCGTGCAATTCTTGTGATGCCGAAGACGTTGTCTTCACCTATAGACAAGTCTCTGATCATCAGGAAACTTGCCGCGCCTCACTGCACACAGTTACCCCCAGGTCTTAGAGCGCAAGGTATAGACTCTGAGGCTGGGTATACTCTGGAAAACCGAAACACCAAAGGATATCACAGACACTGGAAGACAAAATAAGATGACAAGAGCACAATAATAATATGACAGGAAAATACAATAAACGAATGGGTGAATAAGCATGTAGCAAAAAGGTAGCAGTAGAAATAGATGATATTCCAACCATCATACCAAATGGACCGCATAACAGAAAGTATTTACTTGCAGCAGGAAAAATGACTAAATAACCAAGGGCGCTGTTGGTCTGGGCATGCTTGGACTGAACTCCATGTCCGGCGTGGTGGACTCCATTGTGGACTCTGGCATTGAGTGCAAGTAGTATGCGGATGGACCTGCACACAAGGAGACTGGCTGTGGCAGAGTAGCGGTGCTGGTGAGATGACTGTGCGGAGCTGATGATCCGAGTATATGGATCCATGGGGGTGAGATTTTTCCATACTGTCCCCCAATTATGCTCCTAACATCGCACCTAAGCTTGCCCCTGTTGCAATAAACTTGCCATATTTTATCTGCTACACACTTACTCTGCTAACTATCTGTCTTTTACTTACCAACATACATTGATGCAAGGATCGGTAACAATAAAAGCACCAAATAACGGACCTTATGCTGAAACTTATATTTTACTGGGGCGAACTGAGTCCGGGTGAGACTGTTATTTAGTCCTTTTTCCTGGTGCAAGTAAAAAAAATCTTCTTGGTGCAAGTAATTACTTGGTATGATGGTTGGAAAATCAACTATTTCTACTGCTAACTTTTTGCTACATGCTTATTCGCCTGCTGCAATATAAAATCGTTATTGCTACTAATCCACATAATAATTTATAGGAGTACCCACGTTGGATCATTGCTTACTATATGGAACCTTCCACAGTTACCCCCCCCCCTTCATTTTGAACTTACAACTCTGTCCATTGATTTTTATTGGACTCAATATAGGGGGTTTTGATTTAAGCATGTCCAGCCTATTTTTGTATTATATATCTATCTTAGTACTGCATTTTAATAGATGTGTTAAGATATGTATATTTAACATTAAAGGATCTATTGTGTTTGCACAACACTGGTTTAATGTCCACCTTTGTTTAGCAATGAATTGGGTATTTTATGTACCCCTGCTAAACTGTCTTACATTTAGGGGCTTTATGGTAGTTGAGTGCGGCTGGGAGTACTCTTCCCTGTGTCCAGGTTAGGGGCTTGCCTGATCTTGTATTAGGTCCTTCTTTTTGGAATTTCTATAGTATTGATTTACCCTACCTTGCACCCACCTTAATGTTGGTGTCTTATACTGTACCTCCCCTTCTTCATATATGAGGGATGTAGTTCAGTCATGTAGGTGACTATACTATCTTGTTGATAAATGACAAATCTACCCAAGAAATCACAATTGATGAAATTCTGGAAATCACATTGATGAAATTCTGGAAGACTGCTAGGGCATTACATAGGCCAAAGGGCATGCCTAGGTACTCATAAAGGCTATCCTTGGTGTTAAATGCAGTCTTCCATTCATCCTCTTGCCATATTCTAATCAAATATTAAGCTCCTCTTAGATCTAACTTAGAGAAGACACATGCTCCGACAATTTGAAAAAACAGATCATCAATAAAGGGTAGAGAATACCTATTTTTGATGGTGATTTTGTTCAGGGTACGAAAGTCAATACACGTCCTCCTCAGACATCCATCCTTCTTTTCTACAAAGAAAAACCTTGCCCCTGCAGGCAAGGTGGAAGGCCGAATAAACCCCTTTTCTAGGTTTTCTTTAATATAATCTTTCATATCAAGAGTCTCAGGACCGGGGAGGTATAGATATCCTCATGGTGGCAGGTTCCAGGTAACAGATCTATGGGACAGTCATACCAATGTATGAGGTCATAAAACATCAGCATAATTGTGATAACATGTTGGCAGTGTTTTTAGATCAGTAAGAAAAACAGGAAGAGTAGGAACCAGGCTTTTAAGATTAACCCCCTCACTTGATGATCTGACCAGTAGGCCAATCTATGACTGGGCTATTTTTTTGAAACCAGGGTAGGCCTAGGATGACTGAGTTAGATAGAATGTCTAAAAGGAAAAACGTTAAAAGCTCAGGATGACTGGATTCTACTTGAATAGTAACCTCTGTAGTAACACATACGGCACTGCTGGAAAATAGGTGAGTATCGTTAATGGCTAGAACTTTAATAGGAGTAGAGAGAGGTTTGAATGAAATATTGAAGGATATGGCCAGGGTACGATCCATAAAACCAGACACTCCACTATCAAAAAAGGCCTGAGAATGAAAAATGCTAGAACCCCAAGAAATTTTAACAGGTAACAAGATTTTGTTGGGCTGAATATTGGGAGGAATTACCTGATCGCCTAGGTGGTTTTCCTCTAGCCCCACCTAGGTGCTGAAGTTTTCTGCCTTCCTGGACCCCTTTTTAGGACACACTTTAGTGAAGTGACCAACCAAATGCCTTCTAGGATGACCTAGAAGGCCCTGGAGTAGCCATTAATTTCTCTTGATAACACTCCCTGAACCTACGGTCAATTTTGATGGCTAAGGCCATAGATTCATCAAGGGAATCAGAAGGTGGATAATTCAAGAGAGCATCTTTAAAGGCCAAACAAAAAGTGGTTGTTTAAAGCTGAAACATTCCAGCTGGAACTCATGGCCCACCGACGAAACTCAGCAGCATACTCTTGGGCAGAACATCTGTTTTGATGGAGATTTCTTATCTTAGCCTCAGTGGTGGCAGTTCGATCAGGATCAGAATAGAGGAGGGCCATGGCATCAAAAAAGGAGGTCACAGATGACAAGGTCGGACTGTCTTCAGGAAGGCTGAATGCCCAGGTTGTATCCCATTGAAGGAGGGATACCACATGGGCAACTTTCTGGGAATCAGAACCGATAGAAGTAGGGCATAGACTTAAGTATAACTTGCAGAAATTCATGAAGTTATCAAATTTGCTGTGTTCTCCATTAAATTTCTCAGGTAGCGGGGCCTTGGGTTTGAATGCAGGAAGTGGACCAACTGGAGGAGACCTATTTTCTTGGACCGCTACCCTTTGGGCTAGTTGGTTAACAGCCCCATTTAAGAGATGTAGTTGCTCTTGGAACTTTTCCATGGTCTGCTATGATGTGATGCCTGAAGTCCCAGAGTATACCTTCAGCGCCTATACCCCAATCTACAGTCGCTGTCTTCACCTATGTCCACGATTGTCAGGAGACTTTGTGCGCCTCGCTGTACACAGTTACCCCCAGGTCTTAGAGCGCAAAGTATAGACGCTGAGGCCGGGTATACTCTGGAAAACCGGAACACCAAAGGATATCACAGGAACTGGAAGACAAAGTAAAATGACAAGAGCACAATAATAATATGACAGGAAAACACAATGAACCAGACTGGCTACTAATAATAGAAGCAACAAGAAACATGGAGTACTATACTGTACTGGAGATAAGCAGAGGTGACTGCATGCATCCACGAGGCACCAGAAGAAAGGCGGAACAATGCCCATTCACGGACGAAGATTCCAGAAGGTGGTGTTTGGCGAGGGAGCGCGAGGCAGTTAAGCGCCGAGTCCTAACAATTCTTATTTCAGATTTGAGAAAGCCAGTTGGATGACTTTTTCCTTACCAATACAAAAAGACTGAATATATATTGTATATACCTTGTATGTATACCTTTTTGATGACTTATAACCCAAAAATTGCTGGTTTAAATAAGGGATCACTAGCCTTTCTAAGTGATTTATTTACAGATATTCATTATAAATTTGATCTACCTTCTTAGTGAAAAAAACATCTGGTGTCTGACCACAAACGTGTTTATGGCCCTGGTATACTTCATTTTGGTAAAGAGAACTATTCTCCAGTCTGTTGTTTTGAATACCATTGTACAAATTGGAGAGAGGAAGGATGAGAAGAGTGTAAGGTGCCCATACAATACAAACAGTACTCACCTTTCGATGTTCCAGCGATATTCTTCCGTTATTCTACAGACCCACCTTTGCAATTGCTGATAAATCTATCTTATAGACATTAGAGAGATTCCACAAATGAACATCAGATCTATCTAATGCAGGGGTAGGGAACCTTGAAGAGGTGGAGGTCTACTTTTTAAAGTTAGAGAAAAAACTTTAAGGGGCATGGTAAAAATAGAAAAATATGGCACCAAATATAAAATAGAATATCCTTACCACTTTTGTGGGAAACTTTCAGATTCAGGTAGTTTATTTAAGGTTGGAAAGTGCTTTAGATGTCCCTTGAATACGTTTTTCTCACAAAGGGTACTTTTTTTCTGAGAATACTCGTATTTTAGAAATCAAATATGTTTGTCTAATATATATGCCTTGAAGTTTCAGATTTAACTATTTCAAATTTTCCGTTATATTTACCAAATCCTAAATCCAATTTTAAGCTTTTGCGATCCCTGCAACAGTTTCCTGATTGACGTGATAAAGAACTTTTCTATTGCTCAGCCAATACACCTCTGTATGGAAAGGAACAGGCCGATGCACCGAGCACCGCTATCGGCAACCCAGTGCAAACAACCCAGCGATGTTATATGCCGATAGTGGCGCTCGGAACATCGCTACCTGGCGCTGTTCGATTCCGACACTTTCAAGCCAGCTATCAGCTGGCGTTGAAAGTGGCCGCATAAAATGCCGATTTCGGCATATAACACCGCTTGCGGAGGTTAAGTCACGCTGACTGATATAACATCGGTTAGCATGACTAAAACTCCAAAACAGGAGTGATGCGCCCGTTGGTGCATCGCCCCCGAAGTTTGTCATGCTTAATTTCGAACTTCTCAATCATATCTCTCTCCTCTTTGAAGTGTGTGGGCCCAAATCTTGTTAAAGGGCATGTCCACCCCCAAAACTATATCCCCCCAACTACTGGCCCCACCATGTAGTGTAGTTTAATCTTACCTCACATCCCTCTCCAAGGGTTCCTGTAAACCCCCCCCCAAAGTCTCAAAACTAACCACCAGGAGGATAGCAGGTCTCTGCCTGCTATCTAGCTCCGGTGATATTTGCCATGCGCACTGCAGCCCTCCCCCCCCTCCTCTCCTCCCTCTCCCTCGTTCTACTATCCCTCCCGCATTAAACCCCCTTAATATGCTGCTCCCCCATGTCCCCCAGCCCAACCGCATGTTTTTTTTTTCAAAAAGCTCCCCAAACTCTTACTTACTCTCCGCTTCCTCCGCTGGCACTGAATGACCGGCAGCCGCGTCCGTGATTGGCTGCCGCTCAGCCAATCACAGACGCGACTGCCGGTCCCGCCCCTCTGCTTGATTCTCGCAAGCAGAGGGGCGGCAGTGCGGCGGAGGATCGAGGGGAGGTAAGTAAGAGTTTGGGAGCTTTTTGAAAAAAACAAACATGCGGTGGGGCTGGGGACATGGGGGGCAGAATATAAAATTATTAGGGGTGGAAATACCCTTTAACAATCTTAATCTGTCTTTATTACATCATATATGTTCAAAAATTCCACACATATTGCCTACTGGTGTAGGATGCAGTGGTAAGAAAAAAATGGGACAGGAGCAACATCTGTTATAATGACTGTGTATGGCCAGTAATAGGCTGTTTGCGCAAGTGCAATAGTTTAATAGTCTTTATAATATAGTCATATTATATATGTGTATATATATAGTCAAAAATAGAAGCAAAGGACATCAGGGAGCCAAGGTAATTTCCTCAAACAAACATTTATTGAGAGACCTCAGCATATAGCTTAAGGTTCGTACACGCGTGTGATCGATGTGTACGAACGGCCGTTTCGGCTGATAATTGGCCCATGTATGGGCACTTTATATCGGCAGAAACGGGCGCTTGTTCGGAGATGTGCCCAGCGGATCAGGCAATGATCTCAAGACGAACGGCCATTTCAGGGCCATTCGAACACATCGTGTGTCGCGGGTCGATATATCGCACTCGCAATCGCACGTGTGTACAAACCTTTAGACTACCTCAGGTGCTTATTAGCTTATTAACCTATTCTTCTATTTTTGACTATTGGTTACAGTCGAGGTGGCGGTCCCACAGACAATTGATACAGTATTTTAATCAGCAGTTTGGGGGCTCTAAGTCAGGTTTAAAAAAATGGTATTTAGCCGAAAGAGAGGTTGTAACAATTTACAAAACCAGCAAAAAGTAATATGCTTGCACCATTATAGACCACGTGTCTGGCTAAATTTTGCCAATATGTCAAAATAAACTTTTGTTTTATTGGTACGAAAGTTCAACCGTGATCTGTCAGTTGCAGCAAAAATTACCACCAATATTTGCCAGATTTATCAAAATATCCTGGCAGTCAGTCAATCAGACTAAAAGAAGTATAACAATCTAAAACAAAGAGTCCCGATTAAACACCCACTCTATGTGGCCAGAGTTATGTAAATTCCCCTTAATAATGACTAGGAAAATGACAAATAAGTATAAGGCCAACTCTACATAGATAGTAAAACTGCACCCTGTTGGTATCTCATAAATATCAAGAAAGAGTAAACAGCATAGCCTATATTATACCCTTAGAGGAAAACTACACACACACTGTTACATTTAACTACATATAACTCCGATAAAAGAGTTCTGTTTCCACCCTGCCTTTTGTATTTTTCAATTTTTCTGACTCATTTTATTAGGTTTTTCAAATTACCTCTCCATTTACTTTTTGAAGGACAAATCAGTGTTTTGTTCTGTTGCTAATACTTCTAGAGATAACGTCAATAGTACTTTTGTCTCTAACTGACAGCATGCAGGTTTTTTTTTTGTTTAACATTTATATTCGTGATGTCTTTAGGACATTGATAAATTCCTCTCCAAATCTCTGTGGAAACAAAGGTTCTATTGATTGATTAAGCTACTTCAATTTATGTCAAATCCTTATCCCTCTATATTTTATCCACGCTGTCTGCTTTGCATAATCAACTGAGAGTCCAACAGAATTTTTAGATATGTATCGTTCAGATTGATTATAGCCAGCACACACTTGTAAATACATGTTTAAATCTGCTAAAAATGTATTAGAAACTATGTAGATTGTTTTAGATAATAAACAATGAAGCTGCTGTTATAAAATATAAGAATTTTAAAAGTTACAAGGAGTCCCGTGACCATATAAAAGACATGGATGGAGTTATTTTATACAGATCATGGAATTTGAAGATGACGTTTTAATTACCTTAAATTTTGCAACAGGGGAAGCATTACTGCTTATGATACACAAGTTTAAAATGGTAATGCAACCATTTTCACAATGGTGGCTTAGATTAACCATTTTGTTATCACAAAAAAAACCTTCTGATGCTTGGAAACCTTGAGTGCTCCAATTCACTGAAAATAAATAGCCCCAAAAAAGTCCAGCAGCTCAGGGTTGATTTAAAAAACCACAATAAAATGGTCTGGATCTAAAAAAAACAGTTATGCACTATCCCCGACACAGGGATAATTCCTCTTTCACCTGTCGTAAACTTTAATACTGCTTTTATTGGTATGTCAATGTGAGCAGGAGTTCCCGAAATGTTACATTTGCAATAAAAAATTATATGTGGAAAATACAGTGCAGATGTGTGCCGGAGTATACTTTAATATATATAAGTAAGCAATACAGTGGCTCTGTAACTCTGAGCACCATTGACTATTGATTGGGGTGTGCAGATTTATATAAATATAATATATCAGAATTTCCGTCAAATTTCAGTTCAATTTTGTCAGGAACTTACCTGCCGTTCCGCTCCCACGCCGTTCTGCACTTCCGGGTGGGCGTTGTCACAGAGGACTTGACATCACACTGGACGCCGAGAGTTCAAATGCCGGCATCCTCCTGGACCCAGAGCCTGATCGTAGCTCATTGCTACCCTAGGCTCCGTTATTCACTCTCCTGTATCCAGCGAATTCCATGCAGCAGAGACTTACCTTGCCGTCCAGCAGAGACTTACCTTGCCTGTTCCGTGTTACTTACCTGCCAATTCCAGCAGAGACTTACCTGCCTTTCCGTGTTACTTACTTGACAGTCAGCAGAGACTTACCTTGCCTGTCCTGTGTTACTTACCTTGCAGTTCCAGCAGAGACTTACCTTGCCTGTTCCTGTGTTACTTACCTTATCAGTTTCTGTGGAGTCACTTACCTTGCAGTTCAGCAGTACATCCAGCATACAGTTCCAGCAGCATCTAGGTCTCAGTCTTCCTGCACACTTCCAGCATTCAATTCCCATAGCCTCATCTGCTCCTGTATATAACCTTCAGTTCTGGGTCTCCCCCTGAAAGCGTACCTGTAAGTACCCCGGCCTCCCGGCTGATTTATTACAAATAATATTATAGTATAATTATTTAAACCAAAATAACAATCTTTTGAATTTGCCCTATTCAGATTAAAATACAAATTCTTTTATTACACTGGATGATGCATCTTCCAAACAAATATGGAGCACAGAACAGAATTCTTGGAATACAGCTATAATGTGTCATGGGATTGTGAAAGTTACACGGCAGAAGAATGACAATGTTTTCAAGCTATTAGTAAATCTCTATGGCCTGTTGTATTCCTTATTATGCAAATTAAAGAAAACTGGAACACACGACAATACAAAGCAAAAAAAGGCTTTTAGTTCATGGAAATAGGCTTACAGTAAGTAAGTTCAAAGACGAAACATTAACACATAGATTGTTAACTACATTTTGGTAGTCATAAATGTACTGTAGCTGATAATGGGCAAATTCTGTTGAGATTTCCCCTGGGGGGCATGGCTAGGACAGTCTAGGTCTTGGTTGGGCAGGGCATGAAAAACCTATTCTAATAGAGCTCTCCAACATGTGTATTTACACAATAAACTGGTAAACCCATTCACCCAAAGACTTTTACTATTTGCTGGGAATCACACTGATTCCTTTTTAAAAACTTGTATCCCTTATTTTCATTCCTACTCTTACAAAACTCACTTTACTGAATCTCTTCTTTCAATATATATATTAACGTATAACGTTAAAAAAAAGGAAAAATAAAGTCTCCAGACAATATTTTCCCAATAGACAGAGCACATTCACAAATATTTAACAAGCTATGTCTCACCTCTTCCTTTGCTCTTGCCATTGGGTGATTTAGTCATCCGAATGGTTTTTCTCAATTCAGACAAGTCATTCTGAATTGAGAAAGCCAGTTGGATGACTAGCAAAACGTCTTTAAGAACTAAACTTTAAGTCCAGTTGATCTAACTGAATACAACAGATACCCCTTTGTATAGTCATATAGTTCACCAGTTGCTGTCCCTTGTAAGTAGGTCCTTGTTGGCTCCTTTGTCTTGTTCCTGGACATCAATATAAAATGATAAAATCTAGCAATACGGAGTGATACAAGGACTAGGACAACCCATTTAGGTTTTGCAAATAGTGAAAGTGCTTTATTGCAGACCATCACACACTGCATGTTCCAGACTGCTTGGTCCTTTTTCATGTGTGTATAGTTTTGTATTCACCACCCTTAAATGCTTTCCAGGTGCATAACTCCCACCCCTGATACTTTTAACAATTTAAAATACAAGTGTTATTACAACACAGTGTAAAATATTAAAATACTATAAAATTCTGTCAATCAAATAAAGTGCTCCACAAACTTGTATCTTTCTTCTGGTGATTCCTTCCACCTGATTCTGATAAAGTGCTGACATATGAACATTGTTTAAATATAACAATAAAAAATTCTAAAAATCATTATATAATGTCTTGATCACCCTTATTTTCTTAAGTGCCTGTGAATGTCTCTTTTCTTATTCAATGATCCAATAAGCTGTGTAAATTATCCTGTAAAAAATATCCAGTAATCTGTACAAAATAACCCAAAGTCATAAAAATTCATGTTATGTCCAAAAAGGTTCATAGTAGTTGAATTATAAAACATCTAACTTGTATGTGCTTCTGAAAATACAAAAAATATTGTACATAAAATTCTATATACATTTAACTTTACTTTTATCTTCAATATAACATAACTTAAAAACCTTCCAGTGTCCGGAACTGCTAAGGTAAATCCCTCCAGCCTACCAGCTCTCATCTTCTAGGCACTGCCAACTACTGGTTTATCCAGCATTCCCTTTGTAAGTACATTTGGTCCTAATAGCCAAAAAGTAAAGAACATAGTACTCAGGAATTGGTCCATTTTACAAAAAGACCCTAAATATGGGAAGTTGTTTAAAGACCCTCCTTTATTCTCGTACAAAAGAGGAATGAGTATAGGAGACCAGCTAGTACATACAGATCTGGGTGAAACTACCACTACTGCAACAAGGTTTCTGAGTACCCCTAAAATGGGAACCTTCCCCTGTTTAAGCTGTTCCTGTTGTAACTCTGTGATAAAAGGGGATGTTGTGAAACCAGGATACCGGTTACAGAAGAGAAGATTCAACCCCAATAATAAAAACACACACACAAACATATGTAGGTTAACATTTCTTTCTTAATAAGCATAATGCAGCAAGCCTGAAATGGCAAGTTCTTGTGCATGTACCTATACCTCTAAGAGGAGTTGACAAACATAGATTACTAGTGCAATCTGAACTTTAATGGAATGATAGACTAGATACAATGGAGCTAACTGGTTTGAATGATGCATTTAGTATCAAATGCTTCTTGTAAATTAATTGAATGTACAATGTGTCCTTTTTGCATTTTTGTAATTGAAACATGTCATGCTATATCTCCCAAATATATCTATGTTTTTTAGTTCTTGTGTGGAAATATCTTTTATACAGGCCTACCTAAGTAATCTTGAAAAATTCCAAAGTGTCTTCTTACATGCCATTACTTTTAAAAATGTTTTGTAAAATCAATTAAACGGGAAATTATTATGTAGCAAAATCTTTTTTTTTTTTACAAAAAACATTTCAAAGACCACACTTCATTTATACCCTGTGGTTCTAATGTATTAAGGTATATTATCCAATGGCATTCTCGTTGTAACAATTCCTTAGTTATATCCCCTCTCCTAGAGGTGTATTGACCTGTTCTAAAACTACCTATATCAATTGGCTATATTGGCTATGTGTGTATCTATGCACATTGAAAAGTTTAGACTTACTACTTAATCCAGTCTTTTACAGCTCTCTTTGTCTGCCCCACATAGCACTCACTCCAACTGATCGGAAATTGGTTATTGCGGCTTTTACCCCCTAAAGTGCCTCCATGTAAATCCCTCAATAACTGTTCTAAGGGGTGAATGGGTGCAGATATGTTATTATTTTTCTTTTCTTTTACAGAAAAAAACAGAAATTGTTTTCTACCAGGGATGTGACAGAATCCTTAAAAATCTTTTGTACTTTGCTAGTTTATCTTTTCATTAACATATTTCCAGAAGAAGAGTAGCAAAGACCTTGTCATGTTTTCCCCCAAAGCTCTGATATTTTTTTTCCTCTTTTTATGTACAGAATCGCCTGCTTCAAAAGAACCAAGGACAATGGTGACACACTTCAACGACTGACATACTGCAAATTTTTTTTTATAAATTAAAATGCTTTTCTGACAAGCAGTGTGTAGGAAACATAATTAAAGCTGAATAATTATGAAATGTCCAAGTTAAAATAAGTGTAAATGCAGACACAGAGAAATGACACAATAAGTGGCTCGCATTGGGTTTTATTTGCAAGAACAAATTACGACCTAACTTCAATGCTATATCACAAACTACAAAATCGACAATCTCCATAGACAGAGATGTTAAAGCCTGGTTGCCCATATAGCACCGCACACACAATCAGGAAACAATAAACAAAATAAAAGGACTTATAAACTTGTATATAATCAAGTGATGCAAGGGATCCATTCCGGAACCTTGTGACTCAAATCTTTATGGGCAAAAATTTCTCTGACATCTCTGTGGAGAATGTTGATTTTGTAGTTCTTAATATAATTGGTTGCCCTGCACTACTTTATCCATAAGTAAGACAAACTAAGGTTTTTCAGTATTGGTGCTGCTCTCCTATCTAATGTACCTTAAAGGGCCTATACGTGATCCAGTCTCTGGTCTTATGATATTGCGATGTAGGGGCGATCGCCCAATCGACGACCAATTTTCAAACTTTTCCAGCATTAGTGAGGCAGGTGGTCCAGTGCTTGTAAGATTGGTCAGTAGGGTCATTCCTTCATTTCCTTCCTTCCTGTCCTTCAAAGGTTGCAAGTTTTATTGAAATCATATTGTCTGCAATATGGTAAGCATTGATTCCCCCTCATTAATTTTAAGTAGACAGAAAATAAACATGTATACCAACATTGGAGTCAATGTTGGAGAGTAAGAAACATGTCATATCATCTCTAATCACCTAACTCTTTTCTTAAGAACATTATAATTATATGGATTCTTCATCATTTTATAACACTGGACACTTTACATTCTCCCAGAAGAATTTTTTTAATAGTTCTGCTATATACATCCTGTATTGTATAAGAGTTAAGTAGTTTTAAGTATCCACTGCTGGGAGTTTAGACAGTTCAGTTACCCCTCTATGCATCTATCCAATATGCATTTAGAATAAATAACTCACTTAAAAATAGGTGAGGAGATAATAAACAGGCTGAGGCAGAATAACTGCAAATGGCTGTTTATTGTGAGTAACTTTATTTTGTGAGTTGACGTTACTTACAATAAACAGCCCTTTGCAGTTTTTCTGCCTCAGCCTGTTAGTGAATAATATTTATACTGTACCATAGAGTATTGTTTTACTCACAGTATATGTACTTTGACTAATCAATAAATGTTTTGCACATTTTGTGTATGTTGAGACAGGTGCATTTTGGCTGATATTGAAACATGCTTTTTATTTCTACTATATACATTATTACTATTAAAACATTTCATATTGTTATCTCCCTTAATTTAGAGTGTGAAGGTCTTTTTGGTACTCACTGGTGAGGGGTCCACTCTGTGGGGAGATTACTTCAGCAGATGGGCTGTTACCAATTCATTTATTTAGATGGATCACTATTTTTTGTGCAATTGATAAGCTCTAAATGTAGGGATCTCATAAATATTTAGTGCAAGGTAACAGAATTATTCAACAGAGTGAAGGCTTGTTCACTATACTAAGAGTAGCATAAAATACAATTTAAAAGTCCATTATGATCTGCTAAATAATTGCTGAATTAAATATTTAATGTTATTAAGTGCTGATGGTAGTTCTAAGAGAATAAAGATTTTCTTTCTTCTTCTTTTCGTTTTTAAGAACTTCTATTCCAGGAGGTGAGTACTTTCAGTGTTTTCTGCAAAAATCTTAAATGATTAATTAATGGGAGAAACATTCAGAGAACTCAACAAAAAACAAAAAAGGAAACAGCAGGATTGCATTGCAGTGTAGTATTTTTAATTATTCAGTCTTTAAATACAGCACCTACAGGTGCTTCATTACTGTTATGTGACATACTCAAACTTTAGAAATGAAAATTACTTTTTATTTACATTTCAAGTTAATAAATTTTGTTTTAGTAAAGTTTTCTTAAAATGAACTTCTGGAAAGGACAGACATCCCTGACCGTTTAAGAAAAAAAGGATGCATTGCAGTCAGGGAGCAGGGTTGCAGCTAATTGGTTAATTTAAAAAATAATGGGGATGATAGGTCTTAAGACATGTAACAATTTGCAGGAAGGCCTTCCAAACTGTATAAAAAAGGTGGAAAAATCGGGATTTAGCCAGAGCATTCGGGGGTTCACTGGAAGATGTCTGTTTCTGAATTTTGGGGAGTTAGCCCACGGGGAAGTAACAGGTCCAATCAAAAGGGCATCTGAACAAGGACAGGCAACATGACCACCGAGCCAGTGTAGAGGTGGCTGGTTGGCAAAAAGAAAGCTGTATCTTCCAGGGGAAGCTCCTATAGTAATTGTTATTTCTAGAACTGTATTGACCTGATCAACTATGGTAAAAATGGCATATGTTTCAAATTTAATATTATTAAACACATGTTAAATTTACTATGTTGGAATCAATAAAAGCTGTGACCCTCTTGTTCAAAATTACATGGTGTGTGGTCTTTCAGTGGGGTTTGGTAACTGAGGGGTCGGGTTAGCAGCACATGGTCCAAAAGTATGGGTTAATAGGTGATATTGATGCTTGGTCTGCCCTCGGACAGCCATGACTCAGGGCTGTGTCACACTAGCATAATTTCTCACACACTAACGATTGTGCTTACGATCCATTGGCACATGGGAATCGCAGCACAGTGAGTGTTAATAACTGTGGCTAAATAGCAAGTGCAGCAATCTGTTTTCAACCTTAATGTCCCTTTGTAACATTGTTTTTTTTGTTTTTCACTAGCATTTTCAACACATTGAAGCAAAAAGTACTGCAAATAACACAGAAAAATTGTCGTAAAAATCAGTTGTACAAATACAACTACAAAATGTTACGGAAAAGAGAAATCAAAGTGTGACATAAAAAAACATAGATAGCTTGGTATAGCTTTTTTACAAAAAAATCTGCAGACATTTTGCTTTGTCTCTTTTTTAAATATTCCCATAAATGTGAACCCAAAATAATTCTCTTTTCAGAACTTTCCAAACAGGTTTGCTCTGTAGCTCCTGTATTTTACTGCAGAAAACAAACCAGCATGGCCAGTAAGGACGGTATTTATAAACCCGTGGCCATACAATTTACATACATTTACGGCAGTGTAAAACTGATATAGCATTGTATAGGCGATCTTACAATTATGATTGTAAATGTAAAATTACATTTATAATTGTATGACCTCAATCAGTAACCCTTGAGAGTAGCCTCGGTAACCCTTGAGAGTAGCCTCGGTAACCCTTGAGATTAGCCTCGGTAACCCTTGAGAGTAGCCTCGGTAACCCTTGAGAGTAGCCTCAGTAACCCTTGACAGTTTACTCGGTGAACCTTAAAAGTAGCTCTGTATTTTCAAGGGTTACCGAAAAGTTCAGAATGGTTCTGATGTAATTTTGGAACTGGGTTCGAAATGGACCTGGACTTCATCTCTAGTTGCTAAAGAGCTAAAACGGGAAAATACAGGGACTAGCATTATAATACACAGCCAAAGCACATCAAAATAAGTTGTAAATTGATTTTTTTTTTGATGTCTGTGTAAACAACTCGATAGGCAATTGCTTTTGCCTTTTGAGTAACAGCAACAAAAATAACATTTATCATATAGGGTATTGTGAGAGAACCAGCATAAAAGTTAATACACGGATACATAAGATTAATCATATGTCCAACTACTTCTTGTAAAGAAAGCATACTTTTTAGACCTGCATACTTGGGAAGATCTAGTAGCAATGCAAAAGGTTCATATTTTACCCATATCCTCTAGAACACAGGAGGCAAATATTTAGAAATGCTACTGTACATAAAGCCTGCTAGATGATAACTATCATTGATGGAATATTTGAAAATTCTACCTTGGATAAGAACATTGGTTGAAATGTTGATACTCTAAATAAAGGCCCTGGTTTCAAGGCCCTGTTTAGTATATGAGACATTATATGAAATTATAGATGTTAGGGTATTTATTATTTTAACCTATCAAATAGTGTATGCACTGTTCTAAGATATGGAATAATATAGGGTGACTGGGAACTATGCAGAAAAAAGGGTATATATATATATATCTCCTGTGGAGAAGAGGTGCAATACTATTTTAACTAGCATATATACATATACAGAATCCAAAAGGATATAGGCTTCAACACTCTATAGATAGAGTTCAACTAGAAAATCTTTATTACTGAAAAGGGATACTACTAAAAACAATTAAAAACATTCAGGGTAATCACCTCAAAAAAGTGCCTAGTAGTACAAACAGCATAATATAGTTTACATACATACACAGTGACAAGTATACACAGGATCTCTCAGTCTCCCATCCTCATTATACCTACCAGTCAATACTGTCCTTAGAAGTCAGTGCATGTATGGAAGAGGTGGTCCTTGTAGGAACAATCTGTTCTAAGATATGGACCAGGTTTAGTTAACAGCATGACTTATTGCATGTTTATTTTGTCCAATAAAATTAAGGTTTGTCTTGAAGAACTAAACTTTAAGTCCAGTTGATCTAACTGAATACAATAGAACAACAGATATTGAGGTTTGTAGTTCACTGGCTTTTACATACATTATTAGGGGCATAACTAGAAATCACTGCCCCCCCCTCCAGCAAAACGGGTCTGGGGGTATAACTTCCAGGGGAAAAGGCCCCTGCAGGGGGCCCAACTTCTTATTTTTCCTATGGCAGAAATAGCCTCAAAGTTTTGCTGGAGGGGGGCAGTGATTTCTAGTTATGCCACTGAATGATTCTCCTTACCTGCTTTATCTATAGCTGGGGAGGGCTGGGTCTGTAAAGATTAAGAAGTTAGTGCTACTCCTCAGGTAATGTGTTGAATACAGATAAGGCTTTAACAACATTAATCGTGCAGCAGAAAAACTCCTTCCTCCGACTACAATGGTTCCTGTTCTTAGTTCTTTGTTACATTTTAAAAACAGTCTTTCAGTGTGCATTATTATTTTGGGCATTAAACTTTTAAACTGTAGGTATTCAGGCTTTATATTTTATTAACAGTACATTAACAGTAAACAAAACATATTTAGAAGCAATGCAATTAGGTGGTGCATATTGTAAATCTGAAGCATTGCCACAAGGATTCTGGGAGCAGTACATTTTATAATATTTATTAGTCACTTTTAAATAAGCTGACACTCCTAAATTGTTGCCGAATGCATTCTGTAAGACAATAAACCCTACTGTTTGCTCTCATTTTGTCATTTAAAAATCACAAGCAGAAGATTGGTATTTAGATGAGTCTATCACCAAGACATTTCTACAGAAATATAGTAATCTGTGTTATGGAAATGTTTGGTTTTTATTAATCTTTCAATGCTGCATGTGGGTAATGATGATTTCAGCTTCCCATTACACTGCCCCTCGAATCATTAAACATTCACATTGTCAATGAAAACTTCAGAATTTTAAAATTAAAAAATGGTAATACTGCCTCATTTAGAACTGTCATTTAGGTATCACTGGACACATATGATTCAAAATACCTTAATATTGTTTAGGGTAGGTAAGAAACACTTTAAAGGACAATTATACTCACCTTCCCTCCACTCCTCTTCTTTGGTCAGTACCTTTTACCCAGGGTGAGGACTTGAACCACTAGGTACTCACCCCTGGGTTCACGTAACTTGAAGCACAGCCTTACTGAAACGCTGCTCTTGTAGGCTCCCCCCCCTCCTCCCCATCGGCGACGAGGCCAATAGGAAGGCATGCTCGTTGCAGCTTAATTTTAAATATATGGTGCAGTTTATGAATCCTGTTTAAAAAAAGGACATCTTGAAAATGGAAAGTTTTCAGAGAAGGGCAACTTAATTAATAAGTTACAATTACGCACACTAGAGAAAAGGCAAAACAGTTTTTGTCAAAACCCCACCACCACAACCTGTATTCAGGCTTGGTTTCATATAAATGCCCTCCTTGACACCTCTCTTGAACCAATTCTGTTCCTTTGCCAAAATGTTGACATTACAATCTTCAAAGTTATGTCCTTTTTCCTTAAGATGCAGGTACATGGCTGAGTCCTGACCCGAGGAACTGTCTGCCATGTACAATGCTGTTTTGACACCTTACCCTGGGCAATTTCCATAACACCTCTTAGCCACACCTTGCATTCAGAAGGTCCCTAACACCTTGCTGTTATATGTTAATTGGGACTTGCCAGGGTACTTATTGCCAACATATTCCTGTACAAGTCATTCTGAATTGAGAAAGCCAGTTGGATGACTAGCGAAACGTCTTCAAGAACTAAACTTTAAGTCCAGTTGATCTAACTAAATACAACAGATATACCATGACCTGGATAAATGAGAACATTCACAAGAAATTTCCACAAATGTTTCTTGCCTCTATTGGCATTTGTTATTTTGATTCTATTGGCATTATCTAACAGATACTGTTTGTTTTTAGAAAATGTGTAAGAAATTCATACATCTTTCATAACATTTATTTCCTAGTGTCAATATAACTGACATGACTGAAGTATCAAAAGTAAAGCCAGCATAAAAAAAAAATCAATCCTAAAGGAAAGACATGTATCCATTAGTGCATTGGTTGTTTGCCTTGTGGTTTCCTTGATTTAGTGTGCTTACTGTTTTCATTTAAACTTTTAGGAAATATCTAGTGAAATATTTTATGCTGTGCTTTGCTTTATGAAGCATACTTTGTATTTCACAAAAATATAGCCAAATGATATAAATGTGACATATCCAGGCAAAGCAGTACAATCTTCAGGCATGTAGGAATTTGTAATATATAAACTTTGAAAACTGTACAGGCAGAATCAAACCTTTAAAACAGAAGCAAAGTCTTGGTTTCCCATTAAAGGGATAAATCGAACATTCCAATATTTGATTTGATTCCAATATCCAATAGTTCCAATTCATCCAATATTTAGATTTTCTTCTCCCTCCCTATTAAACAGAACAGGCTGTTATATTTTTAATTTGAAGATACATTCCTGGGTTTATTTACATTACTCATAAGTATAATGCCTATTTATAACACAGAGATGCCACTCCTAGATTCATGTATATACCACTAGTCTCTATATATACTATATTTGTTTGTTTTTCAGGTACAGAGAAGAGAGTGAGCAGGGGCAATCTTGAGGAGAAAGAGTTGTGAACAGAGGCAAGAGAGGCTACCGTAGCTATGGAGAGGCAGAGGGAAGCGCGAGTGGCAGGGTCAAATCCCATCTTAAATAGCTTGTGGCAGAGTGGCACCAGAGGGAGAGGATTGGGTGAGACAGCAGCTGGAAGAGGTGGGGTCATGGGAGGGCTCATAGATACTGTCCCCCTTCATGGCTTAGCCTTTTAGTGGACCCTCCGGTGGCACAAAGTAGATGGAGGTGGTCACTATCTACCAAAGTGGTTTTGCCACTGGAGGTATGGCAGAAGTTCTGCAGTCAATTTGTCTCTTGTAGAACTGGCGCAGTGTCAGGGAGTAAAAGAAGAAAATAGAAGATAGAGGCAATCTCTATGCCTCTACTTGTTTTAAGTAAGTTGGGTTCAGACCAAGCTAGGTTTAGTACCTATGTTTGCTATTGGTCGCCCAGAGCTACTTTTTATTCCACGATTGGTTATATAGTCCCTATTTAAGCAGGAAAAAATCCAGAGTCCAACAGTCAGGGCTGAAATCCTGTCCATATACCGCCCTGGAAGCCCCGCCCTGTTTTGCCCACTCCCCTAACCCCTCCCCTGACTGTGGCCCCAACCCTTACCCCACCCCTGGCCCGCCTACCCTGTTTCCATCGTAATCATTACAGTGTGCAATTGCAGGATTTGGGATAAGTACCCAAATTCCTACCTACTTGGGCATGCCAAGTAGGTAGGCGGGAAGCAGAATAACCAGTTATTGGTCCAGAAGAGGGAAGTTGTTTAGGTACAGAGAAGGGAGTGAGGAGATGAGAGGGGGCCAACTTAAGGAGAGAGAGTTGCCCTCCCTCCTAACCCTAAAAAATATTGATACCAGTTTTATTTTACAGATTTAAGTTGTCATGTTTGTGGCCTTGAAAGGATGTTGTCACAGTTGATGTTGGCAGTTGCTGGAGGTAGATGGCACATCATTTGGTAGATTTGCCAGTGTACTTGTATGGATGGAAATTGTAAAATTTATAAACATTTCAAAAGAAATATTACAGGGCATCTTTACCGAAAAATAGGCTATTTTAAATTGACCATAACTGGAAACTATAATTTTTCCCAATTTTTAGTTGATATGCCCCCAATTTCTTGAGATAACTAATCTTCTTATATTTCAGCTGTCAATCAAGTTCCTTGCTCTCAAAAATATATTCTTCTGTGAGTAGTTTTACAGCTGGACTGGTGACAGAGTTTTGACAGTTGGAATGCTATATGTTGTGTGCAGGCTTGACAGTTAGTTTGTGGGGGAAAAGTCATGTTGGATGGAAGTGTTAGTGGTTAAAAGAGGGAGGGAGGATACTGCTCCTAAACAAAATGTGTGCTGGATTGAAGGCATGCAGCAGCACATGCAAATCAAAGTTACTACTTACATGTATTCAATTATAGATTAAGATGGCGCTAAGTAATTTTATTCAGTATAGTGTCCCTTTAAGAAATAAAAGTTTATAAAAACGTTGGTGTTTGAACAAAATGTGAATTAAGCTGTGGTCTCTACCACTTCCTTTGAAATCACTGCGGTGTAATAATTACAAAAACTAGCATTTACAGGATTTGGAGTAAGTACCCAAATTCCACGAGTCATTGAGTTATGATACTTTCTAACATGACTGCACTGAAGCCTGGTTGTTTTATTACACACTGTATATAAGACCATTGTAGTGCCTACGAATGACCGTAGTCAGCATTGCGGTTGGTCAGGAATCAATGAATGAAAATTTCCGATGGTCGGTATCGGCTCCCTTTACTCTTAGTAAAGGTGACCGATCCAATAGTACTGTGTATGGTCGCAGGGCTGTCTGACCCCTATATCGAGAATGGGGATCGGTCGGCTCTGTGTGTGCAGTCCCTAGAGCATGTGTGCAGACAGATACCAATGTGATCTGTCACCACAGTGCTGAGGAGATCGCATGTGTATGGCCAATTTTACTGTACATCAGATACGTGCATGTTGAGAAAACTAAAAGGGCACTACGCATTCATTGTTTCCACCAGCCTTGTCTTGTGCCTTGGCGTTTCTACCTGACACAAAATACAGTCCTTAGCTACTGGCCTCAGCTTTACTGTATGTGCAGTACTGACCTGACCTTAGACTGTTTGGTACACACATTTTCTGCAGACATTTTATTTGTTCTTTAGGGCTAGACCACACTAGCCCATTTTTCACTCCCCTCTGATAACAATATGCAATCTGTTTGCATGTGAGAAATGCATAGTGGTGCATGTTAATGTTGGGGGCCGTAAAAAAAAATTTTTTTTAGCCTGATCGACCGATACATTGAACTAACGAGCGATCAGGATGAAATATTGCATGGTGTGTACCCAGCTTAACAGTCAAACAATAGTTCCAAACAACATTTATCTGATATCTGTACCTTTATTGAGAACTATTTCCTTGCTTGCACAGCTCACCCAAGTGTTCTAGAATAGAAAGCTACACACAGCTTATATTTGACCAGCTGGTGGAGCTAAAGAAACACAAATGAAATAGATAAAAACATTATTTGGGACATAATACAGTATGCTACATTAATCTATTAATAAAAACAGTTGTGATGCATAAAATAGGAAGAAATGTTAACTGTGACCCACTGTAAATATATAAAACTTTTTTATTGCATATTTTATAGAATCATTCACTTGTCTGTGTGTGCAGTACAACAATCAACCATTTTGGGTTATAATAGCATCTGTGTTGCCTTTTGACTGGGTGTCATCCTTTGATCCAACTGGGAAATCAACAAATGGCACTCGACCAAATGGCTATACCGAGTGTCGTCTGCTCAGGCATTGGGTGTTGTGTACAAGGCTTTACTGATATCAGTCACCCTAAAAATGAATTTTGGCCAAAAGCTAGGTGTCCCCTGCCCACACCCAGATATTTCTTTAAAAAAAATTTCAGATCGCTACTTACAGCCCCTTCTCTCCTGCGGCCTCGTTCTTCTATATGGTCATGGAACTCCTCGGTGGAGTAATATACTTATATTACACTATAGGTAGCGTATTATACCTTATATAAAGGACTACTCATATATTTTGCAAGTAGGGATGGCATAGACTTCTCGAACTATCTCGGACGCGGACTTTCGATATTTCCCGGACATTCGATGATTTATCGAATGTTCGAACGGTCGAACATTCGAAAAATCATTGAATTTAAAAAAAAAGTGCCCACATGTCCAAAATCACCCAATGGCAGCTAATTTGAGCATTGCCAGCCCCCTGGGTATAAAAGGCAATGCGACAGGGCCATTTAGTCAGTGTGTTGAAGAGTGTTTAGTGGAGACCTGACAGTGTAGGTATTGGAGAGAGATTTTTGCGCTTTTTGAGCTTTCTGTGTGTGGATTTCAGCGTGGTGGTTTAGCACTTGTAGTTACCCACCCCTGTATTCACACATCTTGAGACCCAACAGTCCTTTTAAGGACTAACCTTCCTTGTGAGACCCAAAAGTCCTTTTAAGGACTACCCTTGTGAGACATAAAAGTCATTTTAAGGACTAACCCCCCTATAAGTCCTTTGGACAATTTTTGTGTTAGACCTTCTAGGTGTCCTGTTTTTTTGTTTGTTTCTGTATCTGTGTGTCAGCGTTTGTGTGTTTGTGTAACTGACAGTGCTGCGTTCAGCAGCAATCAGCAGCTTTTGCTGTCTGATCTGCTGTTTGCTGTCAGTCGTGTCAGTTGTTGCTGTTTGCTGTTTGCTGTCAGTTGTGTGCCTGCCTGGCTCCGCAATAATGTTGTCCAATTGCAGTGGGTCTACTGCTACTCAATGGTGCTGTTCCCACAATCCCTATCCCCTTCCCCGTTTTCCCTTGCACGAAGCATACTCTGAGGGAGAGAAGCCAATGGGGTATGGGGTCTGTCCGGTGGGGCCAAGTCTGCCTGGCTCCTCAATAATGTTGTCAAACTGAAGTGAATCTACTGCTACTCAATGGTGCTGTTCCTACAAACCGTATCCCCTTCCCCGCTTTCCCTTGCACGAAGCATGTTTATAGTCAATATCATTTGTAAAGATAAAACACAGAGATTTGTTTAGTTTAACTTTTTTAGTAAACGTAAGCACCTTGCTTACATATCAATAATAAGTATAACAATAATAAAATAATAAAAAAAATATATAAACAATAATAATAACAAACATGGTGGTATATATGGTGGTATAGTGGTGATACTTAGTCAGAGTTTGTCAGAAAGATCTGCCGCAGAACCGCCTGATTAGTGGTGCAAAAGGTGGTGTTTTATACAACTCAATCACAGATAAAATTTAATATATAAATGTGATACTTGCCTTGGGAATTCTGCTGGATGTCCTGGACGTAGTTCCGTCTCTGCCATTTGAGGTCTGACCACCTCTTTTGGAGCTGAGAGGTGGTCAGATGTGTGCCGTTTGCACTCTTTAATGTTGGGGGTGCCGATTGGCATCCCGTCATAACCCAGTCGGGTGAGATATTCCACCATCAAACGCTGCCATTGCATGGTGGCCATGCTTTCTGGTGGGGAAAGTGATGGTGAAATGACTACACCCACTTTCCAGGCTTGATTTTAGATCCTGGATTGCATATAGAAGTCAATGGGAAGAAGGGAATTATAATCGAATGTCGAAATCGAATCGGCGAGTAAAATGTACATGGTATCTAGGCGCGAACGCGAATCCGCGAGTAAAGGGTCCATTGAAACCTATACGCGAGCATCGAATCCGCGAGTAAAATGTCCATGGTATCTAGGCGCGAACCCGAATCCGCGAGTAAAGGGTCCATTGAAACCTATACGCGAGCATCGAATCCGCGAGTAAAATGTACATGTATCTAGGTGCGAACGCGAATCTGCGAGTAAAGTCTCCATTACAGCCTATACGCAACATCGAATCTGCGAGTAAAATGTCCATGTTACCTCGAACGGTCGAACGCGAAAGTAGCGCGTGAGAGTAAAATCGATTTTACGAAAGTCCTGGATATTGGAACATGCTCCTCAGACCATTTCCCAGGTCCCACAGCCATTTACATTAAGTTACCATTAATATTTTAGTTGTATTTGACTCGAACTTTTCGAACTATTTGCCTCCCATAGACTTTAATCGGTCCGTTTTCGAACTTTCGAACTTTCCCAATAGTTCGAAAGTTCGAAAACGGACCGAACTTTCAATAGTTCGACCATCTCTATTTGTAAGCACAGTGGAAAGCATGGGCAATGGAAGGGACTATACTTACTGTAATATGGCAGCTCTCACAATTGGTATTTGGGCTGAAAAAAACTATGCATTACTGAGGCATGCTGCTGCAGTACAGACTGCTTGCATATGATGTTACCTTCGATACAAGTTCTTGGCCTATCCCCTTTTAATTGACTGCTACCATACCATCTTATTAATAAAGAGACAGAATCCAGAGTTGGGTGTATAAACGGCCACAGCATTTTATTTATTATTTACATAATATGCATATCTTTGCATATCCTTAATCCCCCTGGTCCTTGCAAACTTGTATAACCGTGGTTGCTATGGCAACCCCATAAACCAGCTGACACCAATGACTTCCTTCCTTGTTTGTATGCCAACCTCCTGTTAGGGAGGGCATGTAAACCACCACCATGTCCGTCTGCAAGGACCCCACCGCCACTAGGGGTCGAGTGTAATCCTATACTCGGCCCCGGCCGCCACCCAACAATTGAACCGCCCTTTCAACCCCCTCCTGCAAGCCCAATAGGAAAATATCCAAGCCAATATCGTTAAGATGAACACCGTCGTCTCTAAGCAGCGATTTATTATCACCTTCGAGCTGACGGTGTCGAATGGCTATACCTCCCATTGCTCGCACAAAACGAGATATCCTTGTGTTTAGCACCTGCCTGCTGCGTTCTATTGCTAATGGATTTCTGGCGCCCAACCAGGATACTCTTGGTATGATTTCTGACCATACGATCACTGCTGACGAGAACATCTCGACCATACGTGCTAGATCTGCCGTAATCATGGTGATCAATTTTACTAAACCAACTGTGCACAGATCATTACCCCCCGCATGTATTACTAGGACCACTGGACCCCTCGGGTTGGACTCGCAACTTGTGGTTGGACTACAAGATAATACTCCCGCAGGCGACGACCTGCACATAGAGAGTTAATGTTTTCTCTTTAACTAAGAGTTTCTTCAGCGTGAAGTGAAGTGTAAAACACGGGAGTTAGGGACGGGGACTTAAGAGTTAAGCTTAACCATTTATAGAACGGACAGTGTGGTCCGGTTCATTTGAAGTTCGAACTTCTGAGTTGTGTTTCTTTGCTAGCTAGCATTATACGGAACATTGAGAAACCCTACTATTTGTCTTGTCTGTCTTGCATGCTTATATGTAAGTGTCTGATTTATTAGAGTATAAGTTTTTTTTTTCCCTCCCCTCCTTTTGCTTCAGTGTGATTTGTTTCCCTAATTGTATTCACTGCGCTTATTGTTAACCTTCTTGCTTACAGGATGGAGAGTTTCACAGTAAAGGTGTCTGACCCAAACATGATAAGTCATTTAAAGTATATTAAAGTGTTTTAATTCTAAGTTTACAGGTTTCCAATGTGTGGGAAAATACTGATATTCCGAAGAATTTTCCTGGAAACTCAAGAGGATTAGGTGATCCGCATTGGTGGTACAGATTATGGCAATCCATGGTTTGATAATATATTGGGTTGGATAAAAGATGTATATTCTTATTGTGAGCTCTCTTAGTGAATTTTATTATACATCTGATTATATTAATAAGTAAAGTTTAAATTTGGTTAATGCTGGTTTCACTTAGAATGTTTGGACTCGATGTTTTCTATTATAAATGTATTTTCCATCCTGGATTTTTTTTTTTTTTTTTCAAGTTTCCTAAAATTCTGTGTGAACCGTTATCTCTGCCTACATTCCTAACCCCCCTCTTCCCCCGCCTCCTTCTCTTCTTTCGCTTGCATGTTATTAACTAGTTAATGGGAAGTATATAATTGCGAATGGAGGTAGGAATGTTTAAGGAAGTTTTTTTTCTTATATTATAGAGGTTTTTGAGAAAGTGAAGATTTAGAAAGTGAAGGGCAAGGATCTGGTAGAGTTTCTGTTGGTGTTAAAGAGGAATCAGCTTCATAATAGCAAATGTTTATTTGTAATAAATTAGATCATTGGTGAGACCCGTTATATCTATATAGCTAAGTAGGATGTGAAAATACAGTCACAGATAGATATCCCCTATGATGGCAGTTGTGATGGATTTTCCCACAAGTGATTCCCTCGCTGTGGTACAGCTCATGGACAGAATGTGTAATCCTATTTGTGTTCTTCATATACGAGGTAAGCTGTTTAATTTTTTTTTGATGATACAGGGACTATGTGCTTCTCTATCAAAGCTTCCTTATATTAATGGTCCCTCAGCTGATTGCAAGTCTTTTGTAGAGATTTATTGGGGTATTTGCAGAGACTAAGAATATAAAATATCTGTCACTAATAGGGATAATGGCCAATTGTTATTGTCTTATTTTTCATTTGAATTATTACCAGATTACCCCATTAATTTGATAATACCGGATTTAGTATATTGTGTATCTTAATTTTCTTTAGTGGCATAACTTGTTGGAAGTAAAAGTTGATATACGGATTATTTTTTTTATGCCCCTAACCCTTTTTTTTAACAGGATATAATTAATAGTATTCTGCCAATGGTTTGTACCTTTGTAAAGCAATGAGTAATTATAAAGACTATCTTCCTATTTTATACCCCTATTATAGCTCATAATACAGATAGTTCCTATAGTTTTGGATAGATAAGCCCTTATTAGCATTTCTGCCGATACCCAATGTAATACAGTTGTTGATTTTGAGATATGCCTTTTTTCTGCATGTCGGCTGGTGCTGCGGCTCATTCTTTTTGTATTCATTTTTTGAAAAGTCCCAATTTATGTGTCACTGTTTGACATAGAGATTTGGTGGACTTGCCAGTGACAGACTCTATGGCTCTCTGTGAAGTGTTAAAATAATAATGGGTTTAGCCACATGGTTCTAGGATTATTGAAATATGTTAATTGTCAAATATGTTAATGTGGTTATTGTGTATCCAGAGCAAGGAGGTATGTAAAATGTTTCCTCAATTGTGCTGCATCAAAAGCTTCCAGAAAATACAATATTGCAAAGACTCAGTTCAATATCTTGGTTGTATAATATCTAAGGGTGAATATCTGGTCAGCCCCGCCAGAGATAAAGACATTTCAAACACCCTGTAATAAAGCTGAATTGGTCGGCTTCATGAACTTTTACCAACAATGAATCCCAGCCAGCTCCCACTGGGACCAAAAGCTCCAAAATGCACCATTAAAGACTGTCCAAACATCATTCTATGGACACTGCAAATGACAAAGAATGTTTAAATAATTGTAATAACATTTATCTCTGCCCCTGCTCTGAGCCTTCTGAATTATGATAAATCTTTTCATTTGTATTATAAGAGAACATTGTAAAATCATGGTGGCAGTTTTATCACAATATCACAGAGACACCTTGAAACTAGTCACTTATTTTTTTTTTCTCTCTCTAAGTCATTGGCAATCACTGTTAAGAGAATGCATCTCTGCAGTCTGTACAATGGCTGGTGAGGCCCCAACTTTATTATATTGGACACGGAGAATGTTTAATTAACATCTAATCATGTTTATAAATGCTAAAGAATAGAATATGAACTATCCGATGTCTCACAGAGTATGAGGTTATTTTAAATCCATTATGGTCTTAGAAGTTAAATATATTCAGGTCTTACCCATAGTATATTCCTTTTATTTACTGTATTAAGATTAGGTTAAATTAATACCCAAGCAATTAATATTTAAATATAGGTGTAAATCTCTACCCAGTCCGATTTGATTCTCTACCAATTAGAGCTGTTATGGTTGTGTTTGTATATAATGTATATAGATCTTCAATTCCCAGATTCTGTTTGGAATTTAGTCCGTTACGTGTTTTGTTTATTTAGCTTAATTTTTTCTTTGACCCGTACTGGTGTTTTGTTTAAGGTTTAAGCTGTTAGTACATTGTTTCCAGGTATGATTTTAATGTAGTTGGTTTTTGGTAGAATTTGGCAGTAGAAAGTTTATAAATGAGAATGGTGAGCTGACTTTACATTAATTTAATTTGTGGATTATTATCTTCCTTATGTTTTAGTTGTTTGAATGGAATGATTGTGAGTTCTTCTCATGTTTAAGGGATCTCATATATGTGTATAAGTTGCTATTCTTTTCTCCGTTTCTTTTGTTTCTTTCCTGCGTTCATACTTTTCCCCGACAATGTTATTGTTTCGGTTTTAATTTTTTGTTTTCTCCCGATTCATTTTTTTTCAAGTATTGTTTTTAGACCTTTTAGGTCTTTATTAAAGAGGGGATAGTTATAGTAATAATATGGCTCATAAAAGTCTTAGCCACAATGTTTATTGCCCAGATACATGGTATATCCCACAAAAGTATAAAAGCAACCCAGACTGAGATGGGAAAGAGATTTTGTGTACAGGATTTAAACAAGCTCGTTCATTGTCAGGTTTCTAGATGTCTTATTTGTGCACGAAATAACACGCAATGTAAAACCCATGGTAAACACCAGCATTTACCCCCACCGCAAGGCCCTTTCCAAGACTTACAGATTGATTTTACTCATATGCCCAAATCTACCACAGGATGTGGATATTTACTGGTTATTGTGGATAGATTCAGTAAGTGGCCAGAGGCATTCCCAACTAGAAAAGAAGATGTGAAAACTGTTGCTAAAATTTTGTGTAAGGGAATTATTCCTAAATGAGGTTGTCCCGTTAGGATAGATTCAGATAAAGGGCCAGCCTTTACTTCTAAGCTAATACAAGACATTGTGTAATTGATGTTCATTGAATAGAAGTTTCATATCCCCAGAGTTCAGATGTTGTTGAACGAATGAACCGCACAATAAAAGAGAAGTTTAGGAAGGCTACTGCAGGTTCTTTCAGTAAATGGGATATTTATTTACCAGCTGTATTAGCAGAGATTCTTATGGCCCCAATTCTACATCCAAGTTGTCTCCTTTCGAAATTTTAATGGGTAAACCATTCCCTACGCTTTGGGCAGTTAAGACAGGGATATTAATAACAGGTGACCTGGAATTTATCCAGGAAGCTTATGTAGTAAAACTGATTGAAAGATTGAATGGCATCTGTGGTGATGTTTCTTTGTTTTTTTTCTTTATTTTCTAGTGCTCTGACGCACCCTGTTTAAATCAGGTAATGTGGTCTTGATGAAGGTGTTGTGACTCGCACAGCTATCTTGGTTGAAGGCAATCCATCGTGGATACATGCTTCCAGAGTAAAGCGCACACCGAATCTGTTGATTGGAGAACAAGATGGCTTCAGAGACCGCCCAGATGACTTCAGACACGCCCAGATGACTTCAGAGATGACAACACACCCACCCTCAAGGAGGAGGATTAAGATGAGCCCGGATTCCAAACCAGTGATGAATTGTAAAATCCAGATGAAATATATTTTCCTGACCTGTTCATTTTTCATCTTATTCTGTGGTTTTTCTATTTTTAAGTAATTAGAATGCACAAAGCTTCCCGCTCTATTACTTAACCCTGTGTTCCATTGCCCCCAGATAACATTTGGGAGTATATTTCAAAGAAGCTCCTAAGTATAACTGACTTTTGTTTAGGAAATGTAAAAGTGTTCAGGACATTATAAGTACTTGTTTAGTCGCTATTCCAGTTTCAGTTCCAATATGTCTCCAATACTATCTGACTGATCAGTACTATAAGATATTGGATCCCAATTATCCGAGAAGATGATGTAACCCCGCTTAAATTTTCCAGAATACCTCAACAGACCTCCCGTGAATGAACTGTAGATATAGTTATGATTCGGACTCAAAATGTTACTGATGCTGAAGTTTGTTTTATTTTTACTTGTCCTGCTGCTACACAATGTGTTTCTGTGAATAATAACATGAAGTGTAATCTCACCTACCAAACGACATCAAATTATGTACACATTGTTTTTTCAGAGGGATGGGTTATGGCCTGTGGGAATGTTAGCTACACTTATTTACCTGCTAACATTTCTGGAGGTCCTTGTGCTATCAGTAGATTAAGTATGGTGATGGTGCCAAGCACACATTTGCAATCTTCTTCTTTCCTCTCTGCAGGTAAACGTAATCGCAGGGATCTTATAACTATGCCAGAGGATTGTAAGTCTAATGTACATCCCCTATCTGAAACTGAAGTTGTTGCTTTAGGTGCTAGTATCGTAGGCGTTCCAGGTCTAGCAATATATACTGGTAGACAATTGCTTTATCTTGCATGTGTAGTAGCTAAAGAAATAAATATAACTAGCTCTATCCTTACCAATATGCTAACTAACTATAATACTCTGGAACATGCTGTTCTCCAGAATCGTGCTGCTATCGATTATCTACTTTTGTTGCATAGTCAAGGATGTGAAAGTGTTGAAGGTATGTGCTGCTTTAACCTTTCTGATCATACCCTCACTATTAAATATCAGATCAGTACTTTGCAACAACTTAGTAATCACATCAAGGTAGATGATGGTAAATTTTCTTTCTGGAACATGCTTTTTTGGTGGCTTCCCTCCTGGGGTCAGCTTCGCAATATTTTTGGTACAATTATAATAATCATATGTGTTCTGATTCTCTGTTGCTGCTGTATTCAATGTGCCCCAGGATGTATTTCTATATTCGCATCTGTTTGCAAGTTTCCTACTAGTCGTAAAACTATTGCTCACGCTGCAATGTATAATGATGTAATCGCTATGAATGATATTTCCACTGATAATGTTGCTATACGTTACATATAATTTCCGTTTAGTTATCCCTTTGGGATAAAAGGGTGGAACTGTTAGGTTTTTATATATTCTGTATAATCACTTAGCCTAATAGCAGCGCCGACGTGTGACCGTGTCTTGAGGGGACTCTGTGGTGAGACCTCTTTGGTGGTGGTGACCCAGACGTATCCGAGCTGGTATATCGCCTCCGCACAGGCGCGCCCCTTAGTGACGCCCTGGAGTGATGGCAGGAGCACTCTCCTTCGCTCCTATTCCAACTCTCGGCTACCTGCCTATCACGGCTTACCCCTTGCCTACCTTGCCTTCTGCCATGATTCTCGGTTCCTCTGGATGACTCAGAGGAAGGGCTTCTCCAATTTCTCCTAAACCTTCTCCCCCGTTCCTCCCTCCTTACTCCTCTTTGTGCTTCCCTGACCTCCCCCCTTATCTCCTCTATTACCCTTATCACTGACGGGGTGCGCCTTGCTGTAGACCGAGCGTCTACAAAGTCCAGCTCGCCCTCCTCGGCTGAGCCATGTTGTCCCGCTCGGTCTAGATTAGCCCTCATTTCTGCTGCCGCTACAAATTCATCCAGTGACGGGAAGGGCCTTGAAGGTCCTGGCTCCGCTTCTCTCCTGTCCCCCTTAGCATGCGCAGGTGCCTCGTAACCAGGTGCCTTACTTGCTACCCTCCCTGGTTGACTAGGGCCCGCTGCTGTCTGGCTTCCCTCGGCCTGGTTCCCTGTGGCCTGTCTCCCTGATCTGGCTGTTATGGTTGCTTGTTTCTGGCCTACAGCCTGCCTTTTTGTTTGTGGGCGCTGTGCCTTAGGGGCAGCCGCCCTTCTGCGCCTGGGAGTGGGCGAAGTATCAGGGTTAAACCTTGATGGGGGTTGGGATCTCCTAGGAGGCCTACTGGTCTGTCTAGTGGCCGGCCTGCCTGTCCTTTCCCCTGTTGCTGGGGCCCCTTGTGCTACTGCTGCTGTGGGTTGAGCGCTCCCCAGCAGCTGCCTTAACCATTCTGCTCCCTCCCTCCCCATCCTCTCCAAGACCTGTTTTTGGAGGTCATCTAGTTCTGCCATCTTCCTTCTTCCACCTTTTTTTTCCCCCGTTCCTGGCTGGTTGATCGCGCTTAAAAGCACGTTATGGCAGCCTGCAGGAACTTAAAATGGCGCCCGGCGACCGCGCACGCGCCTCTTTATACCCGCCCCACGCGTCGCCTGCTTGTGGCGTCATACGCACGCGCCCATTCCCTGCCGCAGTGCATCACTGGGAACGGGCGCGCGAGTCCGGGATCGCCGCGCCGGGATACACAGCCCGCAGTCAGGGGTAGCGTTGCCTATTCGGCAGGCTACCCCACAGGACACTGAAAGGGTAAGGGTATGAACCTTATAAACATTATATGGTTTCACCACAGTGCCCCTTCTTTAAAATGAATGAATATTTTATTTAGATATAGCACATTTTTAAAGAACATTAAGCATCACACCTTTTCCCCTAAAATGTTTTGAAGGACAGTATAATTTAAAATATGATTCCCAAGGCAGTGTAAAGTATTCAATGTGATCTAAATGTAACAGACAAAGCAGTTAAGGCTAAAGAAAGCCAAAGTAACTGGGCACAAACACAACAATAGTTATATTGTAGGGCAAAAATCATTGGAAGGACATCTATGATACTTACTAAGAGCAGAGAAACAAAGGGTAACTATGGTCCAAAAATGACTTTAGGTTAATTGACAGGAATTTCTTTGTTGAGTATTTTTGTAATTTACTTTCATTATTTTACATAGTTTTGAAGATATTTACATTTTTATGTGTGATATGGTAGCAACATCACCAGATCCTCTGCACTTCCTGCTTCCTGCTCTGAAACCATGTGACAGTCCCTCTTTCTTGTGTCTCCTCCTCTTGTGGACCCCTGTGGATTCTCCCCCTGCAGACCTCCATGTCCCCTCCCCTTACAGCCCCTCCTGCTGCAAGGGGAGGAGCAAAGGAGGCCATGCAAGGGGAGGGGCCATGGGGCCTGCTAGTGGGAGGGGCAAAGGGAGGCTACACTCTTTCTCTTTCTGGTTTCTTCTGCTTTTTCCTGTACTGAGAATCTTCCAATCGCATATTAGAAGGCGGAACTACTATTTGTGACCGCAGAATGAGAACCTACCACTAACTTTCTTACCAGTAATTTCTTTACTGGTTAATTTTAAAGGTAGGAACCTGGCTTTTCATTTAAAATAAACTTTTTTGGAGACCACAGTTCCTCTTTAAGGATGAAGTACTACTCCTTTTGTAGTGATTAAATACAAGAAGCCCCTCACAGCTGACATAAGACTAGATTGTGCTCAACAAGTCTGCCTTTTTTACCAGTAAAAGCTACAATGGTAAGAATAAAAAGGGTATATCAAAGCAGAGTTTCACTACAAATTTGTCACCATAACAAGTTTTAACAAATACCACATTGTTGAATATTTGTGGTATTCAGCAATAAGATGTTTAGTTCTTGAAAATGTTCCTCTTGCCATCTGACTGGCTTTCAGAATTCGGCAATAAATACCCTAGAATGTGTCTCAATATGCACATAACAGCAAGGAGTCAGGGACCTCCTGAATGCAAGGTGTTGATTACATTGTAAGAGCTGTTATTTAGTTTAATTGTATATGCCAGACAATCAGGGCCGCCATCAGACTTTCCTGGGCCCCATACTGGATACATTTCTGGGCCCCCCATAGCACGAACCAACTCAGACAGTCCATACCTCCCAATATTTTAAAACGCAAAAGAGGGACCCGTGGGAAGAAGAGAAGCGGCAAATGCGGATTTTTCCCCCACAATCACTTTAAGACCACTCCCACTTTGTTAAGGTTACACACATTTAAAGACCATTATTCCCGTTTTACATTGTTGCCTGCAAATTATATGTCAACTAGACATTAAGCCCGTTAAATTAACAGGCGCGAGAAATGCTCTACTCCCCGATGCACACACAGACCGGTAATATAAATGTACCGTGTCCCGCACAACACTTAAGATGCCCTCATGCCCAATGGGCACAGACTGGTAAATATAACATACCCCTATATACTCGAGTATAAACCGACACGAGTATAAAACCGAGGCACCTACTTTTTACCTCTAAAAAGGCGTAAAGTGATTGACTCGAGTATAAACCAAGGGTAGAGAAAATGACCACAACTGCCTTCTGATCTGTATTGTTTTAAGGCTTTAGTTGCCCTTTAAATGGACAGCAGAATTCCCATACAGTAGTCACTACACGTAATAGCCAAATCCAGTATGGTTATACTGTATGGGACTACTGTAGGGAAGCTGCTGTCCATTTAAAGGGCAACTAAAGCCTCAAAACAATACAGAATCAGAAGGCAGCATAGATATCATCCTCCTTCTGATTCTGTATTGGTTTAGCTTTAGTTGCCCTTTAAATGAAGATCAGAAGTCCTATACAGTAATAACTATACTGGATTTGGCTATTACTGTATGGGAATTCTTATGTCCATTTAAAAGGCAACTAAAGCCTCATTCCTTGGCACTCCAGATGTTTGGAAACTACACCTTAGTTGCTGGGAGTTATAGTTTCCAAACATCTGCAGTGGCAAGGAATAGCCACTGCAGGAATTACTCTACTTCCCCCCCTTCTGAGTCCTCACAGTTGCCTTCTGCTACCTGCTCCACATGTTCCCCTGCAGGCTGCTCTGAATCCTCTTCTCTGCTCCGGCGGCCACATGCTCCACTTTCCTCTGCTGGCTGACTCGGCACTGGGAAGTGAGGCCGGCGCTGAGTAGTGACGTCAGCCAGCAGAGGATGCGGAGCGCGCTGCCGCCGGAGCAGGTAAGTGTTTGACTCGAGTATAAACCAAGACTCTTTTTTAGGCTATTTTTTTAGCCTGAAAATCTAGGTTTATACTTGAGTATATACGGTTCCTTTAAGCCAAGCCCACACAGACTGGATCCCATATTAGACCCCATATTATATTCTACATTAGTGTTGCTTAAAACGTATTTCTATTGATATATTCACCCCTTTCTTCATGCTCAAATTCTTACACCTACCCATTTGTGCACTGTCTGGAAAAAGGCTGCCACTATTGCCACACAGCATGGCAGCTCCACTCTGTCCTGCCTATTTCCATATTTCTATCTCAGATTGCAGCTCCACACACCATCTCTATCCTGTCTATATCCTGATAATAGAGATGGTGTGCTGCAATGTGACAGACACAGAGATAGAAATTTGGATATGGGCAGGATAGGGATGGTGTGAAGTTGCCATACTGCTATATAAGACACAATCTCTATCCTGCTTATATCCATATCTCCATCTCAGTGTGGAGCTGCCATAGTGCTATGCGACAGAGATGGAGATATGTATATAGGCAGGATAGAGATGCTGTGGAGCTGCCATGCTGCCCCCATGGGGTAGGTAATATAGCCCAGTAGCCCTATTAGGCTATTATCTACCCCATGTACAGTGCATGCCTTAGTAGCAGAATGCAAACAAGGCATGCTGGGAGTTGTAGTTTCTTAACATGGGAAGTTACAAGGTTTTCCATCACTGCTATATATAGGTTCTGGCCCCAGCAGCCCCATAGAGGAAGTTTATCAGTCCCTGTACACAGCAGTGAGACAGAGGGTAACAATGCCCCCCATGGACTCTCACAATCAAAAATGGGTTCAGTATAACTTACAGTTACTCCCTCCTGCTCTCTATGGAGATCACAGCACAGAAGATACAAGTTCAGGGGAGGGGCGGAGCCACATAGACAGAAACACCCTGTTTGTCTTCTCTATCTAGGAATGTATCAGTATTGCAAAAAAAAACATTTTTTTTTTCCCTTTCACTCTCTGGGCCCCTTTCAAGTCCGGGCCCCATACAGGAGTACCCCCTGTACCCCCCTGATGGCGGCCCTGCAGACAATAGATGTTGAACATTGCCACCAATATTCTGGTTTCTTAGTGTTGGCATACATAGCTTCCATTATGCCTAGTCTTACTCTTTGCCCAAAATGTTAACATTGCAGTCATGAAACATATGCAATTTTTCTTTAAGATGCAGGTACATGGCCTGATCCGAGGGGTTGCCTCTTCTGTTCTGGGCCATACAGTATATTTGTGCAGTTGTTGTTGCAGATTTTGGTTGCATCTGTTGCTGCCCCAGTGTGTTGCTTGGTTTAAAGCAGAAAAGGATATACAGCCTGATGCACCAAGAGCCACTATCGGCAACCCAGCCTGCGATGCTATATGCCAATACTTGCTCGGCAAATTGCTAACTGCCGTTCTTCTGTTTTGGCACTTTTAATGGCAGCTATTAGCTGGCGTTTAAAGTATTGCAATAGAATGCCGCTTTTGACATATAACATCGTATGCAGCAGCTGCACGGTTTACTTCTGCATTAGCCGTGCAGCTGCCGCAGTGAAGGAGTTTAAGTCATGCTAACCGATATAACAAAAATAACAAACTCCAGAACAGGAGCGGTGGGCCCGTTGGTGTATCACCCTGATAGTGTGTCTTGAAAATTCTTTTTAATTTCTCTGGCATCCCAGATGTCCTTGCCTTTTCTCCTTATATGCTTTTCATCTTCTGGTGTTCTTTTCTTTACTTATTGCAGTTTTGAAAAGGCCCAGTGTGGATATCTGCTTTAAGGCCTCCTTTGTTTCTGTGTTAGTGGGGAGGATTTCTGCTCTGTGTTGTAGGGTTCTGATGCCCCTCCAGCTTATGACTAAAGGGTGGTGGGAGTCAAAGAAAAAGAGAACTGGTCTGTGTAAGTTAGCTGTCTGCAAACCTTTACTTCTAGAATGAAAAAACCTTGTGATGCTTTTTTCTTTCCATGTAGACATGCTAGACATTCAAATGCTAATGCCCCTTCCCAACTAGAGTGACCTCTGCACAAGCATGTGTGTTTTAGGTTTTGATTTCACTCTTGCATGGTAACTTTTTCTGAACTGCACACAGCCCCTGCAATTTTCGTCTTAAAGTTATGCTAACCTTTTGTAAATAGATTAGCATCACTTTAAATGCTAAACTTGCAATTTCAGCTTGCTGTAAAGGAACTTGCTTGTATACAAGATTTTCAGGGTTATTCAATAAAAGTTCTTATTGGTTAAAATTGTGCTAATTTTGCCCCAACCAATCAGATGTTAGCTTTCCAATGTTAAATAAGATCTGATTGGTTGGGGCAAAATTAGCACCATTTTAAACTATAAGAACTTTTATTAACTCTCCCTGTATGTTAAGAAACTGCAAACAAGGTAGTAATAAAAGAAATACAGTGTAATTAACTGGCTTCTTCTACTGTGGGTTATTTTAGCAGGTGTCTATTTTCTGTCTGTAAAAAATCAAAACAAATAATGTTGTTTTAAAGTACTGTGTATTGATTACCTCCTACCTTAATCATGTCTGGACACCAATCACTTTCTTGTACAAATAGCTCTAAATTGCACAGGAAAAATGGCTTTGTCCTTTGGAATTACAGTTTATATCAAACTGTACGCAGCAAAAGCACTAAAGAAAGCAGAAGGATATTGTATTTTAGTCAGGATCTACTTTTTACTTTACATTATTGGCTAGTATAATTCCATTATAGGCACTAAATGTCTTGATACACTTGATTCTGCAATGAAGAAACTGTATTATTTTGTTTTTGGGATATGAACATGGCTTTGTTTTAACAGCAAGAAGATCGATAAAAATAATATAACAAAATATAACCTGGCAACACTAGGACAATATTATAGAGGAAAGTGTGAAATAAAAGGCTAAAAACAGATTTGTTCTCATATATACTGCTGCCTTTGTTTCTTTGAACCGTATATATAGCTACATTTCTTTTAAAACTTCTTGGAATATGTATAGATTGTTATTGAAGGGAAATTTAATTCATTTTACATTCTTATTAAGTGATTACTTATGCAAGGGTATATGCTCATGAAGAGTGCCCAAGATGCATACAGTTTATAGCATCTGTACCCTGTGCCATAATGTTTTACATAACCTGAACACCAAACTGTTCCTTGAAGAAAGCTAAGGTAAGTTTAGATAATATACTGAATATATTGGTAGTGTTTGTGGACACTTTTACTTCTTTATGGTAAAAAGCATTGCTTTGGAGCACTATTGGTTAAAGGAGAACTACCTTCATTTTTAAAAAATCTTAAAGGGCATGTCCACACCCCAAACTAAAATTTAACCCACTACTGGCCCCACTATGTAGTGTGTAAAAATCCTTACCTCACATCCCAGCTCCATATGGTTCTCCTGTAGTCCCCCCCAAAGTCCCAAAAACTGGCCAGCAGGAGGTTAGCAGAGTCCATATAGGACTCCCGGCAGCCACGTCCGTGATTGTCTGCCTTTTAGCCAATCATGGACGTGGCTGCCGGTCCCGCCCCCTGCTTGCATTTCCGTGCAAGCAGAGGACTGGGGAAGTGCGGCGAAGGATAGAGGCATGGTAAGTAAAGATTATTCTGTGAATAATAGTTATGGGGTCGGGGCTGGGGGAAGGAGCAGTACATTATATAAAAAGTTTATTACAAAGGGGTGGACATGCCCTTTAATGTGAAAGCTTCTCCCCAGAACACCTATACGTTGTAAGATTCTTCTCAAGTTGCATCTAGTATAAATAACAGAGTATTTGCTATACAGAATGTCTCTACACTAATATGGTAGTTCCTGATAAACTTGAAGCTCTTGTTACCCTGCGTATTTAGCCAGTCGTGGGATTACCAATATACAAAACAAAATTTTAAGTAATTTTGCTATTTATTTTATTTTATTATTATTATTATGCTCCTAGCAAAAGATAAAGCAGATATCTGCAGTGGTGGCTCAAATGGTAAAGCGCATGTTTTAGAAAAAAACAGTTCAAAAGGTCACCGGTTTAAATCCCCAGAATTTTTTGTTTATTGCTATTATTTTCTGAGCAAAAGAAAAAGTTCTGCTAGTGTTTAATATAGAATATATATTTGAGATGGGTTAAAAGCTTTGCTTTTAGAAAGACAGAGTTCATGAGGTTGCAGGTTCAATCCCTGGACATAATTTTAATTTTTACTGAAATGTTAATATTCTGTTTTTTGCATCCATGCTAGCTTAAAAATACATTGCAAACATTACTATTATTTTTTTGTATGAAAAGTAAAGTATTATATCACTGTTAGGACAGGAGCATTACATGTGTTGAAAAAAACCCCCATTAAAATCCCTGTTCTGGGTCAGGGAATAGAAAGATCCAGGTGCTCTTATGTTATTGGCTGTAAGCTTCTAGGAAGCAAGGCTGCAACTTCGTTGTTTTCATCTGTTGACCACTACAGAGTATGTGAAGAGTATTGCATAGACTTATATGGGTTTACCCAGCTAAAGTGGATTTTGGGAGCTGACCCCTAGTACCTACAGGTTAATTTTTTTAAATCACCCAGCTGCCACAGCAAAGTGAGAGGTGAGACACAGCTTATTGTATGTTTGTGAATGTGCTTTTCAGATCTCCGAGATCTTCTTTCTAGCTGCCACCACCACCAATGTTTGCGACACCGCTGATGCCGACGCCACCACCAACGCCACTGCTATCTTGTTCCTGGAGTCTCCTATCTTCTCTCTTTATCATCACTCTTATGAGTTCAACTCAGGTTTTCACCTCTTATATATAGGATTGCTAGAAGACCAAATCCAATTTTGATTGCATAACATTTCAATCCTTGCAATCATATGGTCACATATCGGCGCTTAATAAATATGATTAAGCAGGAAGGGGGTGATGACAGCAGTGATAAGTTAATGAACCTTTATAAATATGCCCCATGTCTTGGTTATGAATAAAAGCTAATTATTTCAATCATTTGGTGTAGTTGTTTTGTATAAATGATTTTAAATGTCAATTGCAATTAAAGGGACAATTACAGTGGCCTTTCAGTTATCAGGACTGTTACCTGAATTTAACAGATGGAGCTCCACTGAATGCTTAGTATGATGTTTGTTTGCACTTATAAAGAGCAAAATTTTTAATGTATCGCAAAACTTGAATGTAGGTACAAAGTGGAGCATCTCAAAACTGAATAGAAAGGAGACTCCATGCAGTGATTAACTGCAAAAACTCTTATTTTAATTCAGTGCTTAAGTGCATGCAACATGTTTCGGATCGACCAAGAGCCTTTCTCAATATGAAACATATTGCACTTAAGCACTGAAATAAAAGAAGAGGTTTTGTAGTTAATCACTGTTTGGAGCCTCCTTCCTATTTAGTTTTATTGCCTTAATTGCTGCTCGGGCCGGGGCAGAGGGGTGATCCAATAAAAGAAAGTTACAGGTGTGGTATATGCCTAACATAGTGTTAAAGTGGCACATCTTACCCGAAGGGATTTATTGCATTGTGAAATCTCAGAAAGCTAAGATGCACTGCTTTTAAAAATTATTAAATCATTATTGATTAATGATTGATTTGAAAACTTTATACCTGAAGAAGGGGGTCGTCCCCCTGAAACGTTGTAGTTTATGTAGTGGTTCTTAATAAATTAGCTAATTTTTTTGAGTGACTCTGGACTTTTATTTATTCAAAACTATTGTCCTACCAGAAAAAAAACCTTTAAAAATGCTCTAAACAATTTATGAATCCTATTTTGCATTATAATGCCCTTTCATCAATCCCCCCATATGTGAAAGGTTAAATGAGATAAATCTGTGATATATATGACATTTTTTAGTGTAATTTACGAAGGGTTTTATAGATATGCAGGGAGATGTAGTAAAGTTCTTATTGTTAAAAATGGTGCTAATTTTGCCCCAACCAATCAGATGTTAGCTTTCAAATGTTAAATAAGATCTGATTGGTTGGGGCAAAATTAGCACCATTTTAAACGATAAGAACTTTTATTGAATAACCCTGATAGTGTATTATATGTAATTGAAGTCTACATAGAGCTAAGGTTTTCCCTGAAGGAAATAGTGCTATGATTTCTTTTGGTTGGGCCAAAGTAATTGGACCTGCAGAGATTTGTATAGTTTTTCTGTTGACAACATTTTTTCCAACATGTCAATTAGTGTGTTCCCTTTTGGTTTGTTTAACTTCATATGCATTACTGCAACACTTACTCTATGACTGCCTTTTCCACTATAATCAAAATGTTTTACTTACATACATTAATATTTATTCGCTGTAATATTAACAAATGCCTTCTCATCACTTTTTACAACATGTTTATTTACTAATAGTAACATATTACATCCCAGAAACAAAGATACTATAACCAGTACGCTTGTGAAGGTTCTCATTCATCCAGGTCATGGTATATCTGTTGTATTCAATTACATCAACTGGACTTGAAGTTTAGTTCTTGAAGACGTTTCGCTAGTCATCCAACTGGCTTTCTCAATTCAGAATGACTTGTACAAGAATCTGTGGCAATTATGTACCCTGGAAAATCCCAATTAGCATATCACAGCCAAGTGTTAAGGGTGTGATTGGATAGTGGCTAAGAGGTGTTATAGGAATGCCCAGAGTAAGGTGTCAAAACAGCATTGTACATGGCAGACAGTTGGTGTCGAACCCCCCTACCTCTATTTAGGCTTGGTTTCTTTATTTTCACACAAATGGCCTCCTTAACACCTCTCTTGAACCAGTCACGTTCCTTTGCCAATATGTTAACATTACAATCTTCAAAGGTATGTCCTTTATATTTATGGGGTTCCACACCAACTGTCTGCCATGTACAATGCTGTTTTGACACCTTACTCTGGCGTTCCTATAACACCTCTTAGCCACTATCCAATCACGCTCTTAACACCTGGCTGTGATATGCTAATTGGGATTTTCCAGGGTACATAATTGCCACAGATTCTTGTACAACTCATTCTGAATTGAGAGATCCAGTAGGATGAATAGCGAAACGTCTTCAAGAACTAAACTTCAAGTCCAGTTGATCTAATTGAATACAACAGATATACCATGACCTGGATGAATGAGAACCTTCACAAGCATTAATACCAGTAATTCTCAATATTATATAGTATCCCTGTACCAACCAGATCTACAGTATATGTATTAATACCAGTAATTCTCATTATTATATAGTATCCCTGTACCAACCAGAACTACAGTATATGTATTAATACCAGTAATTCTCAATATTATATAGTATCCCTGTACTAACCAGAACTACAGTGTATGTATTAATACCAGTAATTCTCATTATTATATAGTATCCCTGTACCAACCAGAACTACAGTATATGTATTAATACCAGTAATTCTCATTATTATAAATTATCCCTGTACCAACCAGAACTACAGTATATGTATTAATGCCAGTAACTCTCAATACTATATAGTATCCCTGTACCAACCAGAACTACAGTATATGTATTAATACCAGTAATTCTCATTATTATATAGTATCCCTGTACCAACCAGATCTACAGTATATGTATTAATACCAGTAATTCTCATTATTATATAGTATCTTGGTCTGCCTATTCCCTTCATAAAGAACAATCATCCACTACACACACTGCAGTAGGGTTACCACATCTACAGGGCTATGTGCCGAGAGCTTTTTTGTTCTCTATTGCCCCCTTTAGGCAATGCACCAAGCCAATAGTGGCTCTCATTGCATTGCGAATAGGGTTTACTGTTTAATGCCAGCTATATGTTGGCTCAGTACATTGATTGTGGCAGTTGAGTGACACAGGTTTTGCATAATGTTGCAAATGGCATTTGTTGTATCTTGGTATATCGGTTCACATGACTTTAAAGAGGAACTGTGGTCTTCAAAAAAAGTTTTTTAAATAAAAGGTCAGGATCCTACCTTTAAAACGAGCCATCAACTACCTCTCTACCTGCTGTACAGGGGGTGGGGGGTTCTGAATCTGCGGTCACAAATACTAGTTCCTCCTTCTAATTTGCAGTTGGCACATGCTCATTGCAGGAGAAAGTAGAAGAAACCAGGAAGAGATCGAGTTACAGTGACCAAAGGAGGACTTAAGAGGAGGTAGGGGGGAGGGGAGTGAGAACAACACAGCCCACAGCAGGGAGTGTCTATGGTCTGTATATTTAGCTTCAGAGCAGGAAGCAGGAAAAAAAGTATAAAATAGGATAAAAAAGTAAATATCTTTAATACTATGCAAAAAAAAAAAAAAAAAAAAATAATGAAAGTAAATTGCAAAAATACTCAATAGACAAATAGCTGAGAATGGCTCTCAGTACATAGCCCTGCTAATCACTAGACAAACTTAATGACAGCCTCTCTGGAAGGTAAGATATGAATTTTAATAACAAAATCATATAAAATTGAATGTATTGTTTAGTTTCACTTATGCAGATAATGCTAACCATGCATTAACCAGTGTACATCACAAACTTAATGCCTGGTACACAAAATCCAATATTTCCGCTTGAGTGACTGGCCTCTAAGACATTTCAGGTCATTTTTTTAAAAAAAAATATTTTATTTTGATTACACCAAAATAACATTTACCATAGTCATACATACATAGTCATAAGAATGTAACATTAATGCAATTTAAGTCTTGATAAATTCACATTGCATATAAATCATTAACAGTATATATATATTTTGGTCTATTACTGTATTGGTGAGAAACATTTTCGAAACATTTAATAAACTTTAAACTACCAAACCTGTCTGTCTATTCTGTAATTGTTACCTTTACTCTCTTCAGTATTTTCCCTCGTCACTTCAACCCCCCAGTCTCCGCGCCGTTCACCCCCTCTGCTTTTGATATATCGGTAGAGATTCCTTATATTATTGAGGTAGTCAATTAGAGGATACTGTAAGGGGAGAGTCAATCTATGGGGACCATATTTTTTGGTATTTATTTGGGCAACCTCTATGTTTGTACATTATTTGCAACAGAGGCAAATCTGAGTTTATTAATCTAATTCAAACTTTCACTTTGGGTCTTATGTGAGGCCCATTCTAATATTCCTTGCGTAAAATAATGTCATCTGTAGGAACAGTAAATCATTACTAGACCATATATCCTCCTTCAGTACTCCGAATAAACAGGTCAAGGACTCCTGGGGTATAGGGTGAGGGGACAGCCTGGGGCTTTACCCGATGGCATATCCAACATCGCCTCTTGTAACTCTTCCACTTTCAATAGTCTGTCCAACATTTGTTTTTGGGTCGAAGTTAAAGTAGGGAATGGTATTTTTTCTAAGCAATCTTTAATATCCTGTTCTGTAAGTTGTAAGCTTGATGTGTACTAATCGATGGGGAATTGAGCTTCAGAAACCAAATTTTGGCTGTAGTCAAATCTGCCTACTTTCATCTGAAGAACAAAAATCAAACATCTGATCCCCCCAGAGGATCTTCCAACCCTAGTTCACGCCTTCATCACATCACGGCTGGACTACTGCCCTTTATGTAGGTCTCCCACAAAAAGACCTGCACCGCTTGCAATTAGTGCAGAATGCTGCTGCCAGACTGCTAACAAACCAGCCTCGCCACTGTTCCATTACACCGATCCTTCGCTCACTGCACTGGCTACCAGTACAATGGAGAATACTTTTCAAGATTGGACTGTTTACTTTCAAATCACTGCACAATCTGGGCCCTGGATACATTAAGGACATGCTGAAGCTGCACCACACCTCTCACAACTTCAGATCAGTAGGTTCCATAAACTTGGTCACTCCCAGAGTGCGCCTCAAAACCTTTGGAGACAGAGCTTTCTGTCATGCTGCCCCTACCCTTTGGAACTCGCTACCACACCCAGTAAAGACAGCCTCTTCCGTGGAGTTATTCAAATCCAGACTGAAAAGCCATCTGAAAAGCATTTCCGGATTTATATAGTCCTTTCTCTACTACAATTTACCAATTAACCAATTATTGGTCTGAGCCTTGCTTACAGCACTTTGAGTCCTATGGGAGAAAAGCGCTTTACAAATGTTATGTGTTGTTGTTCTGTCCAGGTCCTTATAGAAGTCTGTAAATGCCGATAATATTTGGGGTGTAGTGTGTACCTTTTTTCCCTGTGGTGTATTTATGGTGAGAATTGTGTTCGATTGAGAGTAGTCCTTAAAGGACAACTCCACCCTCATAAGAACATATTTTAGAAAGAATGGCCCCTTTAAAATATGTTGATATATCCTACTTTGTCCTACAAATTCATTATTGTATGCCTGCTATGCTTCTGGATGCCTCATGGAAACTGAGCAATTTAGAAACCTGTTATGAGCCTGTACTGAGCCTGGGCATGCTCAGAAGAGGCAGACAGGGGATTAACATTCAGTCATTGGCTGTGATGTTAACTGTCAAATCCATAAATGACAGTTGCTAACTGGAAGAACCAGGAAGCAGAAGCAGGGAAACAGGATTTCAGGTTAGACTTATATATTTCAGATTTCGAACTATTTTGGGGGATGATTTACCTGTATGTAAGTTTTAATTTTAGGGCTGGACTTGCCCTTTAATCACAAAGATAAGTAGTTTGGCTGAGTGGCCCCCATTTTCAAAGAAATTTTGGCGTGTAAAGAATTGTTTTTGGTTGGCTTTGGAGATTATCATATTGTTATATAGTCTTAACTTTTAGCCATGCTGTTTGTGTTTCTGGTGTGCCCTCTTGAATATATTTCTTTTCGGCTTGCATGAGCAAAGTAACCATCTCTGTTTCATTTTCTCTAGTTTTGCGTTTTATAAAGGATATGGGGGAGTGCAGTCTACCCCTCAAGTATTTTTTGAGTGTTTCCCATATTACACTGGGGTTATGTGTAGGAGTGTTGTTTTGCAAGTATTCTTCAATGTGGTTTGGTATTAAGTGAGGTTCTGGGAATTGTGACAGCCAAAACAGGTGAAGTTTCCATAGCCTTATAGGGGGGTTAGAGATGGTTAACTTAAGGTGAATTGTGATTGGTGAGTGGTCAGAAATACAGCGATATAGGTGCTTTACCTGAGTTACAGATGGGACTGTCTTCCTTGAAAGGAATATGTAGTCAATTCTAGAGAGGGAGTTGTGCATATGAGAGTGATATGTCTAGTCTAAGTTCCTTGGAAATCTCTCCCGCCATATATCCACCTAATTCCAGGAGTGTGCAAGTGATGCCAGTGGGGTTTGAGAGTTGGTAGGTGTCGATTGATTATTCGGTTTTCTGAATCTATCCATATGTGTGTTCATTATACCATTAAAATTCCCCAAACATACAACATGTGCCTCAGGGTAGTGCACAAATAGGGGCGCTATAGTTTTAAACATTGCCATTCCCGATCTGGGTGGGTTGTATATCCCTAGGAGCACCACAGGGGAGGACTCTATCTCGGCTGCCACATAGACACAACGTCCAAATGGGTCAGTTTTGACAAGCAGGATCTTGTGTTTGAGGGATTTACGTATTAAGATTGATACTCCCCTAGAATATTGAGAGCTTACACTATGCATGCCCATCCCACACAGGGTCTCTGCAGGAACCTAGTGGTGGTACTCAGTAAGTGGGTTTCATGGAGGCAAACTATGTCATGTGTTGTGTGATATAAGTAAATACCTGTGTGCGTTTAATCAATTGACTCAAGATCCTCACATTCAATGTGATCAGTTTAATGACATTGGTGGACTCACCCATTGTCTAGAGCTTCTTTTATGTTGGCGGTTGCGGTTTTAGGCACGGCCCTCCGGGAGGCCAGGCAAGAAGGACTTCCAGAATCACTAAAAAGAGCAGAAAAACATTGGTGGTTTGGTAAGGCAAACAAATTAACAATTAAACATTTGTCCCTAATGGACAGCATCTTAACTCATCAAACTTTCTAGCTACTGCTAGGTTAACTTGGACCAATAAGTTGTCCCTAAGTCTTATTGGCAGGGGGGGTCTGAATGGTAGTTACTGAGTTCCGAGAAGCTTGGGTTGGGAGCTCCCCAGTCATTTGTCGCTGTTCCTATAGGTAGCTATATATTTATTTTGAACCCTTGTTTCTAGATTTAGTTGTTTCCTGAGCCTCTGTAATTTTCAAAATTAATTAAACAAGGTTATATATTACCTTCAACTTTTAAACATATGTCTGCATTTATGTACATGTTAGGTGCCAATGGGTAAGCCCAAATACAGGGCACAGGCAGCATATATGTCTCGGCTGAATGTGAAAGATACGTATCAGGCAAGCATATTGAGCACTGTTAATTTGTTCAGTCTCACCCAGCGATATACAGTGTCCAGGTACATCGTCTATCATCTGAAAACAAAAAGCTAAGCGGCATCCAAGAAATAAATAGTATCTACAAAGTTAGACCAGCATGATGGCCAGAGCCAGGAGGTGAAAGCCAAGGTGAAAGCCGACACCCTTTTTGAGGGAAACACCCCTTTTCTACCGGGTCACGTGGATCCAGTATTTTGGGGATAGTTAGTTCGGATGAGTGACAGAATCCGTAATCTAATTATAATGTTGGATACGTAGCCTTGCCAGATACATCATAGCATACGGAATATTAATTCCACGGAGACGTTGCTTAACAGCCATAAATGTGGCCCTGCGCATCTGGAGGTCAGCTGAGTAATCAGGAAAAATCATAATTGAGGAGATTTCTATTCTTATTTCGCCTTTCTCTCAGGCCAATCCGGAGTATTGCGTCTCTGTCCCTGGCATTTATCAGATGGGCTACCATAGGTCTGGGCCTGGATCCTGGGGGGAGGGGCATGGTTGGTACTCGGTGGGCCCTTTCCACTTTGAATACTGGGGAAAGGTGTTGCGCCCCAAATGTCTCTTTGATCCATGTTTCAATAAAATTTTCTGGCTCCCTACATTCTCGTCCCTCTGGTATACCCACTAATCAAATATTTTGCCGTCTTGCACGGTTTTCCAGGTCCTCTGATCGTGCCTGCTGTGCCTGTAACTATTGTCTCAGGGTTGCCAGTTCCACAGGCAGTGGTCTAACAGTGTCCTCTGCTGATGAGACCCTGTCTTCCAACTCACCCACTCTGTGCCTTAATGTATGTAGGTCATGCCTAACCAGGCCCACCCACATCTACTCTTACCTCCTCAATAAGAACACTGAGTGAGGCCTTGGAGTCATGTTAGGTGCCAATGGGTAAGCCCAAATACAGGGCACAGGCAGCAAGAGGGCGGTCTGAACGGAGGTGGGAAGCGGAGCTCCCTGGTCTGCACTTTATAAAAACTATTCTACAGAGTGGCTAACCCTCCACACTGTGCCCAAAAGAAAAAGACGAGCGACGGCAAGTCACACAAAAAACACCCCGTACCTGGAGAAACTGGGGAAGTTTGCCCATACAAGTAAGGAGAACGCACCATCTTCCTCACCCAAAATGGCGCAGGCGGGAGCAGCTTTTCCAGACCACGTGGTGACTGAGCTGCCAGCAACATCTAACACTGGACCTGGAGCCAGCGAACCCACTGCATCCCAACTACTGGCTGTCATCCAGGACTCCAAGGCCTCACTCAGTGTTCTTATTGAGGAGGTAAGAGTAGATGTGGGTGGGCCTGGTTAGGCATGACCTACCACATTAAGGCACAAAGTGGGTGAGTTGGAAGACAGGGTCTCATCAGCAGAGGACACTGTTAGACCACTGCCTGTGGAACTGGCAACCCTGAGACAATAGTTACAGGCACAGCAGGCACGATCAGAGAACCTGGAAAACCGTGCAAACGGCAAAATATTTGATTAGTGGGTATACCAGAGGGACGAGAATGTAGGGAGCCAGAAAATTTTTTGAAAATGGATCAAAGAGACATTTGGGGCGCAACACCTTTCCCCAGTATTCAAGTGGAAAGGCCCACCGAGTACCAACCATGCCCCTCCCCCCAGGATCCAGGCCCAGACCTATGGTAGCCCATTCTGATAAATGCCAGGGACAGAGACGCAAACTCCGATTGGCCTGAGAGAAAGGCGAAATAAGAATAGAAATCTCCTCAATTATGATTTTTCCTGATTACTCAGCTGACCTCCAGATGCGCAGGGCCACATTTAGCTGTTAAGCAACGTCTCCGTGGAATTAATATTCCGTATGCTATGATGTCTGGCAAGGCTAGTATCCAACATTATAATTAGATTACGGATTCTGTCACTCATCTGAACTACCTATCCCCAAAATACTGGATCCACGTGACCCGGTAGAAAAGGGTGTTTTCCCTCAAAAAGGGTGTCGGCTTTCACCTTGGCTTTCACCTCCTGGCTCTGGCCATCATCTGGTCTAACTTTGTAGATACTATTTATTTCTTGGATGCCGCTTAGCTTTTTGTTTTCAGATGATAACGATGTACCTGGACACTGTATATCGCTGGGTGAGACTGAACAAATTAACAGTGCTCAATATGCTTGCCTGATACGTATCTTTCACATTCAGCCGAGACATATATGCTGCCTGTGCCCTGTATTTGGGCTTACCCATTGGCACCTAACATGTACATAAATGCAACATATGTTTAAAAGTTGAAGGTAATATATAACCTTGTTTATTAATTTTGAAAATTACAGAGGCTCAGGAAACAACTAAATCTAGAAACAAGGTTCAAAATAATATTATAGCTACCTATAGGAACACGACAAATGACTGGGGAGCTCCCAACCCAAGCTTCTCGGAACTCAGTAACTACCATTCAGACCCCCCCTGCCAATAGACTTAGGGACAACTTTTTGGTCCAAGTTAACCTAGCAGTAGCTAAAAGTTTGATGAGTTAAGATGCTGTCCATTAGGGACAAATTTTCTCCATTAGGAAAATGAACAAGATGGTTACTTTGCTCATGCAAGCCGAAAAAAATATATTCAAGAGGGCACACCAGACACACAAACAGCATGGCTAAAAGTTAAGACTATAAACAATATGATAATCTCCAAAGCCACCAAAAACAATTCTTTACATGCCAAAATTTCTTTGAAAATGGGGGCCCCTCAGCAAAACTACTTATCTTTGTGATTAAAGGGCAAGTCCAGCCCTAAAATTAAACTTACATACAGGTAATCATCCCCCAAAAGTTCGAAATCTGAAATATATAAGTCTAACCTGAAATCCTGTTTCCCTGCTTCTGCTTCCTGGTTCTTCCAGTTAGCAACTGTCATTTATGGATTTGACAGTTAACATCACAGCCAATGACTGATGTTTAATCCCTGTCTGCCTCTTCTGAGCATGCCCAGGCTCAGAACAGGCTCATACAGGTTTCTAATTGCTCAGTTTCCATGAGGCATCCAGAACATAGCAGGCATACAATAATGAATTTGTAGGACAAAGTAGGATAAATCACATATTTTAAAGGGGCCATTCTTTCTAAAATATGTTCTTATGAGGGTGGAGTTGTCCTTAAGGACACTCTCAATCGAACACATCTCACCATAAATACACCACAGGGAAAAAAGGTCACACATACACCCCAAATATTATCGGCATACAGACTTCTATAAGGACTGGACAGAACAAAAACACATAACATTTGTAAACGCTTTTCTCCCATAGGACTCAAAGTGCTGTAAGCAAGCTCAGACCAATAATTGGTTATTGGTAAATTGTAGTAGAGAAGGACTCTATAAATCCGAAATGCCAGGTAAACAGATGGCTTTTCAGTCTGGATTTGAATAACTCCACGGAAGAGGCTGTCTTTACTGGGTGTGGTAGCGAGTTCCAAAGGGTAGGGGCCAGCATGACAGAAAGCTCTGTCTCCAAAGGTTTTGAGGCGCACTCTGGGAGTGACCAAGTTTGGAACATACGATCTGAAGTTGTGAGAGGTGTGGTGCAGCTTCAGCATGTCCTTAATGTATCCAGGGCCCAGATTGTGCAGGGATTTGAAAGTAAACAGTCCAATCTTGAAAAGTATTCTCCATTGTACTGGTAGCCAGTGCAGTGAGCGAAGGATCGGTGTAATGGAACAGTGGCGAGGCTGGTTTGTTAGCAGTCTGGAGCAGCATTCTGCACTAATTGTAGGCGGTGCAGGTCTTTTTGTGGGGACCACATAAAGGGCAGTATCCAGCCGTGATGTGATGAAGGCGTGAACTAGGGTTGGAAGATCCTCTGGGGGGATCAGATGTTTGATTTTTCATGTTCTCAGATGAAAGTAGCAGATTTGACTACAGCCAAATTTGGTTTCTGAAGCTCAATTCCCCATCGATTAGTACACAAAGCTTACAACTTACAGAACAGGATATTAAAGATTGCTTAGAAAAAATACCATTCCCTACTTTAACTTCGACCCAAAAACAAATGTTGGACAGACTATTGACAGTGGAAGAGTTACAAGAGGCGATGTTGGATATGCCATCGGGTAAAGCCCCAGGCTGTCCCCTCACCCTATACCCCAGGAGTCCTTGACCTGTTATCGAGTACTGAAGGAGGATATATGTCTATAATGATTTACTGTTCCTACAGATGACATTATTTTACGCAAGGAATATTAGATGGGCCTCACATAAGACCCAAAGTGAAAGTTTGAATTAGATTAATAAACTCAGATTTGCCTCTGTTGCAAATAATGTACAAACATGAGGTTGCCCAAATAAATACCAAAAATATGGTCCCCATAGATTGACTCTCCCCTTACAGTATCCTCTAATTGACTACCTCAATAATATAGGAATCTCTACCGATTTTCAAAAGCAGAGGGGGTGAACGGCGCGGAGACTGGGGGCTGAAGTGACGAGGAAAATACTGAAGAGTAGGTAACAGTTACAGAATAGACAACAGGTTTGGTAGTTTAAAGTTTATTAAATGTTTCGAAAATGTTTCTCACCAATACAGTAATAGACCAAATATATATATACTGTTAATGATTTATATGCAATGTGAATTTATCAAGACTTAAATTGCATTAATGTTACATTCTTATGACTATGGTATGTTTGACTATGGTAAATGTTATTTTGGTGTAATCAAAATAAAACAATTTTTTTTAAAAAAAATACCTGAAATGTCTTAGAGGCCAGCACTCAAGCGGAAATATTGGATTTGTGTACCAGCATTAAGTTTGTGATGTACACTGGTAATGCATGGTAGCATTATCTGCATAAGTAAACTAAACAATACATTCAATTTTATATTTTTGTATTAAATCATATCTTACCTTCCAGAGAGGCTGTCATTAGTTTGTCTAGTGATTAGCAGGGCTATGTACTGAGAGCCATTCTCACTATTTGTCTATTGAGTATTTTTGCAATTTACTTTCATTATTTTTTTTTTTTTTTTTGCATAGTATTAAAGATATTTACTTTTTATCCTATTTTATACTTTTTTCCTTCTCCTGCTCTGAAGCTAAATATACAGACCATAGACACTCCCTGCTGTGGGCTGTGTTGTTCTCATCCCCCTCCCCCTACCTCTCTTTAAGTCCTCCTTTGGTCACTGTAACTCGATCTCTCCTGGTTTCTTCTACTTTCTCCTGCAATGAGCATGTGCCAACTGCAAATTAGAAGGAGGAACTAGTATTTGTGACCGCAGAAGAACCCCCACCCCCTGTACAGCAGTAGAGAGGTAGTTGATGGCTCGTTTTAAAGGTAGGATCCTGCACTTTTTATTTAAAAAACTTTTTTTGAAGACCACATTTCCTCTTTAAAGTCATGTGAACCGATATACCAAATACAACAATGCCATTTGCAACATTATGCAAAACCTGTGTCACTCAACTCCCACAATCAATGTACTGAGCCAACATATAGCTGGCATTAAACAGTAAACCCTATTCGCAATGCAATGAGAGCCACTATTGGCTTGGTGCATTGCCTAAAGGGGGCAATAGAGAACAAAAAAGCTCTCGGCACATAGCCCTGTAATGTGGTACCCTACTGCAGTGTGTGTAGTGGATGATTGTTCTTTATGAAGGGAATAGGCAGACCAAGGAATTGTATATTTATGAATACACATTCACAGTGATTCAATAAAAGTTCTTATTGTTAAAAATGGTGCTAATTTTGCCCCAACCAATCAGATCTTATTTAATATTTGAAAGCTAACATCTGACTGGTTGAACAAAATTAGCACCATTTTAAAGAAGAAGAAGAAGAACTTTTAAAGGCTCTCCCTGAAAGTGTTTAAATTTACAAATGACAGGGGGGAGGCAAAAAAGAAAATTTAAAGGTAAGAGGAAATATAAGGTGAATGAAAAAGGAGTGTACACAAACATTAAAATGATTTGAACCTAACTCAGATTTTTCTACAAAACTGTCTCCTGCAATCATTGCCTTGGGCCACACAGAATTTATTTGTGATCGAATCATAGTTTTGCAGATGTTTCCATTTCCAATGGTCTTATTGTACAATACAGTGGAAGGGGATGACGCCACTATCCTGCTGCCCTGTGCTGCAATGAGAACTCTTTTCACAGCACAGGAATCTGCACAGAGCATGCACAGGTAGCAACACAAAAATCATGTGACTTTGCGATTGTGCCTTGTCCTGTGCCTAGTGGGGCCTGCCCTTAATCACAGCCTATGATAATAACATTGGGCAATGTTATTGCTATTTCATTGCAATTTTGTTGCATTTTAGCTTTGCTTTGCACCTCCATGGCACCGTGGTGTTATAATTCATAGACTTATAAATAGTAGCAGCTATATAAAACAGATTTTTTTGGGGGGTACAGAAGAACACGTTTTTAATATTTCTCTATAAACATCATGCCGTAAGCAAAGTATTACACAGTAGCTTAAACTAGAACTGATGTAATCACATTTTTGTAGACGTTGTAGAAATAATTCAATTTTTCAGACTTAAATTTTAACAAAATTGTCTACTTGCCTCTAGGAATGTGTAATTATTTTAAGTAGTACTTTCTTCACTTTTGTTATATCTCTATAGTATGCAGATGCAGTGTTTGTTTACAATTAAGCAGATAAACATTTGATAGCAGAGCATACAGTAAACAGGTAAGGTTTGTACACAAGTGCGATTGTAGGTCCCGACCGGAGATCCGCCAAGTCGGTCTTCGGCGATCCTCGACTGAAAATGTCCATTTAGGCCAATAAACAGCCCACACACGGCCGATTATCGCCGAAACGAACGTCGTACACATCGTGCGCCGCGTGTCGGGACCCCGCGATCACACGTGAGTACGGACCTTTACACGTCTTAAATTCTATTATCCAGATCTGGAAAAAAAAAAATAAACATTAAAATAGCATTGAGTATGACGAAGAAGAAATATATACCCATAGTAATGACAGGAAGTCAAAACTAAAATAATCTACCAGTATACTTCAATATTATCAGTTATTTTGTATTTACAGCTTACTGGTTATATCTGTTGTATTCAATTAGATCAACTGGACTGCAGTGCAGTGCAGTGTAGTGAAGAATGCTCTGATTTTATGTGGGGGAACCAAACACAACTGCATCAACGTATGGCCCAGCACAGAAGAGCCAATTCCTCGGGTCAGGACTCATCCATGTAAATGCATCTTAAGGACATACCTTTGAAGATTGTAATGTTAATATTGGCAAAGGAATGTGACTGGTTCAAGAGAGGTGTTAAGGAGGCCATTTGTGTGAAAATAAAGAAACCAAGCCTAAATAGAGGTGGGGGGGGGTTCGACACCAACTGTCTGCCATGTACAATGCTGTTTTGAACACCTTACTCTGGCATTCCTATAACACCTCTAAGCCCTATCCAATCACACCCTTAACACTTGGCTGTGATATCTAATTGGGATTTTCCAGGGTACATATGCCACAGATTCTTGTACAAGTCATTCTGAATTGAGAAAGCCAGTTGGATGACTAGCGAAACGTCTTCAAGAAAAAACTTCAAGTCCAGTTGATGTAATTGAATACAACATATACCATGACCTGGATGAATGAGAACCTTCACAGCGTACTGGTTATAGTATCTTTGTTCTGGGATGTAATATGTTTCTATTAGTAAAATAAACATGTTGTAAAAAGTGATGAGAGGCATTTGTTAATATACAGCGAATAAATATAATGTATGTAAGTAAAACATTTTGATTATAGTGGAAAAGGCAGTCATAGAGTAGTGTTGCAGTAATGCATATGAAGTTAAACAAACCAAAGGGAACACACTAATGGACTGTTGAAAAAATGTTTTCAACAGAAAACTATACAAATCTCTGCAGGTCCAATTACTTTGGCCCAACCAAAAGAAATCATAGCACTATTTCCTTCAGGGAAAACCTTAGCTCTATGTAGACTTCAATTACATATAATACACTATCAGGGTTATTCAATAAAAGTTCTTATCGTTTAAAATGGTGCTAATTTTGCCCCAAACATCAGATCTTTTAACATTTGAAAGCTAACATCTGATTGGTTGGGGCAAAATTAGCACCATTTTTAACAATAAGAACTTTACTACATCTCCCTGCATATCTATAAAACCCTTCGTAAATTACACTAAAAATGTCATATATATCACAATTTATCTCATTTAACCTTTCACATATGGGGGGATTGTGAAAGGGCATTATAATGCAAAATAGGATTCATAAATTGTTTAGAGCTTTTTTAAGGTTTTTTTTCTGGTAGGACAATAGTTTTGAATAAATAAAGTCCAGAGTCACTAAAAAAAATTAGCTAATTTATTATGAACCACTACATAACTACAACGTTTCAGGGGACGACCCCCTTCTTCAGGTATAAAGTTTTCAAATCAATCATTAATCAATATGATTTAATAATTTTTAAAAGCAGTGCATCTTAGCTTTCTGATATTCACAATGCAATAAATCCCTTCGGGTAAGATGTGCCACTTTAACACTAGGTTAGGCATAACCACACCTGTAACTTTCTTTTATTGGATCACCCCTCTGCCCCGGCCCAGCAGCAATTAAGGCATAAAAACTAAATAGGAAGAGGCTCCAAACAGTGATTAACTACAAAACCTCTTCTTTTATTTCATGCTTAAGTGCAATATGTTTCATATTGAGAAAGGCTCTTGGTCGATCCGAAACATGTTGCATGCACTTAAGCACTGAATTAAAATAAGAGTTTTTGCAGTTAATCACTGCATGGAGTCTCCTTTCTATTCAGTTTTGAGATGCTCCACTTTGTACCTACATTCAAGTTTTGCGATACATTAAAATTTTGCTCTTTATAAGTGCAAACAACATCATACAAGCATTCAGTGGAGCTCCATCTGTTAAATTCAGGTAACAGTCCTGATAACTGAAAGGCCACTGTAATTGTCCCTTTAATTGCAATTGACATTTAAAATCATTTATACAAAACAACTACACCAAATGACTGAAATAATTGCTTTTATTCATAACCAAGACTGGGGCATATTTATAAAGGTTCATTAACTATCACTGCTGTCATCACCCCCTTCCTGCTTAATCATATTTATTAAGCGCCGATATGTGACCATATGATTGCAAGGATTGAAATGTTATGCAATCAAATTGGATTTGGTCTTCTAGCAATCCTATATATAAGAGGTGAAAACCTGAGTTGAACTCATAAGAGTGATGATAAGAGAGAAAGATAGGAGACTCCAGGAACAAGATAGCAGTGGCGTTGGTGGTGGGGTCGGCATCAGCGGTGTCGCAACATTGTGGTTGGTGGCAGCTAAGAAGAAGATCTCGGAGATCTAAAAGCACATTCACAAACATACAATAAGCTGTGTCTCACCTCTCACTTTGCGTGGCGCGCTGGGTGATTTAAAAAATTACCCTGTAGGTACTAGGGGTCAGCTCCCAAAATCCACTTTAGCTGGGTAAACCCATATAGTCTATGCAATACTCTTCACATACTCTGTAGTGGTCAACAGATGAAACAACGAAGTTGCAGCCTGCTTCCTAGAAGCTTACAGCCAATACAAAGAGCACCTGGATCTTTCTATTCCCTGACCCACAGGGATTTTAATGGGGTTTTTTTTCACACATGTAATTCTCCTGTCCTAACAGTGATAATACTTTACTTTTCATACAAAATAATAGTAATGTTTTGCATATGTTTTATAACTAGCAGATGGATGCAAAAAACAGAATATTAACATTTCAGTAAAAAAAAATTATGTCCAGGGTTGAACCTGCAACCTCATGAACTCTGTCTTTCTAAAGCAAAGCTTTTACCCATCTCAAATAATATTCTATATTAAACATAGCAGAACTTTTTCTTTTGCTCAGAAAATAATAGCATAAACAAAAAATTCTGGGGATTTAAACCTGTGACCTTTTGAACTGTTTTTTTCTAAAACATGCGCTTTACCATTTGAGCCACCACTGCAGATATCTGCTTTATCTTTTGCTAGGAGCATAATAAAATAATAAAATAAAATAAATAGCAAAATTACTTAAAATTTTGTTTTGTATATTGGTAATTCCAACTGACTGGCTAATATACGCAGGGTCAAAGCAGCTTTCAAGTCTTATCAGGAACTACCATATTAGTGTGTGACATTCTGTATAGCAAATACTCTGTTATTTATACTAGATGCAACTTGAGAAGAATCTTACAACGTATAGGTGTTCTGGGAGAAGCTTTCACATTAAGGGCATGTCCACCCTTGTATAACTTTTTATAATTGTACTGCTCCTTCCCCAGCCCCGACCCCATAACTATATATCACAAATAATCTTTACTTACATGCCTCACTTTCGCCGTCACTCTCCATCCTCGACGGAAATGCAAGCAGGGGGCGGGACCGGCAGCCACGTCCGTGATTGGCTAAAAGGCAGACAATCACGGACGTGGCTGCCGGGAGTCCTATATGGACTCTGCTAACTCCGCTGGCCAGTTTGTGGACTTTGGGGGACTACAGGAGAAAACCATATGGAGCTGGGATGTGAGGTAAGGATTTTTACAACACTACATAGTGGGGCCAGTAGTGGGTTAAATTTTAGTTTGGGTGTGGACATGCCCTTTAAATTTTTTAAAAATGAAGGTAGTTCTCCTTTAACCAATAGTGCTCCAAAGCAATGCTTTTTACCATAAAGAATAAAGTGTCCACAAACACTACCAATATATTCATTATATTATCTAAATTTACCTAGCTTTCTTCAAGGAACAGTTTGGTGTTCAGGTTATGTAAAACATTATGGCACAGGGTACAGATGCTATAAACTGTATGCATCTTGGGCACTCTTCATGAGCATTATACCCTTGCATAAGTAATCACTTAATAAGAATGTAAAATGAATTAAATTTCCCTTCAATAACAATCTATACATATTCCAAGAAGTTTTAAAAGAAATGTAGCTATATTACGGTTCAAAGAAACAAAGGCAGCAGTATATATGAGAACAAATCTGTTTTAGCCTTTTATTTCACACTTTCCTCTATAATATGTCCTATGTTGCCAGGTTTATTTTTGTTATATTATTTTTATCGATCTTCTTGCTGTTAAAACAAAGCCATGTTCATATCCCAAAACAAAATAATCAGTTTCTCATTGCAGAATCAAGTGTATCAGCATTTAGTGCCTATAATGGAATTATACTAGCCAATAATGTAAAGTAAAAAGTAGATCCTGACTAAAATACAATATCCTTCTGCTTTCTTTAGTGCTTTGCTGCGTACATTTTTGATATAAACTGTAATTCCAAAGACAGCCATTTTTCCTGTGCATTTAGAGCTATTTGTACAAAAAAGTGATTGGTGTCCAGACATGATTAAGGTAGGAGGTAATCAATACACAGTACTTTAAAACAACTTATTTGTTTTGATTTTTTACAGACAGAAATAGACATCTGCTAAAATAACCCACAGTAGAAGAAGCCAGTTAATTACACTGTATTTCTTTATTAACTACCTTGTTTGCAGTTTCTTAACATACAGGGAGAGTTAATAAAGTCTTATAGTTTAAAATGTGGCTAATTTGCCCCAACCAATCAATCTTATTTAACATTGGAAAGCTAACATCTGATTGGTTGGGGCAAAATTAGCACAATTTTAACCAATGAACTTTTATTGAATAACCCTGAAAATCTTGTATCAAGCAGTTCCTTACAGCAAGCTGAAATTGCAAGTTTAGCATTTAAAGTGATGCTAATCTATTTACAAAAGGTTAGCATAACTTTAAGACGAAAATTGCAGGGGCTGTGTGCAGTTCAGAAAAATTCCCATGCAAGATTGAAATCAAAACCTAAAACACCCATGCTTGTGCAGAGGTCACTCTAGTTGGGAAGGGCATTAGCATTTGAATGTCTAGCATGTCTACATGGAAAAAAAAGCATCACAAGTTTTTTCATTCTAGAAGTAAAGGTTGCAGACAGCTAACTTACACAGACCAGTTCTCTTTTTCTTTGACTCCCACCACCCTTAGTCATAAGCTGGAGGGGCATCAGAACCCTACAACACAGAGCAGAAATCCTCCCCACTAACACAGAAACAAGGAGGCCTTAAGCAGATTCCACTGGGCCTTTTTCAAAACTGCAATAAGTAAAGAAAAGAACACCAGAAGATGAAAAGCTATAAGGAAAAAGGCAAGGACATCTGGGATGCCAGAGAAATTAAAAGAATTTTCAAGACACACTATCAGGGTGATACACCAACGGGCCCACCGCTCCTGTTCTGGAGTTTTGTTATTTTTGTTATATCGGTTAGCATGACTTAAACTCCTTCACTGCGGCAGCTGCAGGCCTAATGCAGAAGTAAACCGTGCAGCTGCTGCATACGTGTTATATGTCAAAGCGGCATTCTATTGCAATACTTTAAACGCCAGCTAATAGCTGCCATTAAAAGTGCCAAAACAGAAGAACGGCAGTTAGCAATTTGCCGAGCAAGTATTGGCATATAGCATCGCAGGCTGGGTTGCCGATAGTGGCTCTTGGTGCTCAGGCTGTATATCCTTTTCTGCTTTAAACCAAGCAACACACTGGGGCAGCAACAGATGCAACCAAAATCTCAACAACAACGCACAAATATACTGTATGGCCCAGAACAGAAGAGCAACCCCTCGGATCAGGCCATGGTACCTGCATCTTAAAGAAAAATTGCATATGTTTCATGACTGCAATGTTAACATTTTGGGCAAAGAGTAGACTAGGCATAATGGAAGCTAGGTATGCCAACACTAAGAAACCAGAATATTGGTGGCAATGTTCAACATCTATTGTCTGCAGGCCGCCATCAGGGGGGTACAGGGGGTACTCCTGTATGGGGCCCGGACTTGAAAGGGGCCCAGAGATTGAAAGGAGAAAAAAAAAATGTTTTTTTGCAATACTGAATCCATTCCTAGATAGAAAGACAAACAGGGTGTTTCTGTCTATGTGCTCCGCCCCTCCCCTGAACTTGTATCTTCTGTGCTTTGATCTCCATAGAGAGCAGGAGGAGTAACTGTAAGTTATACTGAACCCATTTTTGATTGTGAGAGTCCTGGGGGGCATTGTTACCCTCTGTCTCACTGCTGTGTACAGGGACTGATAAACTTCCTCTATGGGGCTGCTGGGCCAGAACCATATATAGCAGTGATGGAAAACCTTGTAACTTCCCATGTTAAGAAACTACAACTCCCAGCATGCCTTGTTTGCATTCTGCTACTAAGGCATGCACTGTACATGGGGTAGATAATAGCCTAATAGGGCTACTGGGCTATATTACCTACCCCATGGGGCACATGGCACTCCACAGCATCTCTATCCTGCCTATATACATATCTCCATCTCTGTCGCATAGCACTATGGCAGCTCCACACTGAGATGGAGATATGTATAAGCAGGATAGAGATTGTGTCTTATATAGCATTATGGCAACTTCACACCACCCTATCCTGCCCTATCCAAATTTCTATCTCTGTGTCTGTCACATTGCAGCACACCATCTCTATTATCAGGATATAGACAGGATAGAGATGGTGTGTGGAGCTGCAATCTGAGATAGAAATATGGAATAGGCAGGACAGAGTGGAGCTCCATGCTGTGTGGCAATAGTGGCAGCCTTTTTCCAGACATGCACAAATGGGTAGGTGTAGAATTTGAGCATGAAGAAAGGGGTGAATATATCAATAAAATACGTTTTTAAGCAACACTAATGTAGAATAATATGGGGTCTATATGGGATCCAGTCTGTGTGGGCTTGGCTTAAAGGAACCGTATATACTCAAGTATAAACCAGATTTTCAGGCTAAAAAAATAGCCTAAAAAAGAGTCTTGGTTTATACTCGAGTCAAACTTACCTCTCCGGCGGCAGCGCCTCCGCATCCCTGCTGGCTGACGTCACTACTCAGCGCGGCCTCCCTTCCCAGTGCCGAGTCAGCCAGCAGGAAAGTGGAGCATGTGGCCCCCGGAGCAGAAAAGAGGATCCAGAGCAGCCTGCAGGGGAACATGTGGAGACAGGTAGCAGAAGGCAACTGTGAGGACTCAGAAGGGGGGGAAGTAGAGTAATCTGCAGTGGCTATTCCTTGCCACTGCAGATGTTTGGAAACTATAACTCCCAGCAACTAAGCATGTGGGAGTGTAGTTTCCAAACATCTGGAGTGCCAAGGAATGAGGCTTTAGTTGCCTTTTAAATGACATAATTCCCATACAGTAATAGCCAAATCCAGTATAGTTATTACTGTATAGGATTCTGATCTTCATTTAAAGGGCAACTAAAGCCTAAAAACCAATACAGAATCAGAAGGAGGATGATATCTTTGCTGCCTTCTGATTCTGTATTGTTTTGAGGCTTTAGTTGCCCTTTAAATGGACAGCAGCTTTCCCATACAGTAGTCCCATACAGTAATAACCATACTGGATTTGGCTATTACTGTATGTGACTACTGTATGGGAATTCTGCTGTCCATTTAAAGGGCAACTAAAGCCTTAAAACAATACAGAATCGAAGGCAGTTGTGGTCCTATTTTCTACCCTTGGTTTATACTCGAGTCAATCACTTTTACGCCTTTTTAGGGTAAAAAGTAGTGCCTCGGTTTATACTCGTGTCGGTTTATACTCGAGTATTATGGGTATGTTATATTACCAGTCTGTGCCCATTGGGCATGAGGGCATCTTAAGTGTGTGTGCGGGAAACGGGTACATTTTATATTTACCGGTCTGTGTGTGCATCGGGGAGGTAAGCATGTCTCGCGCCTGTTAATTTAACGGGCTTAATGTCTAGTTGACATATAATATTGCAGGCAACAATGTAAAACGGGAATAATGGTCTTTAAATGTGTTTAACCTTAACAAAGTGGAGTGGTCTTAAAGTGATTGTGGGGGGAAAATCCGCATTTGCCGCTTCTCTTCTTCCCATGGGTCCCTCTTTTGCGTTTTAAAATATTGGGAGGTATGGACTGTCTGAGTTGGTTCGTGCTATGGGGGCCCAGAAATGTACCAGTATGGGGCCCAGAAATCTGATGGCGGCCCTGATTGTCTGGCATATCAATTAAACTAAATAACAGCTCTTACGTAAGAGCTGTTATTTAGTTTAATTGATATGCCAGACAATCAGGGCCGCCATCAGATTTCTGGGCCCCATACTGGTACATTCTGGGCCCCCATAGCACGAACCAACTCAGACAGTCCATACCTCCCAATATTTTAAAACGCAAAAGAGGGACCCATGGGAAGAAGAGAAGCGGCAAATGCGGATTTTCCCCCACAATCACTTTAAGACCACTCCACTTTGTTAAGGTTAAACACATTTAAAGACCATTATTCCCGTTTTACATTGTTGCCTGCAATATTATATGTCAACTAGACATTAAGCCCGTTAAATTAACAGGCGCGAGACATGCTTACCTCCCCGATGCACACACAGACCGGTAAATATAAAATGTACCCGTTTCCCGCACACACACTTAAGATGCCCTCATGCCCAATGGGCACAGACTGGTAATATAACATACCCATAATACTCGAGTATAAACCGACACGAGTATAAACCGAGGCACTACTTTTTACCCTAAAAAGGCGTAAAAGTGATTGACTCGAGTATAAACCAAGGGTAGAAAATAGGACCACAACTGCCTTCGATTCTGTATTGTTTTAAGGCTTTAGTTGCCCTTTAAATGGACAGCAGAATTCCCATACAGTAGTCACATACAGTAATAGCCAAATCCAGTATGGTTATTACTGTATGGGACTACTGTATGGGAAAGCTGCTGTCCATTTAAAGGGCAACTAAAGCCTCAAAACAATACAGAATCAGAAGGCAGCAAAGATATCATCCTCCTTCTGATTCTGTATTGGTTTTTAGGCTTTAGTTGCCCTTTAAATGAAGATCAGAATCCTATACAGTAATAACTATACTGGATTTGGCTATTACTGTATGGGAATTATGTCCATTTAAAAGGCAACTAAAGCCTCATTCCTTGGCACTCCAGATGTTTGGAAACTACACTCCAGCATGCTTAGTTGCTGGGAGTTATAGTTTCCAAACATCTGCAGTGGCAAGGAATAGCCACTGCAGATTACTCTACTTCCCCCCCTTCTGAGTCCTCACAGTTGCCTTCTGCTACCTGCCTCCACATGTTCCCCTGCAGGCTGCTCTGGATCCTCTTTTCTGCTCCGGGGGCCACATGCTCCACTTTCCTGCTGGCTGACTCGGCACTGGGAAGGTGAGGCCGCGCTGAGTAGTGACGTCAGCCAGCAGGGATGCGGAGGCGCTGCCGCCGGAGAGGTAAGGTTTGACTCGAGTATAAACCAAGACTCTTTTTTAGGCTATTTTTTTAGCCTGAAAATCTGGTTTATACTTGAGTATATACGGTTCCTTTAAGCCAAGCCCACACAGACTGGATCCCATATTAGACCCCATATTATTCTACATTAGTGTTGCCTTAAAAACGTATTTTATTGATATATTCACCCCTTTCTTCATGCTCAAATTCTACACCTACCCATTTGTGCATGTCTGGAAAAAGGCTGCCACTATTGCCACACAGCATGGAGCTCCACTCTGTCCTGCCTATTCCATATTTCTATCTCAGATTGCAGCTCCACACACCATCTCTATCTGTCTATATCCTGATAATAGAGATGGTGTGCTGCAATGTGACAGACACAGAGATAGAAATTTGGATAGGGCAGGATAGGGTGGTGTGAAGTTGCCATATGCTATATAAGACACAATCTCTATCCTGCTTATACATATCTCCATCTCAGTGTGGAGCTGCCATAGTGCTATGCGACGAGATGGAGATATGTATATAGGCAGGATAGAGATGCTGTGGAGTGCCATGTGCCCCATGGGGTAGGTAATATAGCCCAGTAGCCCTATTAGGCTATTATCTACCCCATGTACAGTGCATGCCTTAGTAGCAGAATGCAAACAAGGCATGCTGGGAGTTGTAGTTTCTTAACATGGGAAGTTACAAGGTTTTCCATCACTGCTATATATGGTTCTGGCCCAGCAGCCCCATAGAGGAAGTTTATCAGTCCCTGTACACAGCAGTGAGACAGAGGGTAACAATGCCCCCCAGGACTCTCACAATCAAAAATGGGTTCAGTATAACTTACAGTTACTCCTCCTGCTCTCTATGGAGATCAAAGCACAGAAGATACAAGTTCAGGGGAGGGGCGGAGCACATAGACAGAAACACCCTGTTTGTCTTTCTCATCTAGGAATGGATTCAGTATTGCAAAAAAAACATTTTTTTTTTCCCTTTCAATCTCTGGGCCCCTTTCAAGTCCGGGCCCCATACAGGAGTACCCCCTGTACCCCCCTGATGGCGGCCTGCAGACAATAGATGTTGAACATTGCCACCAATATTCTGGTTTCTTAGTGTTGGCATACCTAGCTTCCATTATGCTAGTCTACTCTTTGCCCAAAATGTTAACATTGCAGTCATGAAACATATGCAATTTTTCTTTAAGATGCAGGTACCTGGCCTGATCCGAGGGGTTGCCTCTTCTGTCTGGGCCATACAGTATATTTGTGCGTTGTTGTTGAGATTTTGGTTGCATCTGTTGCTGCCCCAGTGTGTTGCTTGGTTTAAAGCAGAAAAGGATATACAGCCTGAGCACCAAGAGCCACTATCGGCAACCCAGCCTGCGATGCTATATGCCAATACTTGCTCGGCAAATTGCTAACTGCCGTTCTTCTGTTTTGGCACTTTTAATGGCAGCTATTAGCTGGCGTTTAAAGTATTGCAATAGAATGCCGCTTTGACATATAACACGTATGCAGCAGCTGCACGGTTTACTTCTGCATTAGGCCTGCAGCTGCCGCAGTGAAGGAGTTTAAGTCATGCTAACCGATATAACAAAAATAACAAAACTCCAGAACAGGAGCGGTGGGCCCGTTGGTGTATCACCCTGATAGTGTGTCTTGAAAATTCTTTTAATTTCTCTGGCATCCCAGATGTCCTTGCCTTTTTCCTTATAGCTTTTCATCTTCTGGTGTTCTTTTCTTTACTTATTGCAGTTTTGAAAAAGGCCCAGTGGAATCTGCTTAAGGCCTCTTGTTTCTGTGTTAGTGGGGAGGATTTCTGCTCTGTGTTGTAGGGTTCTGATGCCCCTCCAGCTTATGACTAAGGGTGGTGGGAGTCAAAGAAAAAGAGAACTGGTCTGTGTAAGTTAGCTGTCTGCAACCTTTACTTCTAGAATGAAAAAACTTGTGATGCTTTTTTCTTCCATGTAGACATGCTAGACATTCAAATGCTAATGCCCTTCCCAACTAGAGTGACCTCTGCACAAGCATGGTGTTTTAGGTTTTGATTTCATCTTGCATGGAATTTTTTCTGAACTGCACACAGCCCCTGCAATTTTCGTCTTAAAGTTATGCTAACCTTTTGTAAATAGATTAGCATCACTTTAAATGCTAAACTTGCAATTTCAGCTTGCTGTAAGGAACTGCTTGATACAAGATTTTCAGGGTTATTCAATAAAAGTTCATTGGTTAAAATTGTGCTAATTTTGCCCCAACCAATCAGATGTTAGCTTTCCAATGTTAAATAAGATTGATTGGTTGGGGCAAAATTAGCCACATTTTAAACTATAAGAACTTTATTAACTCTCCCTGTATGTTAAGAAACTGCAAACAAGGTAGTTAATAAAGAAATACAGTGTAATTAACTGGCTTCTTCTACTGTGGGTTATTTTAGCAGATGTCTATTTCTGTCTGTAAAAAATCAAAACAAATAAGTTGTTTTAAAGTACTGTGTATTGATTACCTCCTACCTTAATCATGTCTGGACACCAATCACTTTTTTGTACAAATAGCTCTAAATGCACAGGAAAAATGGCTGTCTTTGGAATTACAGTTTATATCAAAAATGTACGCAGCAAAGCACTAAAGAAAGCAGAAGGATATTGTATTTTAGTCAGGATCTACTTTTTACTTTACATTATTGGCTAGTATAATTCCATTATAGGCACTAAATGCTGATACACTTGATTCTGCAATGAGAAACTGATTATTTTGTTTTGGGATATGAACATGGCTTTGTTTTAACAGCAAGAAGATCGATAAAAATAATATAACAAAAATAAACCTGGCAACATAGGACATATTATAGAGGAAAGTGTGAAATAAAAGGCTAAAACAGATTTGTTCTCATATATACTGCTGCCTTTGTTTCTTTGAACCGTAATATAGCTACATTTCTTTTAAAACTTCTTGGAATATGTATAGATTGTTATTGAAGGGAAATTTAATTCATTTTACATTCTTATTAAGTGATTACTTATGCAAGGGTATAATGCTCATGAAGAGTGCCCAAGATGCATACAGTTTATAGCATCTGTACCCTGTGCCATAATGTTTTACATAACCTGAACACCAAACTGTTCCTTGAAGAAAGCTAGGTAAATTTAGATAATATAATGAATATATTGGTAGTGTTTGTGGACACTTTATTCTTTATGGTAAAAAGCATTGCTTTGGAGCACTATTGGTTAAAGGAGAACTACCTTCATTTTTAAAAAATTTAAAGGGCATGTCCACACCCAAACTAAAATTTAACCCACTACTGGCCCCACTATGTAGTGTTGTAAAAATCCTTACCTCACATCCCAGCTCCATATGGTTTTCTCCTGTAGTCCCCCAAAGTCCACAAACTGGCCAGCGGAGTTAGCAGAGTCCATATAGGACTCCCGGCAGCCACGTCCGTGATTGTCTGCCTTTTAGCCAATCACGGACGTGGCTGCCGGTCCCGCCCCCTGCTTGCATTTCCGTGCGAGGACTGGAGAGTGACGGCGAAAGTGAGGCATGTAAGTAAAGATTATTTGTGATATATAGTTATGGGGTCGGGGCTGGGGAAGGAGCAGTACAATTATAAAAAGTTATACAAGGGTGGACATGCCCTTAATGTGAAAGCTTCTCCCAGAACACCTATACGTTGTAAGATTCTTCTCAAGTTGCATCTAGTATAAATAACAGAGTATTTGCTATACAGAATGTCACACACTAATATGGTAGTTCCTGATAAGACTTGAAAGCTGCTTTGACCCTGCGTATATTAGCCAGTCAGTTGGAATTACCAATATACAAAACAAAATTTTAGTAATTTTGCTATTTATTTTATTTTATTATTTTATTATGCTCCTAGCAAAAGATAAAGCAGATATCTGCAGTGGTGGCTCAAATGGTAAAGCGCATGTTTTAGAAAAAAACAGTTCAAAAGGTCACAGGTTTAAATCCCCAGAATTTTTTGTTTATGCTATTATTTTCTGAGCAAAAGAAAAAGTTCTGCTATGTTTAATATAGAATATTATTTGAGATGGGTAAAAGCTTTGCTTTAGAAAGACAGAGTTCATGAGGTTGCAGGTTCAACCCTGGACATAATTTTTTTTTACTGAAATGTTAATATTCTGTTTTTGCATCCCTGCTAGTTATAAAACATATGCAAAACATTACTATTATTTTGTATGAAAAGTAAAGTATTATCACTGTTAGGACAGGAGCAATTACATGTGTGAAAAAAAACCCCATTAAAATCCCTGTGGGTCAGGGAATAGAAAGATCCAGGTGCTCTTTGGTATTGGCTGTAAGCTTCTAGGAAGCAGGCTGCAACTTCGTTGTTTCATCTGTTGACCACTACAGAGTATGTGAAGAGTATTGCATAGACTATATGGGTTTACCCAGCTAAAGTGGATTTTGGGAGCTGACCCCTAGTACCTACAGGTAATTTTTTAAATCACCCAGCGGCCACGCAAAGTGAGAGGTGAGACACAGCTTATTGTATGTTTGTGAATGTGCTTTTAGATCTCCGAGATCTTCTTCTTAGCTGCCACCAACCACCAATGTTGCGACACCGCTGATGCCGACCCCACCACCAACGCCACTGCTATCTTGTTCCTGGAGTCTCCTATCTTTCTCTCTTATCATCACTCTTATGAGTTCAACTCAGGTTTTCACCTCTTATATATAGGATTGCTAGAAGACCAAATCCAATTTGATTGCATAACATTTCAATCCTTGCAATCATATGGTCACATATCGGCGCTTAATAAATATGATTAAGCAGGAAGGGGGTGATGACAGCAGTGATAGTTAATGAACCTTTATAAATATGCCCCATGTCTTGGTTATGAATAAAAGCAATTATTTCAGTCATTTGGTGTAGTTGTTTTGTATAAATGATTTTAAATGTCAATTGCAATTAAAGGGACAATTACAGTGGCCTTTCAGTTATCAGGACTGTTACCTGAATTTAACAGATGGAGCTCCACTGAATGCTTGTATGATGTTGTTTGCACTTATAAAGAGCAAAATTTTAATGTATCGCAAAACTTGAATGTAGGTACAAAGTGGAGCATCTCAAAACTGAATAGAAAGGAGACTCCATGCAGTGATTAACTGCAAAAACTCTTATTTTAATTCAGTGCTTAAGTGCATGCAACATGTTTCGGATCGACCAAGAGCCTTTCTCAATATGAAACATATTGCACTTAAGCATGAAATAAAAGAAGAGGTTTTGTAGTTAATCACTGTTTGGAGCCTCTTCCTATTTAGTTTTTATGCCTTAATTGCTGCTGGGCCGGGGCAGAGGGGTGATCCAATAAAAGAAAGTTACAGGTGTGGTTATGCCTAACCTAGTGTTAAAGTGGCACATCTTACCCGAAGGGATTTATTGCATTGTGAATATCAGAAAGCTAAGATGCACTGCTTTTAAAAATTATTAAATCATATTGATTAATGATTGATTTGAAAACTTTATACCTGAAGAAGGGGGTCGTCCCCTGAAACGTTGTAGTTATGTAGTGGTTCATAATAAATTAGCTAATTTTTTTTAGTGACTCTGGACTTTATTTATTCAAAACTATTGTCTACCAGAAAAAAAACCTTAAAAAAAGCTCTAAACAATTTATGAATCCTATTTTGCATTATAATGCCCTTTCACAATCCCCCCATATGTGAAAGGTTAAATGAGATAAATTGTGATATATATGACATTTTTAGTGTAATTTACGAAGGGTTTTATAGATATGCAGGGAGATGTAGTAAAGTTCTTATTGTTAAAAATGGTGCTAATTTTGCCCCAACCAATCAGATGTTAGCTTTCAAATGTTAAAAGATCTGATGTTTGGGGCAAAATTAGCACCATTTTAAACGATAAGAACTTTTATTGAATAACCCTGATAGTGTATTATATGTAATTGAAGTCTACATAGAGCTAAGGTTTTCCCTGAAGGAAATAGTGCTATGATTTCTTTTGGTTGGGCCAAAGTAATTGGACCTGCAGAGATTTGTATAGTTTTTCTGTTGAAAACATTTTTTCAACAGTCCATTAGTGTGTTCCCTTTGGTTTGTTTAACTTCATATGCATTACTGCAACACTACTCTATGACTGCCTTTTCCACTATAATCAAAATGTTTTACTTACATACATTATATTTATTCGCTGTATATTAACAAATGCCTCTCATCACTTTTTACAACATGTTTATTTTACTAATAGAAACATATTACATCCCAGAACAAAGATACTATAACCAGTACGCTGTGAAGGTTCTCATTCATCCAGGTCATGTATATGTTGTATTCAATTACATCAACTGGACTTGAAGTTTTTTCTTGAAGACGTTTCGCTAGTCATCCAACTGGCTTTCTCAATTCAGAATGACTTGTACAAGAATCTGTGGCATATGTACCCTGGAAAATCCCAATTAGCATATCACAGCCAAGTGTTAAGGGTGTGTGATTGGATAGGGCTAGAGGTGTTATAGGAATGGCCAGAGTAAGGTGTTCAAAACAGCATTGTACATGGCAGACAGTTGGTGTCGAACCCCCCCCCACCTCTATTTAGGCTTGGTTTCTTTATTTTCACACAAATGGCCTCCTTAACACCTCTCTTGAACCAGTCACATTCCTTTGCCAATATGTAACATTACAATCTTCAAAGGTATGTCCTTAAGATGCATTTACATGGATGAGTCCTGACCCGAGGAATTGGCTCTTCTGTGCTGGGCCATACGTTGATGCAGTTGTGTTTGGTTCCCCCACATAAAATCAGAGCATTCTTCACTACACTGCACTGCACTGCAGTCCAGTTGATCTAATTGAATACAACAGATATAACCAGTAAGCTGTAAATACAAAATAACTGATAATATGAAGTATAATGGTAGATTATTTTAGTTTTGACTTCCGTCATTACTATGGGTATAATTTCTTCTTCGTCATACTCAATGCTATTTTAATGTTTATTTATTTTTTTCCAGATCTGGATAATAGAATTTAAGACGTGTAAAGGTCCGTACTCACGTGTGATCGCGGGGTCCCGACACGCGGCGCACGATGTGTACGACCGTTCGTTTCGGGCGATAATCGGCCCGTGTGTGGGCTGTTTATTGGCCTAAATGGACATTTTCAGTCGAGGATCGCCGAAAGACCGACTTGGCGGATCTCCGGTCGGGACCTACAATCGCACTTGTGTACAAACCTTACCTGTTTACTGTATGCTCTGCTATCAAATTGTTTTATCTGCTTAATTGTAAACAAACACCTGCATCTGCATACTATAAGAGATATAACAAAAGTGAAGAAAGTACTACTTAAAATAATTACACATTCCTAGAGGCAAGTAGACAATTTTGTTAAAATTTAAGTCTGAAAAATTGAATTATTTCTACAACGTCTACAAAATGTGATTACATCAGTTCTAGTAAGCTACTGTGTATACTTTGCTTACGGCATGATGTTTATAGAGAAATATTAAAAACTGTTCTTCTGTACCCCCCAAAAAAATCTGTTTTATATAGCTGCTACTATTTATAAGTCTATGAATTATAACACCACGGTGCCATGGAGGTGCAAAGCACAGCATAAAATGCAACAAAATTGCAATGAAATAGCAATAACATTGCCCAATGTTATTATTCATAGGCTGTGATTAAGGGCAAGGCCCCACTAGGCACAGGACAAGGCACAATCGCAAAGTCACATGATTTTTGTGTGCTACCCTGTGCATGCTCTGTGCATGATTCCTGTGCTGTGAAAAGAGTTCTCATTGCAGCACAGGGCAGCAGGGATAGTGGCGTCATCCCCTTCCACTTGTATTGTACAATAAGACCATTGGAAATGGAAACATCTGCAAAACTATGATTCGATCACACAAATAAATTCTGTGTGGCCCAAGGCAATGATTGCAGGAGACAGTTTTGTAGAAAAATCTGAGTTAGGTTCAAATTACATTTTAATGTTTGTGTACACTTTTTCATTCACCTTATATTTCCTCTTACCTTTAAATTTTCTTTTTTGCCTCCCCCCTGTCATTTGTAAATTTAAACACTTTCAGGGAGAGCCTTTAAAAGTTCTTCTTCTTCTTCTTTAAAATGGTGCTAATTTTGTTCAACCAGTCAGATGTTAGCTTTCAAATATTAAATAAGATCTGATTGGTTGGGGCAAAATTAGCACCATTTTTAACAATAAGAACTTTTATTGAATCATGTGAATGTGTATTCATAAATATACAATTCCTTGGTCTGCCTATTCCCTTCATAAAGAACAATCATCCACTACACACACTGCAGTAGGGTACCACATTACAGGGCTATGTGCCGAGAGCTTTTTTGTTCTCTATTGCCCCCTTTAGGCAATGCACCAAGCCAATAGTGGCTCTCATTGCATTGCGAATAGGGTTTACTGTTTAATGCCAGCTATATGTTGGCTCAGTACATTGATGTGGGAGTTGAGTGACACAGGTTTTGCATAATGTTGCAAATGGCATTGTTGTATTTGGTATATCGGTTCACATGACTTTAAAGAGGAAATGTGGTCTTCAAAAAAAGTTTTTTAAATAAAAAGTGCAGGATCCTACCTTTAAAACGAGCCATCAACTACCTCTCTACTGCTGTACAGGGGGTGGGGGTTCTTCTGCGGTCACAAATACTAGTTCCTCCTTCTAATTTGCAGTTGGCACATGCTCATTGCAGGAGAAAGTAGAAGAAACCAGGAGAGATCGAGTTACAGTGACCAAAGGAGGACTTAAAGAGAGGTAGGGGGAGGGGGATGAGAACAACACAGCCCACAGCAGGGAGTGTCTATGGTCTGTATATTTAGCTTCAGAGCAGGAGCAAGGAAAAAAGTATAAAATAGGATAAAAAGTAAATATCTTTAATACTATGCAAAAAAAAAAAAAAAAATAATGAAAGTAAATTGCAAAAATACTCAATAGACAAATAGTGAGAATGGCTCTCAGTACATAGCCCTGCTAATCACTAGACAAACTAATGACAGCCTCTCTGGAAGGTAAGATATGGATTTAATACAAAAATATAAAATTGAATGTATTGTTTAGTTTACTTATGCAGATAATGCTACCATGCATTACCAGTGTACATCACAAACTTAATGCTGGTACACAAATCCAATATTTCCGCTTGAGTGCTGGCCTCTAAGACATTTCAGGTATTTTTTTTAAAAAAAATTGTTTTATTTTGATTACACCAAAATAACATTTACCATAGTCAAACATACCATAGTCATAAGAATGTAACATTAATGCAATTTAAGTCTTGATAAATTCACATTGCATATAAATCATTAACAGTATATATATATTTGGTCTATTACTGTATTGGTGAGAAACATTTTCGAAACATTTAATAAACTTTAAACTACCAAACCTGTTGTCTATTCTGTAACTGTTACCTACTCTTCAGTATTTTCCTCGTCACTTCAGCCCCCAGTCTCCGCGCCGTTCACCCCCTCTGCTTTTGAAAATCGGTAGAGATTCCTATATTATTGAGGTAGTCAATTAGAGGATACTGTAAGGGGAGAGTCAATCTATGGGGACCATATTTTTGGTATTTATTTGGGCAACCTCATGTTTGTACATTATTTGCAACAGAGGCAAATCTGAGTTTATTAATCTAATTCAAACTTTCACTTTGGGTCTTATGTGAGGCCCATCTAATATTCCTTGCGTAAAATAATGTCATCTGTAGGAACAGTAAATCATTATAGACATATATCCTCCTTCAGTACTCGAATAACAGGTCAAGGACTCCTGGGGTATAGGGTGAGGGGACAGCCTGGGGCTTTACCCGATGGCATATCCAACATCGCCTCTTGTAACTCTTCCACTGTCAATAGTCTGTCCAACATTTGTTTTTGGGTCGAAGTTAAAGTAGGGAATGGTATTTTTTCTAAGCAATCTTTAATATCCTGTTCTGTAAGTTGTAAGCTTTGTGTACTAATCGATGGGGAATTGAGCTTCAGAAACCAAATTTGGCTGTAGTCAAATCTGCTACTTTCATCTGAGAACATGAAAAATCAAACATCTGACCCCCCAGAGGATCTTCCAACCCTAGTTCACGCCTTCATCACATCACGGCTGGATACTGCCCTTTATGTGGTCCCCACAAAAAGACCTGCACCGCCTACAATTAGTGCAGAATGCTGCTCCAGACTGCTAACAAACCAGCCTCGCCACTGTTCCATTACACCGATCCTTCGCTCACTGCACTGGCTACCAGTACAATGGAGAATACTTTTCAAGATTGGACTGTTTACTTTCAAATCCTGCACAATCTGGGCCCTGGATACATTAAGGACATGCTGAAGCTGCACCACACCTCTCACAACTTCAGATCGTATGTTCCAAACTTGGTCACTCCCAGAGTGCGCCTCAAAACCTTTGGAGACAGAGCTTTCTGTCATGCTGGCCCCTACCCTTTGGAACTCGCTACCACACCCAGTAAAGACAGCCTCTTCCGTGGAGTTATTCAAATCCAGACTGAAAAGCCATCTGTTTACCTGGCATTTCGGATTTATAGAGTCCTTCTCTACTACAATTTACCAATTAACCAATTATTGGTCTGAGCTTGCTTACAGCACTTTGAGTCCTATGGGAGAAAAGCGTTTACAAATGTTATGTGTTTTTGTTCTGTCCAGTCCTTATAGAAGTCTGTATGCCGATAATATTTGGGGTGTATGTGTGACCTTTTTTCCCTGTGGGTGTATTTATGGTGAGATGTGTTCGATTGAGAGTGTCCTTAAGGACAACTCCACCCTCATAAGAACATATTTTAGAAAGAATGGCCCCTTTAAAATATGTGATTTATCCTACTTTGTCCTACAAATTCATTATTGTATGCCTGCTATGTTCTGGATGCCTCATGGAAACTGAGCAATTAGAAACCTGTATGAGCCTGTTCTGAGCCTGGGCATGCTCAGAAGAGGCAGACAGGGATTAAACATCAGTCATTGGCTGTGATGTTAACTGTCAAATCCATAAATGACAGTTGCTAACTGGAAGAACCAGGAAGCAGAAGCAGGGAAACAGGATTTCAGGTTAGACTTATATATTTCAGATTTCGAACTTTTGGGGGATGATTACCTGTATGTAAGTTTAATTTTAGGGCTGGACTTGCCCTTTAATCACAAAGATAAGTAGTTTTGCTGAGGGGCCCCCATTTTCAAAGAAATTTTGGCATGTAAAGAATTGTTTTTGGTGGCTTTGGAGATTATCATATTGTTATATAGTCTTAACTTTTAGCCATGCTGTTTGTGTTCTGGTGTGCCCTCTTGAATATATTTTTTTCGGCTTGCATGAGCAAAGTAACCATCTTGTTCATTTCCTAATGGAGAAAATTTGTCCCTAATGGACAGCATCTTAACTCATCAAACTTTTAGCTACTGCTAGGTTAACTTGGACCAAAAGTTGTCCCTAAGTCTATTGGCAGGGGGGGTCTGAATGGTAGTTACTGAGTTCCGAGAAGCTTGGGTTGGGAGCTCCCCAGTCATTTGTCGTGTTCCTATAGGTAGCTATAATATTATTTTGAACCTTGTTTCTAGATTTAGTTGTTTCCTGAGCCTCTGTAATTTTCAAAATTAATAAACAAGGTTATATATTACCTTCAACTTTTAAACATATGTTGCATTTATGTACATGTTAGGTGCCAATGGGTAAGCCCAAATACAGGGCACAGGCAGCATATATGTCTCGGCTGAATGTGAAAGATACGTATCAGGCAAGCATATTGAGCACTGTTAATTTGTTCAGTCTCACCCAGCGATATACAGTGTCCAGGTACATCGTTATCATCTGAAAACAAAAAGCTAAGCGGCATCCAAGAAATAAATAGTATCTACAAAGTTAGACCAGCATGATGGCCAGAGCCAGGAGGTGAAAGCCAAGGTGAAAGCCGACACCCTTTTTGAGGGAAAACACCCTTTTCTACCGGGTCACGTGGATCCAGTATTTTGGGGATAGTGTAGTTCAGATGAGTGACAGAATCCGTAATCTAATTATAATGTTGGATACTAGCCTTGCCAGACATCATAGCATACGGAATATTAATTCCACGGAGACGTTGCTTAACAGCATAAATGTGGCCCTGCGCATCTGGAGGTCAGCTGAGTAATCAGGAAAAATCATAATTGAGGAGATTTCTATTCTTATTTCGCCTTTCTCTCAGGCCAATCCGGAGTTTGCGTCTCTGTCCCTGGCATTTATCAGATGGGCTACCATAGGTCTGGGCCTGGATCCTGGGGGGAGGGGCATGGTTGGTACTCGGTGGGCCCTTTCCATTTGAATAATGGGGAAAGGTGTTGCGCCCCAAATGTCTCTTTGATCCATTTTCAATAAAATTTTCTGGCTCCCTACATTCTCGTCCCTCTGGTATACCCACTAATCAAATATTTTGCCGTTTTGCACGGTTTTCCAGGTTCTCTGATCGTGCCTGCTGTGCCTGTAACTATTGTCTCAGGGTTGCCAGTTCCACAGGCAGTGGTCTAACAGTGTCCTCTGCTGATGAGACCCTGTCTTCCAACTCACCCACTTGTGCCTTAATGTGGTAGGTCATGCCTAACCAGGCCCACCCACATCTACTCTTACCTCCTCAATAAGAACACTGAGTGAGGCCTTGGAGTCCTGGATGACAGCCAGTAGTTGGGATGCAGTGGGTTCGCTGGCTCCAGGTCCAGTGTTAGATGTTGCTGGCAGCTCAGTCACCACGTGGTTGAAAAGCTGCTCCCGCTGCGCCATTTTGGGTGAGGAGATGGTGCGTTCTCCTTAATTGTATGGGCAAACTTCCCCAGTTCTCCAGGTACGGGGTGTTTTTTGTGTGACTTGCGTCGCTCGTCTTTTTTTCTTTTGGGCACAGTGTGGAGGGTTAGCCACTCTGTAGAATAGTTTTTATAAAGTGCAGACCAGGGAGCTCCGCTTCCCACCTCCGTCAGACCGCCCTCTTGGCCACACCCCATTTCAGGTCATTTTAATCGAAATATCTGTGGTAATTTAAGAATGATTTCCACCACCTTTATACACATCAGACAAAATTGATTGGCCATGTTGATAAATTTTGAGCAATCATGCAGTATTCAATAGATAACACAGAGGTCGATCTATGTGAGCCACTTTTTATTATATTACCTTAACTTTTAAACATATGTAATCCATTTATGTGCATGTTAGGTGCCAATGGGTAAGCCCAAATACAGGGCACAGGCAGCATATATGTCTCGGCTATAACACCGGAGCTGAATGTGGAAGATGCTTATCAGGCAAGCATATTGAGCACTGTTAATTTGTTCGGTCTCACCCAGCGATATACAGTGTCCAAGCACAGCGTCTATCGTCTGAAAATGAAAAGCTAAGCGGCATCCTAGAAATAAATAGTATCTACAAAGTTAGACCAGCATGATGGCCAGAGCCAGGAGGTGAAAGCCGACACCCTTTTTGAGGGAAACACCCCTTTTCTGTGGAGGGTTAGCCACTGTGTAGGATAGTTTTTATAAAGTGCAGACCATGGATCTCCGCTTCCCACCTCCATTCAGACCGCCCTCTTGGCCACACCCCATTTCAGGTCATTTTAATCGAAATATCTGTGGTAAAGAATGACTGACAGATTTCCACCAACCTTTATACACATCAAACAAAAGTTTGATTGGCCATGTTGATAAATTTTGAGCAATCATGCAGTATTCAATAGATAACACGAGAGGTCGCTCTATGTCAGCCACTTTTTCTTCCAACCAGCAGACGGGTAATTTATTTATAGATCTGTCGTTTTTGGGAGAAATTATTTAGTGCCCAAAGACTAAATAATGTTATGTGAGGGAGTGGTAATATCCCAGATAATATAATGAGGGATGTACTCACATTGGGGGTTATTCAATAAAAGTTCCTATCGTTTAAAATGGTGCTAATTTTGCCCCAACCAATCAGCTCTTAGCTTTTAAATGTTAAATAAGATCTGATTGGTTGGGGCAAAATTAGCACCATTTTAAATGATAAGAACTTTTATTGAATCTCCCTGATAGTCTTTAAGTGTTTATTGTGAAAGATATGTGCACAACGTTTCAGTGGCGGGCCCCTTCATCAGGTACATAAAACATTATACCCGTGGCTGGTTTAAGTACCTTAACTCCTCCCTCAAGTGGGTGGAGTATAATACCCCTATCTAACATATGCATAAATTGCCAATGTGCTAAAGTGCTCCAATCATCATATACAATTAAAGTGCTAATATATACTCCCTATACACACATTGTTACTTTGTGCCTCATGTGCATAATTATAACATAAATAGTGCATTTAAAAAAATATACATTTCTTTACAATATAATTAAAAATATGGGGGACTGAGGGAGTGGTAGTATCCAATCCTAACGTTACAGACTCTTAAGATGCAGAGTGGGCTGGTTCGTCGCACTCCAAGAAAACTCTCACCAGGTCCTGGAGCTTTGCATTAAAACTCGGACTTTATTAGAACATATTTAAAAACAACAAACTTCAACGCCTGACATGTTTCAAGCATGGTCCATGCTCTTAATCATAGGCAGACGTACACACCTGACTGGCAAGTTTAAATACCAGGAACTCCAATCGTAGCTCCGGTCTGACTGGCTACACAGATACTGAGTAATATGACAGTCATTCAGTGATCTGTGTGTAAACTGTTACTAAGCCTGTTCATTAAAAGATACAAACAGTTGTGTATCAATTCTCTATTCCAACAATAAAGTCTAACAAGTCCTGTTCCTTAGTAGTTACAAAGTTTCTATACTTACCGTAATTCATTTATTGCCAATGCCTCGAGAATATTGTAATATATATATACCACTGATGTTCCAAAACATGTTCCAAAACATATAATGATCATATAAATAATCAGATTAATTATACAAGACTTATGAATGATACAGTCTTATTATATACAACATGTGATATCTACTTGGGGTTAGAAATATCAAGTGCAGAAGTGTTCTAACATACAGACCAAGTAAAATAATATTATCTAATGAAAATTATAAATCCCAATTGTGTCTCATACCATAGCTTAGACAGTTAGTGTAAGACACAGTAGTAACTGTAAAAATTAAATACACAATTAAACAAATAAACAACACCCAAAAAGAATTATTTACGTTTCATTTTTTATTATTACTTTTAATGGCCCATGTAGCAAGATATATCACATATTGAATTGAGTCCTTTTGGGACTCTTGTGTCCAGTTTAAAAATACAGGCAACTTCTCTTTTAAGTAACCTTTGTATCCTACATGCTCTCTTGTCCTTTCTTTTAAGCACCTTGATGTGCTACCCACAAATTGGATATCACATGCCTTACATGTAAATAAATATACTACAAATGACGTTTTGCAATTAATGTACTGTTTGTTATTATAATTTTCTCCTGTATTATTGTTTCTGAAACTTGTACCAGTTAAAATATACTTACACGTTAGACATCGATTTGCTCTGCACTTATAAGTGCCCTTTTGTGGTAAACCATGTTCTCCCTTCCTTCTTGGGTTCCCTTATCATGCTGGGTGATAGAATATCTGCCCTTTTGGGGATACATTTGTAGCCCTGACTTAGGGCTTCCTTTATGAGGTCATCCTCAAACAGGATAGGGATATATCTTTTTATTATCTTAGTGATTTCTTTATACTGTGGGCTAAATGTCCTAATAAATTTTATTTTAGCTTTTTGTTTTTTTCTGCCCTCTATTATTTTGTTATCCTTAGTACTGGTATAATTCTTTCCTCTGTCTGTACCTCCTTTTTTCCTTTCTTTATCACTCTCCCACATCTGATTCGCTCTATGTTTGGTATTATTGAGTAATGTGGAACTGTATTCTCTCTCTTTTAATCTTACTGTTAGTTCCTCTGCTGCTTGTTGATACTCTTGTTCCTTTTCTCTTGAGTCTAACGTACTGTCCATACGGTATCGAGTTGTTGCAAGTCGCTGGATGACAGGAATCAGCTCTCAATATGGTATTTTTTGCTATCGGCTTACTGTAGACCCTCATACATAAATGATCTCCTTCTGAATAAAATGTTAGATTCACTTTTACCCCCAAATGACCATGTAAGGGTTAAATCTAAATGGTTAGCATTGAGGTCGGCTATGGTCTCAGCACATTTATCTTCTGAACCCAACCAAAACCACAGCAGATCATCTATATATCTTCTATGTTCAAGTATGTGGGGGGGATAGGCCGTAAACGAAGGATGGCAATATAAATAATTGTCCTCCCACCATCCCATAAATAGGTTAGTATAGGTGGGAGAGAATTTGGCACCTATCGCCGCCCCACACACCAATCCTAAACCTTGAAATGATTGTGGGTGATGAATGAGCAACAATTTGGATGGCAATTGGCTCCCATCACAATTGTTTGTGATCTATCCTGCCAGATCCAAGCATGATACAGACGCCACTTGCCACACGTGCGATACATTGGTCATGTCTCTATCATATTATACTTTATTAAACTGATGCTACTTCAGTAGAAAAAAGAAAACACAATCTGCTTTCATTGTAATGTTTCAGTTTATAAATCTGGTTAAATAACATGTTTTATTAGATCTTTTTAAAATTAATTATGTATTGTGTTAGCAGTGTTGCATCTGTTTATTAACAGTTGATGCAGTTATGTGTAGATGTGTTAAGTCTTATATCCACTAGGTGGTGACAGTAGTAATACAAATATATACCTTCTTGTTATAATTAAAATTTATATTATTCAGAATTGCTATTAAAATGAAAATGAAAACTCACTGTCATTCCTATGGTGATTCAGACATAATATAGTTGTTCAAAGCTGGAAGTAGACAAAAGCAAACCAAGGACATGAATCCATAGCTGGCGTTTACTAAACAAAGACACAAGGAAGTATATAAACAGCTATTTTAAAGGAAGGTATGATTATGATGTAGTATTCCATACATGCTCAATTTAATTTCTACCTTGCTATAAAATACACAGTATTTGTAAAATAATATTTTATCCCAATTTCATCTAAAATTCTTAGATATGACATTCACAGGGAGATTTAATAAAAGTTCTTATTGTGCTAATTTTGCCCCAACCAATCAGATGTTTTTTAACATTTGAAAGCTAACATCTGATTGGTTGGGGCAAAATTAGCACCATTTTTAACGATAAGAACTTTTATTGAATAACCCTGTAATACTTTAATACACAAGAGATGTGAATATGCATGTAAGCAGTGGTTAGTGACATCATTAGTTGTAAGGGGCACTTCTAGGGTTTTTACTGCCTGAGACAAACTTTTTATTTCCCCCCTTTCTCACACCACTGCCATTTTAAAGTGGGTGTGGCTTTGTGCATGGGCATGGCTTAAGTTTTACAATTTTGAACTTCCTATCACATAAGTATTTAAACAGTTCCTCGGAAAGTCAATTAGCAAAAATGTAAATTATTAGAAACAGATATTACATCCCTTTCTCAAACAGCTTGTGTTGCCACTATCACATAGGTCAAATAAAAACAACTTATTTTATAGCCTGTGCTATACATATTGGTTCAACTGTTACAATGCATTAGAAATGTCATACTTTCTTAAGTATAAAAGATTTAAACCAAAAGATTTGTAAGCCTGCAACAACATCAAGTTAGACTCTTTTAGCAGCGCCCTAACTAACCTAACTAGTCTAACCTAGCTTAACAAACTAACAAAGCTAACCTAACCATATAAAGAATTTTGACATCATATTTGTTACTAGGGGGAAAAAAAGTTTCTTGACCGGTCAAGGAAAAAAAAAAGTTTTCCACCACTGCCTGTCTGCCTTCTTTCTTACTCAGTGGGGGCAAATGTCTCACTCAGCCTCGTGGTAGATGTGGCCCTGTTAGTTGTACTCAGTGCTAAGAGTGTTCTTAAATTTCTCTAATACTACAAAAAAAAATCTCACTGAATATATTTAAAGGGGAAGTTCAGTGCAAATACATATGCTTTTCAGAAAATAGAGCAGTATTTTTTCATCCAAATGACCTTAACCTGCCCATTCAACATTTTGTCTGTGTATAAATAAATGCAACCAAAATACTGGCTTCCTGTTTGCAGGACCCCTAATAGAGTCTGTTATGGTTTTGCCCTTGACCCAGCACCTGGGTTGATTCAGTTGCTCGGTAGAGATCTGAGCATGTTTGACCCATCCAACAGCCAATCAGTAGTAATAACTGTTAGGAACATTCAAAGGAAGTGGTGCATTCTGGGAAGAAGATGACTGTTAGAACCTGAAATGTCAGCTCACTAATGTCAGCAGCAGGGAACAAGGTATGAAATTAACTGATTTTCCAAAATGGGAGAGAATATGTAGTATAACTAAATATGCATTACACAAACTAACAATTTAATAAATATTGATAATTTCCACTGAACTGTCCTTTTAAGGCACATTAACTAAGAGCCGATACTGTTTTTACCTGGCTTGCTAATATATTTCAAACCTTTTGCACCTATATTACATTCTGTTCTTTGCATGTGTTTAAGACATGGACACCGGTTGCCATTAAGAAAGGCCATGTAAATCCATCTAATCTGTATTATTTATTGATACAATTTCCAGGAGGGCAATATGTACCCCAAAAATTCTTCTCAAGCCATGGGAATGCCATGTAGAAAAACCTTGGGAGCACTCTTTAGGCTAAATTACAACAATTACATTTTGTGCTACTAATCTGGTTGAAAATTTATACAAACAAAAAAAAATATTAATATTAATATTACACATTCCAAGGCCCCCTACAATATTATATTATCCGCGCACTTGCATACATCATAAACAAAGTATTACTTTGATCTGTGATCACATGAATAAAGTATTACTGTGATCATATGAATAAAAAGCCTGCGATAGATGCAGTAGAAAACAGACACACACAAAAAAATCAGGAAAAAAGTAGCAAATAACAGTGGCAGAAAATTAGTGCCACATAGGCTCTTTTAAGAGCACGGGGTCCCAGTTTTTGTGACAGAGGCCCTTTCAGAGACTTTCAAGCAGACCATTTTCAGGGCATTTTCCATTTTTCCTACTGTTAGCTGATGCAGTCATTATTTTTTTTACAATACAATTATTTTGACAACACAGACTGGTACAATGATCTTATTTAATTTTTTCATAAGATCTCCTAAAAGTATAAAGTTCTGTGAATTACCTTGTTGGAAATTCTAAATGTATGGATGAAAGAATGGCATTGTTATGCAGCTGAAGGTGTGTAGATTCCAAAAATATATATTTTGTGGGGGATATTTCCCTTGAAAGAGTGGAGGCTGTTCAAATAACAGAGCACTTTGATTTTTGTTGAGTTATTGCACTTCTACATGCATCTCATTTGAGTTATTTGGTGGACGTCTCTGTGTGCACCCATGCATATGGCATACCGTTTGATTTAGGACATGTGTGAGATTGATATTCAGAGGTTTTTTTACTTGTCAAGTGGGTTTAGTTAGGCTTTCCACTTTTGAATCATTTTATTTCATTTTTTCACAAAATCTTCTAAAAACATCTCTGGAGTTCTCTGGATTACGCATCCGGAATTCTTTATGTATGTATGAAAGAACAGCATCATTACGCAGCAGAAGGTGTGTAGATTCCAAAAATAAATAGTTTGTGGGGAGTATTTACAAGTTTCTGGGGTGTTTTCTTTAAAAATAATAGAGGCTGTTCAAATTACAGAGCACTTTGATTTTTTCGTGTAATTGTAATTGTGCATGCATCCCATTTGAGCTAGTTATTGGCCACGTCTCTGTGTATACCCACACATATGACATATCTTTTCATTCAGGAGAGGTTAGGATTTAACATTTGTGTTGGCTTTAAACTTTTTGCTTTAGATTTTGGTAAATTTCAACTTTGATTTTGTAGCAAACAAACATAAAGGCCTGGGATATATCCCTACGTACAGTACTAAACTATTTGATCTAAAGGTGGATATGTTCAAGTTTGTTCAGAGATTAAAACTTAAGATGTGTTTTTGTGATAAGCAGTCACTAGACATAGTGACACATAGAAGTAATTTACTTAAAAGAAACAGTAATTTTGTACCAGACATTATTGTGATTCACTTCAGGTTTTTGAAACTATTGTATTGCATGAAATTACTAAAATGTGGGAGACTAATGAAAATAAATGGTAAAAGAATAATCTCAGTAAAGCTGAAAGAGAAGCCCTTAATGCATTACAAAAGAACACCCAGATAGTGATAAAAAAGGCAGATAAGGGTGGAGTGATAGTGATCCAAGACAAACAGGATTACATAGCAGAGGCTGATAGACAATTATGCATTACTGCACATTATAAAGAGTTAGATGGTGATCCCACATGGGCCATTAAGAAAGAAGTGGATAACATTGTCAGGCATGCATTTGATAGTGGCCTAATAGCCAAACATACTAAAGATTTTTTGTGTACAGAACATCCCAGACTACCAGTATTATACCTGCTACCTAAAGTTCACAAGAGGTTGAACAAACCTCCGGGTAGACCTATTGTATCTGGGGTTGGTTCTGTATTACAACCGCTGTCACAATTTGTACATGACTTACCAGTCTGTTTGAACGATACTACGGAATTTTTGCAAAAATTGAGAGATTTGACTAATGTGGTTGAAACAGATATTTTATGTAGTATAGATGTGCAATCTCTATACACAGCAATTCCACATGAAGAAGGTATCCAGTGTGTTGAAATGTCCCTGCTGAGTAGTAATACACCCACAGCCATGGTTTATTTTTTGATTGAATTACTATCCGTGGTCTTGAGGCGTAATTACTTTAAATTTAATGGAAGGTATTTCCTCCAACAGCAAGGGACCGCGATGGGCAGTAATTTAGCTCCATCATATGCGAACATATTTATGGCCACTATTGAAAAAAGATTGATTTTGGACGATGTAAGATGGAATCAGCACATCAAATGCTTCTATAGATATGTGGATGACATATTTTTGATTTGGAGCTCTACTGAGGAGCATCTGCTGGACATGATTACACACATTAACAAACAACATGATACAATTAAATTCACGGCCGAACACAGTGTAGCTTCCATAAACTTCCTAGATGTTAAGGTGGTCAAACAAGGAAATGGTTTATGCACTAAACTGTATAGTAAACCAGCTGAAAAGAACAACCTTCTAAGGGCGGATAGCTGTCATACCCCTGGTACCATCAAAGGAATCCCCAAAGGGCAAATGTTGAGGGTCAGACATATTGCCTCAACAGACGAGGGGTATATGGAAGCAAGTAATACACTTATAAAGAAATTTGCAGATAGGGGTTACTCGAAAAAGAACCTCACTCAGACTATGACTGAAGTTATGAAGATCGAGTGGAATCAATTACTATTGAACAAAAGGGCTGGTACACAGAAAGAAAGGATCCCTTTTGTTAGTACATTTGGACCCATGAGCCATAAAATTAAAGATGTGGTTCTTAGGAACTGGTCCCTGCTGCCAAAAGACCCTAAATATGGGACATTGTTTAGGGACCCACCTATATTCTCATACAACAGGGGTAGGAGTATAGGGGATAGAATAGTGAATTCTGACCTAAGAGAAAGGGAGACCACTACTTCTAGATTTTTAAGCACCCCGAAAATGGGAACTTACCCTTGTTTAAATTGCTCTTGCTGCAATTCTGTTATTAAAGGGGATGAGGAGTCCGTAATTTATGCGTTGAAATGCCCATGTGGCAAGCTATATGTTGGACAGACCTCCCATATGGTAAAAGGATTAGTGAGCATAAGAGCTCCATTAGGAGGTTTGATCCTAATAAGAAAAATTCCTATACGCCAGTAGGTGAACATTTTTTTATGCATAAACATAATGTAGCAAGTTTGAGATGGCAAATTCTGGAACAGGTATCCCTACCTCCAAGGGGAGGTGATAGACAGAAACTGCTATTACAATCTGAGTTAAAATGGATAGATAGGCTTGACAGTATGGAACCACATGGTCTTAATGATGTCTTCAGTTACAAATGCTTTTTATGAATGTACTTGAAGTCTTATATGAATTTTAATGATGTATACATGCACCTTATATATTTCCCCTTCTTTACAGGATGAATAGCGATATCTACTCATGTGGATGTGATCAATATATTGACCTGCTGCAATTACTATGCCTTGATAATCTTCTTATGGTGTGTAAACTTAAGACAGACTATATGTGTTTAGTAGTGTCTATTTTGGATGATGTAAAGTGTTTTTCTGACCTCTGGCCACTAGATAGAGCTGAGGGTTACTTGTGCTACTTTTTGTATATAATGGTGTTGGGCATGTCATTTATGTAATGCACCTGAGGAAAGACCACACTGGTCTGAAATATGTTGTGCTGGTATCTCCAATAAATCACGGTTGGCACATGCTATTTATGGCTCTTGTGTGACAATTTGTTGCTATTTGAAACTTTGATTTTGTCTCTGATTTATTATTTTTGGAGAAAAAAAGAAAATTTGAGAAAAAACCCTCCAAATTGCTGTGTCAAAACTTACTCCACTTATAATAACCTGGGGGTATGTAGTTTCTAAAAATCCCTCACGAGTCTGCAGATTTTAGCTAATTTGGCAGTTATTCTACGTTAACTGTCAGAAGTGCTTATAAATATCAATCAGGTGTAAAAATCTGGACATTGCTATTTTATACTAATTTAGTTTGGGGGAGCCTCCTGGTCAGGAAAAGTTGACAGGAAAATTAGAATTTTGTGTATAAACCTACATTTTCAACAAATGAAAATACAATTTTTTTTTAATTTTGCAATTATTCAGTGAAATCTCCAGAAAATTTACTAAACTCTGTTATCTTGTTAAAGTACACTTTGTGCTGAAAATAATGATGTAGTATTTCCCATTTCCTACTGTAAAGTTTGTTTAAACCAATTAAGGACAAAATCCTGAAAATTCTTCTGGCACAAACGGTCGGAAAATGGAAGATTCAGCTGCCACTGAAAGGGTTAATTCCATGGAAAGATCGAAACTTACCACTTGCATTCACATGTAATAACGGTTGTAAAGAACTACATTGCGGGAACAAGTGCAGGTAAGTTGCATTAGGGAACTTGGACTTGTGTAAAGGGTCAGTTTTTATAAATATTATTGTTTGTTTAACTTTGGCTACATTTATTTTTATGTATAGACACCATGACCAAAGATATTGAAGTATGGGCAGAGACATTTGTAGGATCATAGGAGAGATTTAAGTGCAAAATGGGTGCGAATTTTGCGCCATCCTATGCAAATCTCTTTGTTGTGAACTTTGAGAAGAAATATCTTATGAATAATGACCTGTTTGATATGCATGTTCAACATTATATGAGATATGTAGATGACATATTCTTTATTTGGAATGGTGAAGTGTCACTTTTAGAATCCTTTGGTACTTAATTCATACATCCTACCCTCAAATTCACTTTAACGTATGATTTGAAACAAATTAGCTTTTTGGATGTACGGGTTATCACACAGCATAACCAATTAACTACAGATCTGTATGTAAAAAGTACAGACAAAAAAAATATATATTTGTGGTCAGAAGCTTTCACCCAAGAAATGTGAAAAAAGGGTTACCCTATAGTCAATTTCTTAGGGTTAGAAGAATTGTAGGTGATGACTCTCTTTGCAGGGTAAGGATGCAGGAAATGGTTGAAAAATTTGTGTCACCAGAGGAAAGAACTTATTAAAGATATGGTTAGGGCATTGTGTCATAAACATAATGACCTGTTAGAGAATAAGGTAACTAATAAAGAAACAAAAAGGTTACCTTTTGTCTCTATATATAATTCTTTCTCTAATAGAATCCAGCAAATAGTGAAAAAGAACTGGCATCTCTTACAGGCCAATAAGCAGTATGGTGCACTATTCACTAGCCCTCCCCCTTTTTCCTACAAAAGGTCTAAAAACCTAGGTGATAGACTCATTAAAGCAGACATTGCAGTACCTAAAGGTAATACACAGCTCTTTTTAAGTTAACCACAATACTGTACATTTCCTTGCAGGAATTACTCTGCCTGTAATGCTACCTGCAGAACGTCTGGTGTCATCTACCTTCTAAAATGCCCCTGCGGCTGGGCGCATGTAGGGAAATGTAGACGACAAATAAGATTAAGAATTGGGTAGCATAAACGAGATGTAATTAATTAAGGTACCAATAAAAAATAGGAGACATCCATATGAACGGAATTTTTTTGAAAAGAACCACAGGGTATCGCAATTAAGATAGATGGTGTAAGAAGTAGTGGATAAGGCCTTTAAATTATGAGAAAAAGATCTTACAGAGAGGTTTTTTTGATTGATAAATTGGGGACAATGGCCCCCCTAGGTCTGAATGAAGACTTCAGTTGAGCATGCTTTTTGTAATACTAGTGATAGTGGGAAAATCTCTTCTTGCTGCAAAGTAATCAGTTGAGTCATTTACTCTAATTTTAAGTTAAGTGTAACTTTTTTGCCTTTTTAGAAGCAACAGTCTCTTCTTTTGTTAATAATCAGTATCAAAAAGTGAACAATGTTACTTTCTTTGGTTTTCTTACTGATGTAAGATGGTGCTATCCTCTGGACGAATTTGAGAAACTGGAAAGCAATATTCCATTTGGTGTGAATTAGATTCATTATTTTACTTTTCTCTGATGGCACTATGAACATTTGGTTTTAAATACATTTTTGTATGGACTATATATTAAAAAAAAGACACAGGGACACTTGATTTTGGGTTTTTAGTAATTTATATTATAAACATCAAACAGAACACAGTTTTTAGTCACATTTTTTTACACATTTGCATATATGATCATTGTTTAAAAAAGATGTCTTTATTATTATTGTTACCACTGGATGTTTTTATATTGAGAGCACTTTGTATATGCATTGTCACTTTGTTATATTTTGCACTTTAATCTCTCCCATGACCCTTCCTTCATAGGGGAGGTACTATGGTTTGGATGAGTCTATGTATTTCTTGAAAATTGTTGCACTGATATCACCTGAAGAATGGGACACTTTGAACCCTGAAACGTATGTTTGGTCACGAATAAATTTGGAATTCACTTTGGAGTGCGACCCTCTTCCTTGTTTTTTTTCTGTTCTCTGAGCTCTATATTCCAGAGGGAGGAATCACTGAGGTGTCTGCACCCACATGTTGGGTCAGAGTGCACTTACCTGTTGTTATATTGTGCAGAGACATTTCGACTTATGTGAGGGGGTATGGTGCTAGTTATGTGTGTATGTGTATAGTCTTTATAAATATTATTACTGTAGATTATTATTTGGGGCCTCACTTACCCAGAGCCACAATCACTTTGGGTCAATATGTATTCTGGTATTAAGTATCAGAAATACCTTCACACCAGCTATTATCACAAATCCCATTACTGAATAACTTGTGGCGGTTGCGCAGGTATCTTGTAATACCCGTGTGCAAATGCCAGTGCAAATGAGAGGTGAAATTCACACTCACTTATTGAATAGAGGATATTGCCTTATTTAAAAACAGTGCCCAGTGGTATATGCAAGTTGTCCACAGTGACTAATAAATGTAAATTGACCACATTCACTGGTACATGCTAGCTGTCCAAAGGGACTGGTAAATGCAAGTTTCTCACAGTAACTGATACATGCAAGTTGCCCACAGTGATTAGTACATACAAGTTGCCGCAATACAGTCCAAGGAACACTCCAGCACACCGGTGTTGGCTGTATGCCAGACAAGTAGATAGGTGCAGTTCCCCTAGCCCTCCACTCCAAGGGCCAGAAAGTTCTCTAGCACAAGGAAGATATGGGGAAGCACACTAATCAGGTGAATTCACAACTATTTATTGTAACAATACATACAACAGTTCGGGATGCCATGTCCCTTTCTCATACTTGTTGTATGTGTTGTTACAATAAATAGTTGTGAATTCACCTCATTAGTGTGCTTCCCTATATCTTTCTTGTGCTACATACAAGTTGCCCACAGTGACATTGAATATAAGTTTTATCTTACTGTGGCAGGAGATGTAATGGCAGGTAGACAACAATGTGATAGCCTCCAGGCTACACACACGCTGGTGCTGGCCCCACCCAAGGAAGTCTTTGTTTTGCCTATGAAGGCCAATTTTTTTTTTAATTGGCTACCACTGCCATATGTTAAACAAACAGCACATTCTTGGGTGTAATACTGAAACCTGATTGACATTAAAGTTTCTTTAGGTTTTAATTTGTCTAAGCACAAGCAGACATATAAGCAGTGATATAAGCAGAGGTGGGGCTAAACCTTCTATTTTGACTATTCCATTTAAAATAGGGCAATACTTATGTAAGTACTATTATAACTTTATATGTTTTTTAAATATATATATATATTCAGCATAAAGATGAAAGAAGAACCCATTAGTTGAAGTTGAAGGGAAATCCCATGTACCTTAATGGTTTCTATGAATGTAGTTTGTTCCTTTTTTGATCAAAGATCAAAACACTGCGATGGTCTACTTCTACTTCTACTGGTCTAATAAAGATTTTTTGAAAACATAAGCTGGATGCAAGCATGAACGAGAAAGGGTGGAATCTTACAGATTCTGTCTCTCATTTTTAAAGAATGGTACTTTGTGTACCCAGATAAAGTCTACATTGTGCACCAGTAGTTGGTTGTTGTATTTTTTAATACAACAAGTAATAATAACTTAAAGTAAACTCACAAATGTAGAAATAGCAACAATTGTGAATTATAAAAACGAAAAGTAAAATAATATTTCAATTGTCCAGTGGATACTTATAGATTGGGCACATGTGTATGTTAAAATATGTTGTTTTTTTAAAAAAAATAAAAGCAATAAAATGTGTCATGTAACAAGAAGTATTTTTGAAACCGAAAGAAAAAAATGTATCGTAGAATGCTTCCTGCTTAGCAACCAGACTTGTAGATCTTATGTTGACAGCATCATAAACTACCAAGCATAACATACTTGCCCTTGGGGGTGAATAAAACCCATAGTAAAGTAAAGAACATCAGATTATTGGGAAAAATAAATAAAACACACTAAGTTTTTTTTTTGTTTCACACCCAGACATAACAATATTTTGTATTTCTTTTTAATATTTTGTATATGCCATAAAAACGCTTATCCACAGTACGTTAAATACTACATGCCCATTCCAATGTGAGCAAACTTTGAATTACAATATCCATTCTTCTAATGAATAGTTCACCCTTAAAGATTTCCCATTCTAATATTAAAATAATCAAATGTAAATTTTGCTTAAAGGACCACTAATCCATAAAAACAACTTTTCCTCCCCTAAATCTATAATTCTATAAGAAGTAGATTCCAGTATTCCAACCTTTTTGTTTAAAAGTAGGGATTTGCCGGTGTTTTGACCTTAACTTGGTCTTGGGTGAAAGCAAATGGTTCTGCCATCATAGTTTTGTCTATTGTGGAACTTTCTTTTACAGCCTATTATTAATGGCAGTATGCTGCCTGAAATGCATTAGGTATTTACTTGCTGTATAATGCAATAATAAATAAAGCTTAGTTTTACTCTTTAGTTTTATAGTAAAGTTAGGAGTGGGACTTGGATGAAGGACCCAGGGCCGCATGCACCTGGGCCAACTCACGGGAGCAGCGAGAAACAGGTCATTTAAATTGGACATACTACAGAGCTATAACATTGTGTGAAGATTTACCACTAACATAGAATTGGATTGACGGAATCCCAGAGTGATAGTTAGAAGTGAAGTGCTCAAGCATTATTAGACAGAAATCTGAGAATCAGTATTGTACTGTATAGAAGTCATAATGAGTGGAGCACAGTCTAATATTTGAACTTTCTAAAGTGCTGCAAATACAATTGCTAATAGAGGAGGAATAAAAAAGATATCCCATGTACCTTAACTAGCTCACCTGCAACCACAGGCTTCCCTAGGCCCCTAGGCACATGCCTACTGTGCCTAACAGTAAATCTTGTCAATATTACTGAACGTTACAGGGGACAAAGGTGACAAAAGAAGGAGGACTGTAAATGGAAGAAATACAGGAAGAAATTAAATAAAATGCTATAGACTTTTGTAAGTTTTTATGTTCATGCACTGTTCAAATTGTGTATACCTTATCAATCAGTATTTAATTATGCTTCAAATCTGATCACTAGACATATGGTACTGCTTATACATGGGTACTAAAGACTTGGGCTTAACATGATATAAATAATACATTATGTGCAAGAGGATAAAAACATCTGTATATAAAAACATGAGGAGCAACCAAGCAACCTCAAGTATTGCATATAACAAAAGTGCATTTACTGTATTGTGTACACGATATGTTTCAGACAGTTTAGGTCCTTTCTCAAGTGTACCTAGCCTGTCCTAAACATGTCTTGTGCACAATAAATGCACTTTTCTTATATGCAATACTCATGAGGTTGTGTGATTCATTGGTTGCTCTTCATTTTTTCATATTACGTTGTATTCATGTCTTGGGACAGACATCTGGCCAACCAGTGACTATAGAGGTTGTGTAGGTATCCTGAACATTATTTGGATAAAAACATCTGAGCGGGTCCCCACTTTGCAGGAGGATAACTACATCTGAGCAGACAGCCAGGGAGGAAATATAATTAATTTAATATGTGCCAGTGAAATATCAATTCACAAAAAGAGATACTCTGGTGGTCCAGTGGAATTACTGAACTGTGATCAACAGTTCAGTACCTGCTATAGTAAACTGTCATGTGATGACAGCTTATTAGATTTTCTGTACTGTTCACCTGATCTTTGCTAATAGAGAAAACAACACTTCCTAGAAAACACTATCCGGGAAGCATTTTTCAGATTGGATTTCAATTTGGAAAAGGGCACAAAAAAGTCCCCAGGGAATCATCAGTAAAGTAAATGCAGATTAGATGTCCACTGATTTCAAAGGAAACTGAGCCCCACTCAGGAGGAAAAATTAAGGCTTTTAAAATTCTAGAAAAACCAATACCAACATTTTAGCGAATTTGATATGATATGGGCTTTGGTAAACAATAAATCGGACACAGTAATTTTTAGTAGTATTACTGAGTGGTGTTTCATTTTGTTTGAAGCCTGGGGCACTGCCCTGGGGAAATTAAAATTCCTGAAAATGGCCTGGCCCCCTCCGTTACATCATGATGCAGGGGGAGGGGAGAGGAAGGAGCACAGTGGAATGAGCTGTCCTGGACTCATGGTCTTCAGTGAGATAAGTAAGTTTACTTAAAGGGCATGTCCACCCCCCCAAACTAAAAATTCACCCACTACTGGCCCCACTGTACAATAAAAAAAATCCTTACCTTACTTCCCTGCTCCTTATGGTTCTTCTGTAGTGGCTCTTCAAAGTCCAGGAAACTGTAGGGTAGGAGCTTTCTTCCTTTCTAAAACGTCTCTGCCTCTGTGATGCCTCTGGGAGGGATAGAGGCATGTGCAGTGAAGCCCTTTCCCCCCCTTTCTCCCTCCCTCCCTGGCTTCTTCTCCTGCAGCATTAAATCCTTTTGCTATAATGTAGGGCATGTCCCCTCACCCCCAAAAGCTATATTCTTACACAAAAAAACACTTCCCATCTCTACTTACAGCACCTCGTTCCCTCGCCGTTCTCATCAATCACAGCCGCATATGTTGTAGGGCTTCCTCCCCCACCCCCAACCGCATTATTATTACTTCTAGAAACTCCCCCGATCTTTACTCAACTTCCCTCTATCCTCCACCGCACTGTCCTGGCCCTCTGCTTGCATGAAACTGCCTCTCAGCCAATCACAGACGCGGCTGCCGGTAGTTCAGAATGCCGGAGGAAAGAGGGGAGGTAAGGTTTCTGGAAATAATAATAATGCGGTTGGGGCTGGGGGAGGAAGCCCTACAATATGTCAAAAGGGGATTACACTAGGGGGAGGGAGAGGAAAACGGGAGGGAGGGGGGGCTGCAGTGAGCATGACAAAATTTGACCGGAGGAGAGACAGGAGGACTCTGCTGGGCTCCTAGTGGACAGTTTTTGGGACTTTGGGGGAACATTGCAGGGCAGCCATTTTGAGCAGGGATGTAAGGTAAGGATTTTTATGCACTACAGATTGGGGTCAGTAGTGGGTTAGGTTTTGGACCTAACAAAAAGAAATTTCCTGTGAGTGGAAACTAGCTAGAGTGGACGTGTCCCTTGTTCTAAAGGTCCTTGGTCTTAAGGACATAGAAAAACAAGGACATTTAATCATTTGATGGTTGTATAGTTTGTGTGAAACTTTGAAAATAAGTCTGAGTATAAGGATTGTTTGTGCTGATAGTGTGCTGTGTTAAGGACTGTGTGTGCAGGACTGTGTGTGCAGTAAGCAGATTAATCTTTTTCTTCCAGTTAAAGGGGTGTACTGGACTTCTATATTCTAGTATTGCACCTGTTGTAATCGCAAACAGGTTGTGAAAGGGTTAATAAGTGTTTTGTTTTTTACCTCTCTTCCTGGCTCTTGCACTAATTGGTGTGTTGGCTGGGACCAATTAGTTAAATAGGATTCACATTGGTTGGACCTAACAAAAAGAAGTTTCCTGTGAGTGGAAACAAACTAGAGTGGATGTGTTCCTTGTTCTAAGGACCTTGGTCTTAAGGACATAGAAAAAGGACATTGAAACAAGAAGGACAATTAAACAAGGTTGGTGTGTCTTTGTACTGGTGTTGTGTATTAGAAGGGACAGTTTTGTCGGTATCATGCAATGTGTATCCTGCCACATGTATAGGAACCTGGAGTAGACCTTCCAGGGGACCTATGTCTGTCAGGTGTGAGTGTGTTTCCCATTTGGAAGCTGAGGTGAATAGTCTAAGGGGGCAGTTTGCAGGATTGCAAGGATTGGCAAATCTGGGGGGACAGCTGGCACTGGCTGGGGCCAGTATAGAGGTGGGTGGAAGTGGGACAGGGAGGGGGGAGGTAGTTTTGATAGGGTTACTAAGGGAAGTGGGGGACGGAAGGGTGGGGTTGCTTCTTGCCAGCTTGCCCATCCCAACAAATTTGCTATCTTAGGTGATGATGTGGAGGAAGAAAGCTCGGAATTAGCATATAATTCCTTGAGCACCCAGGGGACTGCCATCTCTAGTACAAGGGTGGGTGAACTTAGGATCAGGAATGCTAGGCAGGTGGTAGTGGTAGGGGCTCAATTATGAGGAAGGTAGATAGTGTAATCTGCCGCCAAGACCCTACATGCTGAACTGTGTGTTGTCTGCCTGGTGCTAGGGTTCGGCATGTGGTGGATCATGTAGACAAATTATTGGGTGGGGCCAGGTGTGACCTGGCAGTCTTGGTTCACATTGCTGCCAATGACACAGTTAGAGGAAGAGGAGAGGTCCTTAAACATGATTTCAGAGAGCTAGGGGCCAAGTTAAAAGCAAGGACTTTCAGGGTAGTGTTTTCAGAAATACTACCGCAGCCACATGCTACGCTAGCGAGACAGTGGGAGCTTAGGAGCATTAATGCATGGCTAAGAGGGTGGTGTAAGGAAGAAGGGTTTGGGGCTCTTTAGTAGGGATGGGTTGCACCTCACTGATGGCGGTGCAGCTGTTTTGGGGGAGAAGATGGCTAGAGGGTTGGAGGAGATTTTAAACTAGGTTTGGGGGGGAGGATATTAGCAGTCTCACTGGGATAGATAACCCAGGAGGAAAGCAGGGTGTAGATAGGCCAGTGGTGGGTGGGGCTAGCATAAGGGGTAGGGAGGCATGCGTATTAAAGTGTATGAATAAATTACAGGATCATAATCTAAAATGTATGTTTGCAAATGCGTGAAGCCTCGCTGACAAAATGGGTGAATTGGAGATAATGGCGTTGAATGAAAGTATGATGTAATAGGTATAGCAGAAATGTAGTTGAACAGGTCTCATGACTTGGCTGTAAATTTAGAAGGATATGCCTTGTTTAGGCAGGACAGAGAAAAAAGGAAAGGGGAGGAGTATGTGTTTATGTTAAAAAAGAATTGAAGTCAAATTTAAAGGAAGAGATAATAGGCGATATGGATGTTTAAGCAGAGGCAATATGGGTTCAATTAGGCAACAGGAAAGGTGGTAATGTCATTGTTGGTGTCTGCTATAAGCCGCCAAATTCTAGCAGAGAGGAAGTGAATGAGCTTCATATGCAGTTGACGAGGGCTGCAAGTTTGGGGAGTGTACTCATTGTGGGGGACTTTAATTACCCTGACATTGATTGGTGGAGTGGAACTACCAACACAGAAAAGGAAGATGAGTTCCTGAATGTGCTGCAGGATAATTTTCTCTCACAGGTGGTTGAAGTTCCTACTAGAAAAGGAGCTCTGTTGGATCTGGTAATATTTAATATTGTGGACCGTATTCTAGATATATAACTGGAGGCTTAGCGAATAGTGACCATGAAATAGTGTCGTTTAAAGTATGATATCGAAGGGAAAAGTATGCTAGGTTAACAAAGACTTTTAATTTCGGGAAAGCAAATTTCCCAGATTAAAAGTAGCTCTTCAGAAAGTCAACTGGGAAAAAAGGTATTATCAGGTAAAGGTACTGAACAGAAGTGGACTGTGTTTAAGCCAATTTTAAGCCATTTCACATCTAGACTTATACCCTTGGAAAATAAATGTAAAAAAAAAAAATAAATCCGTGCCCATGTGGCTGAATTCTGATGTAAAGAGGCAAATGGAAAGGAAGAAAATGGCATTTAAAACCTTTAAGTCAGAGGGAACAGAAAGGGCCTTTAGCGATTATAAAAACTGTAACAAGTAGTGTAAGAAAGCAATCAAACTAGCTAAAATTAATAATGAATTTAGGATAGCCGAACAAAGCATCACTAAGCCTAAAAACGTTTTAAAGTATATTAATAGTAAGAAGATTAGGACTGAAAATGTGGCACCATTAATTAATGGGGATAAGTTAGTTATGGAGGAAACCGATAAAGCAAATGTCTTAAATATTTTTTCCCCCTCTTTATATACTATAGAAGATCCAAGTACAGATATCATACAAAAAACAGAATTCTAGTGCACAAACAATTCTAATTGCATATTGGCTACCTCCATAAGGTTGCTACTACAAACAGTCTGCTAAACCCTGGATAAATAAAAGCAATTAGTTCAATAAGTTGGCCAAATTATTTTAAACCACGTCAAGGTTGCTTTCTTTAACTGGGTCCTAACCTACTGGTACTTGCCTTTTTGGCTACATGAGCTGATAGCTTCTTCTGTGTGGCCTGAATGCTTGAAGCTGACTCTCTAGTTTAAAGTACTTTGCTCAAACGAGCAGACTGTTTGTAGTAGCAACCTTATGGAGGTAGCCAATATGCAATTAGAATTGTTTGTGCACTAGAATTCTGTTTTTTGTATGTATTATATTTTTGGTCTCTAGTTGCACTTTAATATGGATGTACAACAGCCCAATTTTCTATAGATTGTGTGTTACATTGAAGGTTTGACCAAGCCTTCTGGGTAATTGTACTCCACCCAGAGTTAGGTGGGTAAAACAGAAATAAACTACACAGCTGCTGCAAATAATGTTGTATGCAGATAGCGCTTAGCCATTGCACAACTTTTTGACACCAGTAACCAATGTTAGAAGAGCGTGCACACCGAATCAGTCTGAACCGGGACTCCACATAACATAAAATCATCTTTTTTGAAAAGTTATAGTCAGTCCAGAGATCTAGCACCACCCTGTTTGCAACATTGTTCCATGATTTTGAAAGAAGACTACCAGATACTTTTAGATTCTCTATAACAATTTTTTAGGATTTCACTTTGTCCACTTGTTATTGCTTGTGAAGGTTCTCATTCATCCAGGTCATGGTATATCTGTTGTATTCAATTAGATCAACTGGACTTGAAATGTAGTTCTGAATTGAGAAAGCCAGTCGGATGACTAGCGAAACGTCTTCAAGAACTACATTTCAAGTCCAGTTGATCTAATTGAATACAACAGATATATCCACTTGTTATTATTTCACAATTCCTGTATATTGGTCCAGTTTGGACCTCAGAAAGCTGCACTAGTAACATTACACCTATTAAAAATAACCCCTTTTGTTTACTAAGAAAACTTTTTAACCATGATTTTAGGATTATGGTTTTAGGTTTTAATTATTATATTTTTATATTATATTACCCTAATATGCACTTTTATTGTGCTTATGCACTATTGATATTATGCACTTTATATTGTTGGTACAATTATGCACCTTTGTTTTTACAATGGAAGGGACTGCCTTCAATCATGATCACATGATGTGCAACTGTTATTTAAGCCACATTCACTGTTACGCTTGCATTGCCTGAGGAAGAGGGTACCTAACACCCCACGAAACATTGTGTTTTTTGGTGTTGGTCACTTAAATAAAGAAAACGTTGATTTGGAGTGCAACCCTCAGCTTTTTGTTTATTTTCCTATTGAACTATTATCCTTGGAGGTAGGATACCAAGAGGAGTAAGCACCCATAGGCTGGAGAGAGTGCATTGCTTGTTGTTTGGATCAGTCCAGAGATCACCTGACGTTTTGTTTCGTACTTTGTCATTTCCACCAATGCTTAAGTACCCACCTGGTATAAATCTGGACCGATTTTATGACTTTTCAATAAAGGTGATTTTATGTTATGTGGAGTCCCGGTTCCAATTGATTCAGTGTGCACGCTCTTCTAACATTGGTTTCTGGATACGATATCTGTAGCTGTAGCGACGGGTTTAGGGCTTGATGCACCCGAGCCACCCATCAAGCGTGGTGAGTGATCAAGCGTACATTTTTATGCTCAATGGATGTGACCACTTAAGTTTGTTTAAGTGAGGGGGCAGGGGCATTTGCACCTGGACCAGCATTATTTAATTGTGAGTGGCTGTGTTTAAAGTACCTTTACCACTCACATTTATACATATGATCTTATGTGTATTTACCATAGGATCTTTTGTTAATTGATTAACTAATCACCTCCATATGGGGCCATTTTTACATAATTACACTTTCTATATGGTGGATGGTCATTTCATGCATACACCAAAAGTTATTTAGTGTCAGTTATAATGCTAGTTAAACATTTAAATACAAAAATTGACATATATATAACCGCCACAAATCATAAGAATTTTGACTTTTTAGTCCTTATGTGGTCCCAAACACAAATTACATTTAATAGCTGCCACTATATGAAGATTTAAAGCACTTTGGTTAACCTTTTTTTTGGGGGGGGGGGGGTTTACAATTTAGATTTTGTGTTTGTGTAAACTCAAAGAAATTGCAAAAATGTAAGACATGTGCCAAAAATTATAGCATTGATTCATAATAACCTCTAGTATAAAATAAATAAAATACAAACTCAAAGCAATGAACAAGGGCCAGCAGTTAGCAACTATATAGAAATTAAATTATTTGTTCAAAGACAGGAAATTTAAGGGTTTGTGGGGACAAAAATAATATAAACAGATTCTGAATATTTAATAACCTTGTTTATTTGAACAAATGAACTACATGATCTAAACTATATAACTGTATAGATTCGAGTATAAGCCGACTCAGATATAAGCCGAGGTACCTATTTCTGCATGAAAAATTAGGAAACATGATTGACTCGAGTATAAGCCATGGGTTGAAATTATGACCAGTACTGCCTTCTGATTCTGTATTGTTCTGAGGCTTTAGTTGCCCTTAAAATGGACAGCAGAATTCTCATACAGTATGGCTATTACTGTATGGGACTACTGTATGGGAATACTGTCTATTTAAAGGGCAACTAAAGCCTCAGAACAATACAGAATCAGAAGGCAATCCTTTAGCAAACTTCAGCAATCCTTCAGCAAACGTGAGCAAGCGGCCGCTCAGTGTGAAATCCGTCAGCCACTTGCTCTGCATCTGCCCATCTGACGTCACTACTTGGTGGCAGGAAGTTAGTCAGGTGCTGAGTAGTGACGTCAGCCAGTAGATGCGAAGCGAGCAGCAGACAAATTTCACAATGAGGTGAGTGACTCGAGTATAAGCCGAGGTTCGGTTTTCAGGCTATTTTTAAAGTCTGAAAACCTTGGCTTATACTCGAGTGCATACGGTATACTGTAAGTTAAATAAAAAATCAAGAGGATTTATTTTTCTCAGTTATGAAGTTCAAAGATTATCCCATTCTATATTTAGGAATTCTACATCAATGATTAAAATGTACTTGTTTAATCAGTTGTCTAACACAAGGGAATATATTTACGGAGGTGCAGAGTGAAGGGTTTTAAAGGTTAAAATAGGAAACATAGATAGGGTTTCCAGCAGTAAATTCGCTTTAGTCATGTAACGATTGGTATCGCTAATTAACACACATAGGGGGTTATTCAATAAAAGTTCTTATCATTTAAAATGGTGCTAAATTTTCCCCAACCAATCAGATCTTATTTAACATTTGAAAGCTAACATCTTTGGGGCAAATTTAGCACCATTTTAAACGATAAGAACTTTTATTGAATCTCCCTGATAGCATTGCTGTTTAAATGTCTTATTGACTATGAGTACTGCTAATTAAAGGACATATTCTACATAATGTATTGCTTTATAAATATGCCCAAATATGCTTTGTAATGAACAGCGCTATTAACCAAAACATGTTTGCTTTTCTCAAAGAAAGAAAAAATATTTTGCATAAAATATTTGAGGTTAGAGGATGGGAAAGATAGAAGGTGTTTAGTTGAAGAGTGTCAACCCCTAAGAGAAAAGGGGCCATATTTATAAAGGTGTGGTATCGCTTTTTAGCAATAATGCACCTTTAACAATCGGTTTAACAATCTTTAAAAGGATTGTTAATTTCTGATCAGTTTAACGATTGTTAATTTACAATCGTTATCATAAATAACAAATAACGATCATAAATTACAGATAACGATCATAAATCTACGATAACGCAAATGTACATTTACGCTCCCCATAGACTACCATAGACGTTTATTAATTAACGACTATTTATGGACGCTGTACATTACTGATAATTCCCAGTATGGCTAAATTGTGATACTGTGCCTTTATAAAAATGGCCCAAAGCCCCCAGTGGTTCATAAAAGTTAAGTTCTAGTAGTTTACAGATACTAATGCCTCTATATGAGGCCCGAATTGATGCCAAAAAACAGTGGGTAATACTTTTTGTTTACTTATGTAGTATAATGGTTTGGGTGCTTAATCCCTGAACCCTTAGTTTTTCCTATGGACTTGAACATCAAAGGTATATATGCAGTCATAAGTCAGCTTCCAATATGTCACTCACCGCTCCTCTCCAGTGGTCTGGGTGCGCTGAGCCCCAAATCATTTGCTAGGTTCCCGTAACTATATCCAAACAAAAAGGTTAAGCCCTCTCCGGTATATTCCCAACACTGAAATCAGATAAGTAGAAAAAAATCTTCATTTAATCAATACACATGGCACACTGAAAATGGCGATCGCTTTTCAGGTGAGACTCCACCCTTAGGCTACACTAGCGTGTTTTTTTTCGCTCACGGCTGCACAGTCGATTTTTGCTAACATGGAAATCGTGGGAACGCGAAAATTTCTGCAACTTCCAATGCGCTTGCGTTTGTTTTTTTTCCGCAAACACATGCGTTTTTATAATATTAAATTATAAAAATGAATGCGCAAACGCAGCACAACGCACGGCAGCGCACAGAAATTCGCACACTCGATAATGCTTGCAATTGCGTGCACGATTTAGTGCGTTGTAGTGGGGCCTCAGCCTAACTCATAGGCTCCTATGTGATTGAAAGTATTTCTTGCTTTAGAACGGAACTTACGGAAGTTGTTCAGTTGCCTAAAAACAATGCTGTAGCACATAGTCAAATATATAACTATTAAAAATTAGGATAACTTAAGTATTACCAAGGATAATTTCCACCCTAATCATGATCTTTTTTGTCACTCTGGTAGACAATGTAGAATCTTTTTATGTGTAGATTTAGGTGAAATATTTGATAGCGAAATTGGCCCTTATATATATAAAATTAATGTTTTTCTTTCATTGAATTTCTCACCTTTCTACTTTCTAGTAATGGTATTATCTAAAAATTACCATTGATTTATTTTATTGGTGCTCCTGGCTTAAGTTACAGGCAGAAAATGCACATTAAAGCTATTTGCATAAAAATGATTAATAGCTGCACAGAAGTAAAGCATGTTTCCAGTGCTTAAGCTGTTTTAGTAGCACTTATGCAGATAAAACAAATCAGCATTACCAAGGATGACATCCAAGAAGTCTTATAAAATCATGTAGCACTTAAGGACAGCATTGCAAAATAAATATATGCATGCATTAAATTGAATTCAGGAAGGGCAAGAAATCCTATTAGCTTCAGTGGAGAAGAGCATCAGTTTACACTGTTTGTTTTGAAATTATTATTCCCATTCTAGCACCACTAATTTTATATGTAGAATCATCTTTAAACCACAGTGCACACAAAAATCCGTTCAGCCTGCAGATTTGCAAATTTTCAAAAAAAATTCCCATTGACTTTTTTAAAACATTAAAGTCAATGGGAAAAAAAATCTGCACAGATTTTACCATATAAGGTAAAATAGCAATGGTAACTTACTGTACATGGCTCTGGGACCTTTAAAATGGTCTGGGGAACATGTACAGTACATATATTGAGGACTTTACTCACGATTGCACTGTTTTTCGAACGTCCACATAATTTGCGAAATTTCGAAAATTCAAGAAATTCCGAAAATGGGACCTAGGAAATAGTCTGGGGAACAGACAATCAGATTCTTTCTGAAAGAATCTGATTGTAACCAATTCTGATTGGAAAATAATCTTATTGGTTAAGCCGGGTACACACTTGAAAGATTTTTGGAAGATGACAGACAGGATCTGCAAGATCCTGTCTGCCATTTTTTAAAGATCTGCATACACATACTGTGTGTTTCTCTCTGCTGCAGCAGACTCCTCTATAGGGAGTCTACCGCGGCTGAGGGAAATTGTCCCTTTTTTCCGAATGAGCGCTCGGGCGCACGCTCGTTCGGAAAAGAAAGGTACACACAGTACCTTTCTAGCCGGATCCGATGGTATAGGGGCTTTATATGTACTGTGTGTACCTAGGTTTAGTATACCTATCAGATTCTTTCTGAAATAATCTGATTATATCCAATCAGAATTGATTACAATCAGATTATTTCAGAAAGAATCTGATTGGTATACTACCAATCAGATTCTTTCTGAAAGAATCTGATTGTAACCAATTCTAATTGTAAAATAATCTGATTGGTTAGTATACCAAAAAGAAAGAATCTGATTGGTATACTTTCTGGAAGAATCTGGTTGTAACCAATCAGAATTGGTTACAATCAGATTATTTCAGAAAAAATCTGAATGGTATACTAACCAGTCAGATTCTTTCAGAAATAACCTGAATGTAACCAATTCTGATTGGTAAAGAATCTGATTGGTATACTAACCAATCAGAGTCTTTTTGAAAAAAATCTGATTGTAACCAATTCTTATTGGAATAGAATCTGATTGGTATACTAACTAATAAGAGTCTTTCTAAAAGTATCTGTTAGTAACCAATTCTGATTGGAAAATAATTGGATTGGTTAGTATACCAATCAGATTATTTCTGAAAGAATCTGATTGTATCCAATAAGAATTGGTTACAATTAGATTATTTCAAAAAGTATTTTATTGGTATGCTTTCTGGAAGAATCTGATTGTAACCAAAAGCCCTTCCAAATAACCCTTAATCACATCTCTAGCTGGAAAGGTTCATCAATATTAATTCCTGCTTGAACACTTCCTGTTTTCAGCCAGACTGAGCTACAGGGTTAGGGGAAAGGACAGTAATAAATGTATTTAAACAAACAATAGGTGTCAGTAGGAGTAAGATAGATATGTAAATGAGTGATAATACTGTCATTTTAAAGATAAATATGTAGAAGAAACATACCATGATTAGAGATGGACTAGAACTCGAACCCGAGTTCGAGGTGAACTATTCGAATTCGAACGAATTCGGACTTCTCAAACTATCCCGGACCCAGATTTTCGATATTTTCGTACTGTGTTCGACCATTCGAATATGCGAGTAAAATGCCTATTTATACCTATACGCGAGCATCGAATCCACGAGTATTGTGTCTATTAAAACCTATATGGGAGCATCGAATCCACGAGTAAAATGTCCATGGTATCTAGGTATGAACATCGAATCCACGAGTAAAGTGTCCATTAAAGCCTATACGCAAGCATCGAATCCGCAAGTAAAATGTCCATGGTATCTAGGCGCGAACATCGAATCCACGAGTAAAGTGTCCATTAAAGCCTATACGCGAGCATCGAATCCGCGAGTAAAATGTACATGATACCTAGGCGCCAACATCAAATGTTCGAACGCGAGAGCTCGAAAATAGCGCCAGTGAGAGTAAAATTGATTTTTCGAATGTCCTGGATATTAGAACATGTTTCCCAGACCATTTCCCAGGTCCCAAAGCCATTTACATTAAGTTACCATTAATATTTTATTTGTATTTCATTAGAACTTTTCAAACTATTTGACTCCCGTTGACTTTAATGGGTCCGTTTTCGAACTTTCGAACTTTCCATATAGTTCGGCCATCTCTAACCATGATTAACTTTATTTTACAAACATCAAGTCAATCAGGATTAAACCTTACTTTTTACCCATGATGCAGTCAGCTTGCTGAGAGCAGAGAATGTGCCACCCTTAGTAAAGGCATCCGCATTATCTCTTTGCTATCTGCATTGTGCAGGTAAAAACTATTAGTGATTTACTTTTGAAATAACAGTTTTACTGTTTTTTTTAAAATGATAGTGGCCGTAACCCTAGAATGTAGCTTGCACAAAACCTGACAATTGCCTGCTCGTGTTTAAGAAGTTTTGGTGATAGTGAAATGTTCCCCAGGCCATTTTCCAGATGCCACAGCCATTTACAGTAAGTTACCATTGTTAGTTTAGCTGTAAATCATCCAAACTTTTCTAACTATCACTCTCCCATTGATTTTAATGGGTCCGAATTCAAACTTTTGAAGTTCGGCCATGACTAATCTCTAGTTATGAAAAGGAGTTTTACTTTAGGATGGGAGGTTGGTATACAGTGTTTTCACATCATAAATCTGTATCTCAATTTTTACATTAGGAGGTGTGTGTGCCTATATATCTGGAAGTGATATTTGTACAGGATGGCATTGGTATCAGGTAAAATTTAAGGAAGTAGGCCTAGAGATTCCAAAAACCTTTACATTTTCCATTACAAGTCTAAAATGTCAGTCTAAAATAACAAGGATTTTACATAATATATCATGCCAAATGTGTTTAACTAAATTTTCTAGTCCATGACATATGCATATGTTTAATAGTAGAAAGGAAATCCTACTAAAATGAAGCTCATAAGTTCACTTGATGAATATAATTAGTATTTTAAATGTAATTAGTAAGCTACAGTTGTTCTAATTAGCAAAGGCACTTCCACCTCTTACTTCCAATGAATTAATCAGCCTTGCAAGAGGCCTCCTCTAGAGAGAACTCAAATTTTAGCTGAACTAAGTCTGAACTAATCTGAACAAAATAATTTTAGATGGGTTGAGAAACACAGGAAGTGTGGGGACAGAATGTTTTGGACACTTTACCTTGCCTATAGGAATTAAATATATAATAACTTTTCCCAAGAACATTGCAAAAAAAATATCCATATACTTGCAATGTTTAGGAAATTATAAAAAATTAAAACAGTCCTGAAATCTCATAAAAATCCCATACCGTATGTACTTGAGTATTAACCGACCAAGTATAAACCGAGGTACCTAATTTTACCGGGAAAAGAAGTAAAAATGGTTGACTCGAGTATAAGCCGAGGGTAGAAAATGTGACCACTACTGCCTTCTGATTCTGTATTGTTGCCCTTTTAATGGACAACGGAATTCCCATACAGTAGTCGCATACAGTAATAGCTAAATCCAGTATGACTATTACTACAGTATATTAGACTTGAGCTATCAACTTTCCTCTTGTGCAATTTTTGATACAGTGGTGTATCTAGCAATCACTGGGTCCCCCAGCATAACTATTGAACTATAATGAAACCCCCCTCCCTGCTTCATCTACAGTGTAGGGGGGGCTGTATCTGTTACAGCAAAAGTAAGACAATGGGCCCCCCTCCGACTCCTGGGGTAGTTTTTACCCTTGTTCTGAAAACTCACCACTCATTGCTAATACTACTCTTGAGACAGAGAAAAAACAGTAAGCTCTCAGTTGCTGCAAGTGACAGCTCCCTTGTCATGCTTGGAAAAGGCTTTCCAACCAACCAAGGGACTAAGAGAATCTTTGGAGACCATAGTTGCCTATTATAGAGCAACAAAGATCACTAGAAAAGGCAATATGGTACAAATTAAGCCATTATTTAAAAAAGGAAACAGGTAAAAGCACATCTTGGGTATGTCAGAAAGCATAATTGTAAGACATTTGCCAGGTGGGAAAGGGTTCTGTGGTAAAGGAATGCCAAAAGGACATTTTAGTCTACATTCAAATTAACGTGGATGTTAAACACTAAGGGGGTTATTCAATAAAAGTTCTTATAGTTTAAAATGATGCTAATTTTGCCCCAACCAATATGTTAGCTTTCAAATATTACGTAAGTTCTGATTGGTTGGGGCAAAATTAGCACCATTTTAAACGCTAAGAACTTTTATTGAATAACCCTGTAAGCACGCCAAGAAAACAAAACTCCTAACTTGCCCTGTGGCCACTCACTCCGCATCCTCTGTGCTTCTGGATGATGTCATGGTGCCGGGAAGTGAGAGGCACTGAGTAGTGATGTCATCAGGAAGCGCAGAGGATGTGGAGCGAGCTGCCACCGGATTACTTACAAGGTAAGTGTTTGACTCGTGTATAAACCTAGGTTTGGTTTTCAGGCTGTTTTTAAAGCCTAAATAACCTCGGTTAATATTCGAGTATATACTGTAATTTTATCTTTGTTAAGTGTTGACTGTCTTCATAATGCCTACCGGATAAAGGATTATTTTTTAAACACAAAAGGTTGAATTAAGTACAAGACAACATCACACCATTAGTTGGTAAATTGTGTTTATGATTTAAGAGTTGCAACATATTACTATTGTAGAATCTATATTGTGGAACAATATATTTAAACATATTGACATAATTAATAAACAGTGTTTTGTAGTAACAGCATTCGCCATTAGAGATTAGGATCAAGCTATATTCCCGAGAGTAAGGATTTACTTTCATAGGAAGTGTTACAGTAACTCATTTGTATAAAACTGTAAATTGCCTTGTTCGCTAATAAGAACAAATAGCAGAATGTCAAAAATTGTATTACTGATAATACCAGGACAAAAAGCTCAATACGCATTGCACATTCCTTCAATGGCCACAAATTGCATAAAGGCTCTTCAAACATTTTGATGAATTTAAATGGATTTAATGAAAAAAAATATTTTTTTTGGACTTTTGTAATGTCAGTGAAATGTTGTTATATTGTCAGATTATACTTGTTTATTGAAATTTATTTTGTTTTTTGCAATATCTTTAGAACAGAAACATGTAGAACAATGTAAACAATTAGATTGATAGTTAGGAAAGGGACATTCTGAAAGAAAGTTTCTCCTTGGGTAATACTCCTTTCTACAGAAACATATCTGTATATGATCGAGTCTAATATCTTGAGCTGTCAGGTAATAATTTATGTTCTAACAACTACTATTCGGAAAAAGAACAAAATGTAAAACGGAGATCACAGAGAGAGGAGGAAAAAATATGAAAATAAAGTGGAATGGAAAGAAGCAAGAACAGCCAATTATTTTTTGCAAGCTAGTTACAGTATTGCAATTTATACTGTTCTTTAGGAATAAAATTCTATGCGGTAATATGTTTGCTTGTACATAGACATCTTTTATCTATAAAATTGCTACAGTGCAGTTCACCTTTTTTCAACACCAGTTTAGATATAAGACAGGATGGGGTTTCTTTGCAACCCAAAAGCAGTATGAGAGAAGTAATAATGTTATTTCTTTTTTTTAAATGATTATGAGAAAGGCAGGTTTCTGACTTCCCCTTAAAAAAGTATATTTTTATATAACAGTGTAGATGAGTGTTGCACGTAACTATAGAAACTTTCCAATAATCTGTGTAGCTTGAAAACGACTCTGACCAAAAGAAGCAAAGTTGATTTAAAAAAAAATTTTTTGCATCTAACAAAGATCAATAAATGTGAAGTTTTTTTGTGAAGTTTGATGTTTTGCGGTGTTATGTCATTTTTTAAAAATACTTATTCCTTTATTTCCTAGTTTGCAGTTAAGTTGGACATGGGATCATAAAAGGAAGTCTGTAAAGATTGATGTAACTAATATCAAAGTTTGTTGAGAGGGTTCTTTAAAATGTTAGTAATTTTTTAGGAATGTAAACAGAACATCTCACACTCTGCGTGTTACTTTCCTAGCTTCCTCATGTTTTAACTCTCTTGATCCAATCAGAATCTACACATAGTGGTCGTTCTTTGGTAGAAAAAAAGTCTTTACATTCATCAACAGGAAGGTCAGTGGAGTAAGGACCGGTATGTAACATTTTCCCTCTGTTTTTACCATGGAATGAACCCTGAATGTAAATTTAGAAATTACGGGACACTGAAAATGATTGTAAACCTTCCAAACTCGCATCTATTATAGTCAACTTCAGTTTTAAAAGTCAAACTTTGAGATGCACCAAAGTTTTGAGTTTTTGACAGTCTACCAAACTACCAAAATTTCAACCATCCTTTTTTTTTTGTGGTTTCAAAGGTCTGCCAGCAGAACAATCCCCCAACATGATTTAAGGTTTCCATGTTTTATGGGTATCTAAAAATTTTTAATTAAAAAATACTGCCCTGCAGTATTTGCTGCCAATGCTAACATAACATTCCCCATCATGCCTCGGACATCTGTAACCAAACTGTGATCTTTTTATCGTTAGTTCAGTAAGAAGCTCAGATACTTATACAAACATAAAACAGAATGAGTTAATTGAAGCTTAGCTGTATTGATGCAATCAGGAAATGAATCAATCAGACAGGATAAATCAGGCACGTTGATCAATTTAGTACAGAAGTGAAAATCAAGAGTAATCAATCAAGTTCAATTACAGAAGTGCTCTGAACCTTAAGAAATGGGGGAAATGAAAAACATGATAGAAGTGAATTTTTTTTCATGTTACACCTTTCTGTTAAAGCCCAGTGTTTGACTAAAGAAGTAATTGAAATTAAATTTTCTGTCCTAGTTAATTTTTGACAAGTTTACTGACCATTGCAGCTGCAGACTGCAATGGTCAGGCTACATTTCACATACCATAGCTATTTTGAAGTTGTGTTTTGTCCTGGTACAGTCTGATTTATTAAAATGGGTAATAATAGTATCACAGAGGAGCTGAGGAGAGGAAAAATAACCAACAGCGATGAGCACAGCAGAGTTTGTACTGTAACAGAGTTTGTACCATATGAGCAGGTGCAGCACATATGCGCATACAGTACAAACTCCCCCGGGACCTGTCAGAAGAACAGCGGAGGAGTGTGAGACCATGTAAGTTCCCTAGATCGTTCCTGTCTTCTGCAGGTTTTTTGAAGATCTGGATGTAAGACATATCTCCTCTACCTCCCGTACTTTAATAAAACTAAAATCCCCAAACTTCATTTAGGCAGTGGAGATAACCCTTTAAATAGGTACACTATTGAGAAATGCAGTGCACAGAGCTTTATTAAGATCAGGTTCACTTCATTGTGTTGCACCTGCAGCTCTGCATTATGTTGTTTATATGTGTTACAAAAACAATATAAGAAATCAACAAGCTGCATTGTTAACTGCCTTTGCATCAACTACATGCTGTATGGCTACACTGAAATCAATGCAGTCTGCCAGTGGCATTACTAGGAACCACTGGGCCCCCAGCAAAACTATGATGGGGCTCCTATCCATGCTCTATCTACAGTGTTTTTTCTGTAAGGTTGGCTAGGTCTGTCATAGGAAAAATATGAAGATGGGGCCCCCTTAGCTCCTGGGCCCCCCTGTGATTGCTCCCCATGCTCCCCTGGTAATTACTAGTGATGGACACCAAACCGAACCCAAACCCGAGTTCGGGCTAAACTTTATGAGTTTGAATGGACTCGAACTATTCAAACTAGTCTGGGTTCAAACTAGTTCGGTTTTCCGAACTCGCGGTTATATTTTGGATAATTATTGAAAATTAGATAATTATCGCATTTATAAGCTGTTCGCTAACCTTAGAATGTATGGTTCACTAACACTCAAATGTATAGTTTGTTTTCGGTAACCCTCGAATGTATGGTTCATTTTCGCTAACCCTAAAATATATCGTTTGGTAACCCTAGAATGTATCATTCGGTAACCCTTGAATGTTGCCTTTGACTTTCGGTAACCCTTGAATGTAATGTTCGTTTTCACTAACCCCTCGAATGTATGGTTCGTTTTCGCTAACCCTAGAATGTAGCCTTCACTTTTTGGAAATCCTCAAATGTATTGTTCAATTTCAATAACCCTCAAATGTATAGTTCTATTTTCGGTAACCCTCTAAAGTAGCGTTCGGTAACCCTTGAATTGGCCGTAACTCTCAAATAGATATTGCGTAAACCTGACAATTACCCGATCAACAAAGTTAGAAGTGTTTAAACAGGTTTTGGTGATAGTGACATGTTCTCCAGACAATTTCCCAGATGCCACAGCCATTTATAGTAAGTTACAATTTTATCTGTAAAACTTTTCAAACTATCACTCCACATTGAGTTAAAGGAGAACTAAACTTAATTTTTTAAAATCCTAATGTGAAAGCTTTTCTACCCAGAACACCAATATATTGAAAGAATCTTCACTAGTTATTTGCATTTAGTATATGTAAGTAATAGATTCTGTAACAAAGGAGGCTTCCATATTGTTGCCAGTACAACTCATAGCCCATGTTGGTTTAAAGAGCCACACCCCATGACCCCGCGATTCACTGTCTCTGTGCACAAAATTTCTAGATTCTCTTTCTAGCCAAATATAAAGTTTCCAAATGTACCTGTGATCACAGTTTAGTTGCTGGCGGCGCACCATGTATATGCTGTGTTTTTAGGAAGTCACAAGTAAGAAGTCACAAGGACTAATCCCCTTGTTTACTTATGAAACAATATAACATAGTCTACTGCCTGAGTTTATTGGGTTTTTTGTTTGTTTGCTTCCGTGTTTCTAGAAAAATATAAAGTTTCTACATATATACAAACTTTATATATAGCAGCTCTGTTATTTATGTACCAACCAGCGTGAATTGCTGACAGTCTTCCAGTAGCAATACAAAATAGTGAACTGATTTTACTGAAATTTACTGAAATGTACATTGATATATTGCAAGTTCACTGGTGATGCGTTCTGCTAAAGTGCTGGGTTAGTAAAAACAAATAGACTATTGGGGCACAGGTTCGGTGCTCTTTGTTTTTGTTTTTATTATGTGTCTACCAAAAGATAAAGACTCCACATGTACCAGAGAATTACTTATTATCCCTTGTGGCATAGCAGTAGAAATCCTTGTTTTTAGAAAGACACAGTATAGAAGGTTGCTGGTTTGATTCCCCATACTTACTTTTATTGTTTGCTAAAATGTGAAATGTTTTGTTTCTTTCATCCATGCTAGCAAAGACATACACTGCAAAGATTACTTTTCTTTTTTGCATAAAAGCATAGGAATTTAACATTGTTAGGGACAGGAACATTTGTAATGTGTTTACAAAAAAACTGCACTGAAATCTGAGTTCTGTGTCAGAGGGGCTCTGAGCTGTAACATGATTGGCTGTCAGCTTCCAGGAAGCAAGACTGCAGTTTCCTGTAAATGTGTACTGCGTACACTTAGCGGGGTGTTCCCAGATAAGGTGAATTATGGGAGCTGACCCCTTGTACTCACAGGTTATTTTCATAAATCACCCAGCATCCACAGCAAGGGAGAGATGAGACACAGCTTGTTGTGTGTTTCTGAATGTGCTCTGTCTATTGGGACATTGTTGTCTGGGGACTTTAGTTCTCCTTTAAATGGGTTTGTTTCAGAACTTCCGAACTGCCAAACTTTTACTGAAGTTCAGGAGTTTGAAAACAAACCGAACATCAGTAAGTTTGGCCATCTCTAGTAGTTACACCCTTGCAGCCTATATTACAGCAATACACACGTCTATAATAAAGACACAGACTCCTGCAAGAAATGCTCATAAAGGGTTAACAGGTTGCTTCATACATACCTCACTCTACTTTAACATAGTCTCCCAAATCAGCTATTCATACTGTATTTTCTGTTCTCTGATGATTTGTTACAAATAAAAAGTTAGCAAGTGCAGTTTTGCGCCTGAAAGCACCAGAGAGAGGCAACATTTGAAAGCAGCAGTGACATCGCAGAATACCAGCAACCTGATGAAAGACATGGTTTTACTAATTATAGAATTTGTGGAGCTGTCATTGTGTTTTGTATTTAAAGCTTCTCCATAACATGAAATAACCAATTGGACACAACTTCTCACTCTCTCGGTAGTTAAAGGGCATGTCCACCCCATAAAACTAAAATTTAACCCACCACTGGCCCCACTATGTAGTGTTTAAAAATCCTTACCTTACATCTCTGCTTCAAATGGTTCTGTTGCTGTGCCTGTTCAAAGTCCAAGAAAGTGTAGCTTACTAGCCTGCCTGTAAGTCATCCGGTCCCTGCTATTTCCCTACCTCAAGAAAGTATGTGACATGCGCAGAGGAGCCCTCCCCCCTCTCGAGCTAACTTTCTGAATTGGTGCCCTAGCTTTAAACTATTTTTCTGTAGTGTATGGGCCACTATTCCATCCCCAACCACCAGGTTCGATTGTCTAAAAAAAGATCAGAACGTTACTTAAAATCCTTTTCAGCCAATCACAGATGTGGCTAATGGTCCGGCCCCCTGCTTGCAGTTCCCGGCAAGCAGAGGGCTGAGATCTGAGCTTTGGAGGAATGAAGGATTGTAAGTACAGTTTTGATCTTTTTTAAACAATTGAACCTGGCGGTTTAGGCTGGGATAGGGGGCCCTACACTACAGAAAAATATTTTACAAGGGTGGAGATACCCTTTAAGCCACACTGAGCACGTCAGTCTCAATGAGTAGATAGGATAGGAAATATCCTATCCTGGATAGGAAAGTTGAATAGGAAATATTTGCAGGGAGTTTTAATAAAAGTTCTTATCATTAAAAATGGTGCTAATTTTGCCCTTATTATTCAGATCTTATTTAACATTTGAAAGATAAAATCTAATTGATTGGGGGTAAATTAGCACCATTTTAAACAAAATAACTTTTATTGAATCTCCCTGTTGGTGACTATTCCTTTAAATTAAATTACAATGCATTATTCTTTTAAGCTTGTTTGAGAAAAATCAGTCTTAAGGCACTATATCAACCTACAGACATATCTAATACTAGTATTTGTCTGCACCTTTAGCAAAAAAAACCAAAACAAAACAGTGACACTGATATTTATTTAAGCACAAAATACATTTTGCTGACTTAAAGACTGTAAGTATTAATGATAAAGTAGATTGCCCTCATTTAGCCAGCCTTTTCAAAACAGCTGGCAATTGAATTAGAGTAGGCAAGAAATGTAATGTAAAAGTAATTAACAGGAGAGAGAAAGTAAGTTAGCATTCATTATAAGGTGAGGAAAGTGTTGTGTGAGCATTTAAAAAAGAACTCTTCTCAATCTTCGTAATCTTCTCCACAACAGTTTTTGGAAATAACGTTCTATACATCAAGAACATTTAAGAACTAAACATTAAGTCCAGTTGATCTAATTGAATACATCAGATATACTATGACCTGGATGAATGAGAACCTTCACAAGCAATGTTTCTATACCATAACAAATATCACACTATAGACACAATACAAGCAACAGCCAGGACTTGGGGGCTACAAAAATTAAAAAACTCAAGCAGAGGAAAGGTATTCAAGAAGATGCTTATGCATTATTTGATATATTTATAAAGGATAGGTATTAAGACTGTTTTTTAATGTCTGCATTTCCCCCATATTTATAAAGTTGTAAATGTATCACTAAACTAAGCAAAACAATCAGGAGAAGCAAATAAAATTCTGATGATACACTTACAATTAACTAATTAAGCAAAATTACTTGAATTTGTTAGATTAATAGACTTATCAGCCTTTGTTTCCTCTGCTGTCTTCTGTGTGCATGGAAGCAAGCAGAAGAGGCTGGACTGGCAGTTCCCTCGTTTGTACCCACCCTAAAAGAACAGTAACGTAATAGAAAATGGAAAAATAAGGATTATCTTCACTAGTTCCTAAATGGATCACTTGGGTAAGGATATACCATACACACTAACCAGACAGTTTGACCAAGAAGCTACTTAAGGGAATTTAGAAATCTCCCACCAAAACACTCCAAAATGCAAATTGGAATATTCTTGACCAGTATTGTTGAGCAATAGGGCAGTTCTCCTATTTACTGTATGATAGAAAATTAGCTGATACCCTGGCAGGCCCAGATAGATACATGCCAATACCGTGGGAATTTTCTATGCTTTGTAAAAATCTTTCAAACAAGTTTCACAGAGAACTATATTTAAGCTACCCATGTATATTGTATGGTCTCAAATGTTTCCTCCCATTCTTAATGATTAATTGTTTTACAAATATCTTGTTCCAATGCCAGCTGAAATTAAAAGTATTAAAGTGTGAATGATCCAATTTTTTGTATATTAAAGAATCCTTGTCAGTAAAACCACAAGATAAACTACAAAGAGAAGGTTTAGATGGCATGTCCACCACAAAACTGAAACTGCTATTTTAGATTGCTTAAAAAAGAATCCAAACTCTACTTACAGCACTTCACTCCTGCAGCGCTCTGCATTGCTGGCAGCCGCGTCTGTGGTTGGCATCTCAGCTAATCACAGCCACTGCTGCCGGTCCGGCCTCTGTTTGCAAGTTCAGGCAAACAGAGGGCAGGATCAGAGCACCGTCGGAGCAAGGGGCTGTAACTAGAGTTCTAGCTCTTTTTTTTAGAAATCTAATATAGCGGCTGGGGGTGGGCAGGGGTGCATTATACTATATAAAAAATACTACTATAGAGGGTGGAAATACCCTTAAGTATACATTTGACAGGAAAGGACCTATAATTTAAGGGAATATGTGTATGTCTGTGCTGCAAATTTTACAACTCTGTAATATTGGAATGGCACTGAAAGAGGGCATTTACATTTCCTAATTTATTCAGACTAAATACATATATATTTAGTATTGCTTGTATGGTTTCTATAGATGTCTGAACTTCCTGAAGTTCGGTTAATTTTCAAACTTCTATGTATGGTTGCTAGAGATGGCCGAACTTCCTGAAGTTCGAATCATTTTTGAACTACCGAACTTCAGTAAAAGTCCGGATGTTTAGAAAATGAACCCAATAAAGTCAATGGGGAGAAATAGTTTGAAAAGTTCAGATGAAATACAATTAAAAAGCATTGGTAACTTACTGTAAATGGCTGTTTCACCTGAGAAATGGTCTGTGGAACACCTACATATCACCAAAACTTGTTTAAACAATAACTTTTTCAACGATCGGCAATTGTCGGGTTACCGAAGATACATTCGAGGGTTACCGAACGATACATTTGAGGGTTACCGAAATTAAAGGCTACATTCGAGGGTTACCAAATTGAACATTACATTCTAGGGTTACCAATTTCAAAGAATAAATTCGAGGGTAACCAAAATCGAAGCATACATTTGAGGGTTAAAAACTCTTTTTTTTTAAATTATCCAATGAACCTGCCATCACCACCTCTAATGGAAGACAGTTACATAGGTTTACCTATTTCACAGTGAAAACCATTTTCTTAAGACTAAACTTCTTTTCTTACAGTCTTAAAGGGTATGATAAAACAAAACCAAAAAATGGTTGAATTTTCAGTTACCTGCCCCAACCCCCAACTGATAATTTCAGCATTTTATTACCTGCATTACAAACCTGATATTTAAGGATAGTCATTGTCCCCATTGTGGCAGAGTAAGCTGGCCCCTCCTTCCATGCAATCAATCAAGGATATGACAACTAACATCACAGCCAATTATTGACTGCTATGTTACCTGCTGCCTCCTCTGCTCAAGCATATAAAAAGCTCATTGAGCAGAGGGTTAAGGCAGACACCTTTGCCAGAAATGAATAGAACATATCATTTAATATCTGGTTACAAATGCATGTAATAAACTGGTAAAAATAGAAATTGGGATTACAGGCAGATAACTGACAAGACAACTGTTTTTTGTTTTACACACCCTTTAAAGGATGTCCATGGGTCCTCTGGTGAAAGTACACTTCACATGCTCTCTAGTGCACAGCTGATCAAAACAAGCTACAGCCTTACCCCAGAAGCTGTCAGAAGATAAAATTACAGCACAGAGACCCATTTCTGCTAGGCACTTATCATGTTACAACAAATCCTTTCTTTCAGACACAGAAGAGAGAATTAACAATATTGAGGTTTAACAGTGTTGAAAACAGTCTCTTTTTCACCACACATGTATTTGCTTTATATAAAAATGTAATACAAAAGTAATATTTACAATTTATTTCCTATTTCCTATTAATTAAGCATTTATGAAGAATGTGTGGGGATTTGAACCTGTAACCTCATAGATTGTGTCATTCACACAAGTGCTAGCACAAAGTTAACAGGTACATTCAGAAACTACCTATTTTGCTAAGGACAAAATGAAAGGAAAAAAAATTAAAATTAAAAAACAGCATTAAAATCAACTGACTATTTTCTATTGTTCCTGGTTGGCTGTTTGGAGTGCTGTCTGGTAAAAAAAACTGCAGGGTAACAAGCAGCTTTCAACATCTTATCTGGGACTTTCATATTGGTGTGGAGACATTTATATAGAAAATATGTGCATAGAGAAAGTGAATAGTGGGATCAGGGGGTGCGGCAAATGTTCACAAGGCTACATGGCCTGTAAGTTGTATTGACAACAACATGGAAGCAGTGGCATAACAGGGAATCACTGGGACCTCTAGCAAAACTGTAATAGGGCCCCTATCCATGCTTCATCAACAGTGGTTTTCCGGGAAGAGGCTATATCTGCCATAGGAAAAATAAGAAGATGGGGGCCCAATTGTGGTTGCAAGGTCTGCTTCCCTGGTAGTTACGCCCCTGCATGGAAGCCTTTTCAGTGACATAATGCAATTACTAGAGAAATATCTAAGTTTTGTTATGGAGTTTTTTTGGATTGAATAGCTTTCACATAAGAATTAAAAATGAAAAAAAGTTTCAGAGGTACATGCTCTAATAAGATGCTTTTCATTCACCCTCGTCAGGAATGTCTGTGGTATTCAGTAGAGAAGTAAAAGTTCTCTACTGAACTGAAGTTTGGTCCATTTTCAAACTTCAGTAAAAGTTTGAAAGTTCGAATTCAGACCCATTGAAGTCAATGGGGGAGTGATAGTTTGAATGATTTACAGCTAAACTAACAATGGTAACTTACTGTGAAAATAGTCTGGGGAACATGTCACTATCACCAAAACTTGTTAAAACACTTCTTAAACACGAGCGGGCAATTGTCAGGCTTTGCGCAAGCTACATTTGAGGGTTACGGCCAATTTGAGGGTTACCGAACGATACTTTTGAGGGTTAGCGATAATAGAACCATAAATTCGAGGGTAACCAAAATCAAACGATACTTTCGAGGGTTACTGAAAATGAACAATACTTTCGAGGGTTAGCGAACGATACATTCGAGAGTTTCCGAAAGCGATCCAAACATTCGAGGGTTATCGAAAATGATCCATACATTCGAGGGTTACCAAAATGATCCATACATTCGAGGGTTCCTGAAAACGAACGATACTTTCGAGGGTTACCGAAAATCGAAGGCTACATTTGAGGGTTAGCAAATGGTACATTCTAGTGTTATCGAAAACCATCCGTACATTTGAGGGTTAGCGAAAAACTAACAATACTTTCGAGGGTTATTGAACGATACATTCTAGGGTTAGTGAACGGCTCGTATTCAGTTAGATCAACTGGACTTTAGTTCTTGAAAACATTTTGCTAGTCATCCAACTGGCTTTCTCAATTCAGAATGACTTGTACAAGAATCTGTTGGAAATAAATACCCTGAAATGTGTCTTAATCTGCATATAACATCAATTTGTCAGGGGCCTCCTCATTGCAAGTTGTTGATTGCATTGTATCTAAGAGTTGCAATCAAAACTGCCCAGCATAAGGCATCAAAACAGCAATATACATAGCAGAATTGAGTTTCACTAGCAGAATGTCTTCAAGTACTAAACTTGAAGTCCAATTGAACTATCTGAATACCAAATTTGCTTCAATAATAGCAAAATACTTTTATTTCATACAGTACAGTATGGCACTTTTGTGCCTTTTGAGGGCTTCAGTATAAAGGACATGTCCACCACCAAAATGTTCCCCACTGCTTGCCTCAATGTGTAGTGTTAAAAAAAATCCTTACCTTTCTCCTCTGCTCCATATGGTTGTCCTGCAGGGCCTAATGAAAGTGCTCCCTCTATTGATTGGAAGCTGGTCCAGCCCCTTCTGTTCTCTCATTACCGGTAAGTCTATTTCTGTGCTGATTTTTAGGTTTTCATGCTGGTGTTTAGGGTTGGGCAGGGTCTCCTACATTATATTTTTTTTAATTTGGGAGTGGAGATACCCTTTCAAAGAGTAAAAGGTAAACTTTTTTCTCATTCATAGTACCTAGCTGCCATTATAAACAGTATTATATACATGCTTCGTTACAGAAACGGTTCAAAATTACCAACTCCACTCCTTTATTTTAATTACAATTTTTTTACAAAGATACGTTTATTAAAATTGTTAAAATTGGTGACCTATAGTAAAGGAACATAGAACCTAAAAGCAGTAGATCTGTTAAAAAATTACAAATTTCCTTATTTCTAATATATCTGTGGAAGCTGTTGGCTGATTAGTTGCCTGAAATATTGTAATTACCTTTTAGTTAAAAATAGCTTTACAATATTTGACTAGAGGAAACAGAAGGTCAGAGAGCATTTGAATGGATTTTAAATGTGTGTATATTGCATCTTTCTGATCAATAGTTAATTATGCTCTTGACAGACATACACACTTAGAAAAAAAATCTCAACAAGGCAACTGGCAGAACTGTCTCTAGGGTAAATGTCTTGATCTTTTTCCACACATGATATTTTATTGAGTTTATCTACATATTAATATTTAAACAAACAATTCAACTCTGTGGAAAGAAATCTTTGTGACAACTAAATCAAGGATAAATAGATTAACAACTAAAATGCAAATATGTGCTTTATAAATGTTCATTGGAAATGGCTTTTCCCAAAGAAAGTGTACCTGGCCTGGTACACACAATGGTACACACAATTGTACACACAATGTGAGAATTTAGACCAGTAACAGGATCAACCATTATTATATTATAGTCGTTCCAACCAGTTTTCTGAGCTATATAAAAAAAATTATTATTGTCCATATTTTTTTAAAGGTGGGTCTTTCTGTGCAAAAGCCGGTGAAGGAAAAGGTAAAAACAAGGACCAATACAAATAAACAGTTTAAAGCCTACCATATTCTAAAATGTCTGGTGCTAGTAATAATATACAATTTATTTATTTAAGGGGAACTTAAGTGATAAAATGACAAAAGCAAAGAGCATAGTGCATGGTACATAATGCACAAGTTCAGAGTCAAAATAGCCCAATGACAGTTAATATGATTTTAAAGGGTATCTTAACTAAAAAAAAAAATCGAATTTTCAAAAATAGTACCTTTAGATACAGCAATATTCCACTCCTCCAAAACTTTTTCAGATTTTATATCTGAGCAGTAGATTCTGAGAAATCATCATTTTAATCACAGCATTTACAGGGAAAGACTGGTTACAGGGAAAGACTGGGAAATTACAGGGAAATTATAATATTTAACCCATGCTTGACCTATTTGCCTGCCTGCCAGCACAATTTCTGCAACATTTTAAGAGAATCAGCAGAGAAAAGAAAGCAGGGGGGGAGGGGGGGATGTGTAAGCAGAGCAGTGTCCATGGTGAGGCTGTTGCAGACACTAAAAGAAGGCAGTGAGTAAGGGAGGGTGGGGGTAATTAGGAGCACTCAATAAACATTAATAATTTAATGACAAAGCAAGCACAGATAAATATGTGAGTACCACCATTTTACTTCTCTCAAATTGTAGTTTCAGATAATGTAAAGTTGGTTCAGTGAGTATAGTGACCCTTTAAGGTTTTCCCATCAGGTAAGCTTTGTAAGGCATCCTTTTCTGGAAACTTGCATATTTAAGTAACTTTTTTGTGTCCCGGGTTAAACCAGTGCAGAGCTACAGGGGGAGGGTAATGATGTGAACCTGATATTAGCACAGCTCTTTGCAATGTATTGCTCATCAGTCTACCTTATTAAAGGGAATGTTCGTGGGTATTCAGAAATCTGGTTCTTTGTGTAAAACCTTTTTGTAACTAGTTTCTTGTGTGCCTTTTAAATTTAGACTTCTTTACTGTAATGTATTAACTATTTGAGTTTTAGGGCAAGACAAACTATATCTTTACATCATGCTTTAAAGTGATCCTGGCTGATGGTTTCACTATAACTTCCAATTACCCTTACTAGACAAACAGGGCTATGTACCAAAAGCCACAAACATTCTTTTCCATCTCAAAGTAACATTAAGCCATGTACCAATGGTTAACATGACTTTAAGACATAACTAACGGCGTCTGCGGTGGTCTCGCATCCGCCGCAAGCTATGTACCAGGCTCTTTAAGACCAGCAGTTAGCTGCCGTTAAAGTCTCGGAATGGGAAAACCCCATTTGCTATGCACTGAGAGTTGTTATCAGCTCAGTGCATTGCTTAGTGGGGGCAATAGAGAGAGATAACGGCTCTCAGTACATAGCCCTGTATGTCACTTAAGCCTACTCTCCAACATTCAATTTAAATAAGTACATTATTTAGAAATACACTGCATAGTTGGATTTGTTTGCAACAGACGAGCAGGGGACAACACGCAGAGATCTATTAACCTAATGGACATATTTAATCATACAAATAAAGAAGCCTTAATCATTAGCCTTGATGCAGAAAAGGCATTCGATAGAAAAGACTGGCGTTTTTTACACCTTACCTTCCAGTCTTTCGGACACACTACTAAGTATTTATTCCTTCCCCACGGCCTTGGTCCAGCTTCCACATGCCAAATCATACACATTCAAATAATTTAATGGCACACGCCAAGGCTGCCCATTATCCCCATTATTATTTATACTATGAGTGGAACCCGTGGCAGCACACACCAGTCTCCATCCTGGGATCAAGGGAGTCCAACTCAAATATGGGGAATTCAAATTATCATTATATGCAGATGACGTCCTTTTCAACCTCACCTCGGTCTTTACTGACACACCTACAATTCCTGCTCACTCGGTTCAGCTCCCTGTCTGGATACAAAATTAATCAAGATAAATCAGAAACCTTACCAATAAATATATCCTAAGACACCCTTAAAACTTTGCAGACAGAACATAGTCTAGCTTGAAAAACAACTTCTATAAAATATGAAGGCATTCATCTCACCCCTATTTACTACTCCTTATACAAAGCAAACTATCCTACTCTATTTGACAAAATCCAAAATGACCTTAATATATGGCAAAATCAATCTATCTCATGGTTCGGAAGACTAACTACCCTTAAAATGAACATCCTCCCAAGAATATTATACCTTTTCGGAACCCTCCCTATAGCGATCCCCCGCAAGACTCTGCGTTTATCCCAGTCACAATGTTTAAAATTTTAATGGAATGGAAAACACCACAGAGTCCCACGATCAGTAATATTAGCTTACAGAACCCACGGGGGATTATCAGCTCCAAATTTCCAGAAATACTACGAAGCAGCCCACTTACGAGCAGCAGCACACTGGTCCTCTCCGCACCCAATAGCAACATGGGTATCTATCGAACAGGATGGAACAGGGTCGAAAGAAAAGGGAAAAACTTGTTTTACTCCATGCTATGTACTGTCTATATGGGGTAATGTTATCAGAAGAAATGAGCAGCCGAAGCGCCCCTCCACCTTGTTTCCATTTATAGGACATCCAAACTTTCCACCAGGTAGATCAGGCCCAATAACCAATTGGTTTAGACAAAGAGGGATGACCAGAGTCTGGGATATTTTACATTAACTAACAGGAGAACTACTATCCTTTCAGGGTTTATGCCATACATGCCAATTTCCAAGGGAATACCAGTTCTTTTATCTATAATTGAGACATTTTATTCAAAAAACTTACCGTAAGACAAAATGTACTCATCTCGCTTAGCTAGAGCATATACTTTACACAGGCCCCTTTCAAAAAGGACTAATTTCCCCTATATAATTCAAGCTCGAGGAACTATTCATTAGGGATGGCCGGTTCGCGGATCCGAACCCGGATCCGCCGCAGACTTATCCTGTTCGCGAACGGCGGATTTTCCACCTTCCGAACTTCCGAACTGCGAATTTCTCGTATTTTCAAATATTTTCGAAATTACGAGATTTCTCGTATCCTCATAATTTCGAAAATTTTGAAATTACGAGGATTTCTCGTATTTTTGAAAATACATATTTTCGAAAATTTTTGAGGATTTCTCGTATTTTCGAGTTTTTTTTAATTTTAATGGGTCTGCTCGCGGATTTTTGAATTTTCAAATTTTTTAGAAAATTCGCAGATCCTCGAGCGGACCGGATTTTGCAAAGTTCGGACAACTCTGCTATCCATTACAAAAACAGAACCACACAACTTTATGCTGCAGTGGGAACAAGATCTGGGTCTCAGTATTCTGGGATTCATCTGGTCAGAGATTTGGGCCGCAGCCAAAACAACCTCAATATGCACTTTATATAAAGAAAACATTTACAAAATAATGTACCGCTGGTGCCACACACACCAGTTGCTACATAAACTATTCCCTAACATGCCCTCAGCATGTTGGAGATGTCAAACAAGGAATGTTTCTGCAAACAAGGAATGTTGCAAGTTACTGGTATTGATACATAAAGTAGAGTTGATCCAGGGAAATTTCCGATTGCCACTTGGAGTCAGGAAGGAATTTTTTCCCCCTTCATAAATTTGGTGGGTTTTTTTTGCCTTCCTCTGGATCAACAGTTAGGCAGGAAATGAGGATATTGCTAGATGGGTTGGACTGGATGGACGTATGTCTTTATTCAACCTCAAATACTATACTATACTACTATACTAACAAACAGTGGGATCGATATTGCACATCTTATGGTCATGCCCTTTACTGCAAACCTTCTGGACATTTATACAGCAAATTCTTCAAAAACCTTTAAAGACTGAACTGCCTTTAGACCCGCTGCATTATTTACTAAATGCCCCATTCCCAGATCTTTCTTCTTCAGCACAGAAACTGGCATCGCATATTTTAACAGCTGCAAGATGCGAGATACTGAAGGTCTGGAAATCCACTACTCCCCCAACAAAGACAGCTTATATAAACAGACTGATGGATATCTGCCACATGGAATATCTCACAGCATTGATGAACAATAAAATGTCAGTTTGATAAAATTTGGAGCCCCTTGGACTCAGTGATTGAATCACTTTGATTAAAAAAAAATCTCTGATGAATAACTGTTCTGCTTATATATGGCATCCCTCTATAGAGTTCTGTCCCATTTAAAGTAGCGGGGGGGAAACCCAGCTGCAAACAGAAAGAGGGGAGGGGACCTGGGAAGGGGGGGGGGTTTAAAACGAACACAGATAGAGACACCTGGCTGAATTTTCACCATGGGGTCCTGGCGGAGACGGAGGAGACACAGAACAAAAGGGCAGCAGAAGGAGAATTTACAACTAGTAAGGTTCAGTAAAGCATTACAGGTACATTTATTTGTTACTGTTCATGTTTCATGTTTTGAATTTTAATATAAAAAGAAATGTCAAGGATTTTATAAACATTTTATGAAAAAAAAAAAGAAATGAATAAATTGCATAGAGCTATGCTGAGATCAGGGTTAATACTTTATCATTCATCTGCAGCTCTGTACCATGTTGTAACTATACATCTACTATATAAAGTTCAAAACTTGTATGTATATTTGTATGTTTTGTGCTCACTTCACAGCCACACCCCTGAATGCATCCACATAACCACAATGTCCTCTGGATGGGTCGATGCCCATGAAGCCCAATTTGAACAACAAAATGTCACTTGCAGAGTGTAAAGGCTGGTACACACAATGCAATATTTTGGTCTGATCGACCAATAGTTCAGGCCAAATGATAGCAGAAATTACCTCACAATCTAATTCTAGAATCTATGCATCTTCAGCTACGTAATGCTGTAGTTTGTTCAATCATACCATGAATGGTGTGGGGGCAGTTCTTCAGAATTTCGCACTTTCTGCAGATTTTCTGAAAAAATTAACAAAAAAACAACTTTCAAATGTAGAAATCATGCCAAAACCCCATGGAATATAAAATAAGTTACCAAATATAAATCTCCCAAATGTCCTGAATCAAACGTTATGCCATATGCGTGGTTACAGTGGCCCAATTGCAGAAACTTTTCAGATTTGGCACACTAAACACCCCTCTATATTAGAAATTCCCCCAAAACTATACAGTGTATTTCTGGAATCTACACACCTTCAGCTACGCAACGGTGCCATTCTTTAATGCATACCACCAATGGTGTAGGCGCAGTTCCAATTTCAAAATTAAAAATTGTGGCAAATTCCCATGTAATTCCCATTGTCAAATATTAATCTTCCAAATACTCTGAATTCAACGGTATGCCATATGCATGGTTACACACACAGACTAGCAGATTTTCTTAAAAAATAAAGAAAAAACAAGTTTCAAAGTTAAAAATCATGCCAAAACCCCAAGTAATGAAAATATCAAATATGTCAAATATCAATTTCCCAAATGTCCTGAATCAAACGATATGCCATATGCATGGGTGCACACAGAGACATGGCCACCAACTAGCTCAAATTGGATGTGTGCATAATTTCAAGAAAAGTGCTGCTCTGCAATTTGAACAGCACTTTTTCAAAAGAAACACCCCTGAAACTTACCCCCCACAAACTATATATTTTTGCAATCTGCTCTGAACACCTTCACCTATGTAATGGTGCCATAATGGTGCCATTCATTAATACATACATTAAGAATTTCAGACACAGTAATCCATAGAACTCTGTGCTTTTTGAAGATTTTGTGAAAAAATACAATAAGATGATTCAAAGGTTGAAATCCTACCTAAACCCACTTGACAAGTAAAAAAAACTAGAGATGGCCGAACTTCATAAAGTTCGGTCTGTTTTCGAACTTTCGAATTTCAGTTAAAGTTCGAATTGAGACCCATTAAAGTCAATGGGGGAGTGATAGTTCGAAAAGTCAGGATGATTTACAATCAACAATGTCAACTTACTGTAAATGATTGTGGCACCAGGGAAATGGTCTGGGTAACATGTCACTATCACCAATCTTTTTTAAACACTTCTTAAACCCGAGCGGGCAATTGTCGGATTTCGCGCAAGCTACATTCGAGGGTTACGGCCAATTCAAAGGTTACCGAACAATACTTTCGAGCGTTAGCAGCCAATACTTTTTCAAAGGAAACAGCTCAGAAACTTGAAAATACCCCCCACAAAATATATATTTTTGGACTCTACACACTTTCAGCTGCGTAACTGTGCCATTCTTAATACATTTTAGTATTTAAGAAAATTTTTCTCACTTTTTTGTTGGGTGAAATCTGGTAATGAAACGCCACAACACCCTCTCCCCTATTTCTTTAGTGGTATTTAGTGTAAACCGATTGGTACTAAGAGATACATATGTTTTTGCACACTTTACGGATCCTAAATATTCAGTTCGGTCTATTTTTGGTACCACTGCAAAATTACCCAATATAGGCTTAGTTTCCCTTTGAAATCGCTGGAATATTATTGGCGTTTACTTTGGTGATTCTCCTGGGGACTTTGGGCAGCTTGGAGAAGGCCACATTTTTTACTAATTGTGGGTTTGACAGGTCCCGACCGAACTTAGTACTCACAAGTGCGATGCAGAGTCAGTCGGGACCTGTCAGAGGATGCAGCAGAGGAGAAAGAGATTGTGTAAGTTCCTTACCTTTGTTCCTGGCTCCTGAACATTTTATTAAGGAACAGGGGGTAAGACAAAGCTCCTTTTACCTTCTGTTCTTCAATACCAAAAATGATTTTACCAGTGGAGGTACCCTTAAATGTATAGGTGTTCTAGGGAACTTTCACATTAGGATTTTAAGATTTTAGGTTTAGTTCTCCTTTATGTTTATATAGTCTTTTGTTATGACTGTTCCAAATACCATCTCTCTTGTCAATATATTGGCAGATGGAGCAGTTGCCATATGGGTACGCCACAGGACCCTTGTTCCTCTGCCCAAATTAATTAATCGAAATTACTTTTTGTCAACAAATCAGAAAGATTACAGGATCTTTTAGCTGTCAATTCTGGTTTCTCTGTAAGAAAATGTGAAAGGGATGAGTCAGAGGTCAAAATATGGCAATTGTTATGCAATGCTGTTTAATTGTATTTAATATCTATATTACTAGCATCTGAAAATAAATTATTGAACACTTAAAGTCTATCTTTATCACTTGATAACAATTGACTAGTCACATTACCCTGCTCACTATGGGGGAGATACAATATGGCCCTTTTCCGTCTAAAACCCATGTTAACCGGAAAAAAATTCGGGTTAATGTGGGTTTTAGACGCAATTTAGAGCACAGCGCCATTTCCGAATGTTTTTGGATATAGCACTGTGCTAACGATCCAAAACCCCTGCCGTTAAGTTTTGCGCTACCTCGTAGCGCGAAACTTAACGGTAAAGGTTGTGGAGCGTTAAGGTCGCGCTCCTTACCTTAGCCCGATCCCGCGATGCAATAACTGACGTAATCCCGTTTACGTCAGTTATTGTATCGTGGGATCGGGCTAAGTTAAGTAACGCATTCGGAGGTATTGAATGTCCCCGTATGAATAACTAAGTTAGCAATATGAATAACTAAGTTAGCAATATATACAAATACAATTATATAGGGCACTGGTGCAGTAACTTCCTAAAATATTATTATATATGCATCCCTGTGATTTGTATTAGTTGTTACAAAATGTTTTTCTCATAGTATAGCATTTAAGTTTAGTTCCATATATATGCACCTCACCTATTTTAGGAAGATACTGCACTAGTGCCCTATATAATTGGATTTGTACCCTAGGAAAGGAACATGGTCAGTTTCAAAAATAAATTTTTCCAGTTGGTTGGAACACTGTATTAAAAGCAGTTTTCCACTCATCTCCTTCCCAAATCCTGATTGAATAAGAGGCCCCTGGATCATCGATGAGTGGAAGAGGATATCTGTTCTTTAGGGTCTATAATATATCTTATTAAAGAACCTATAATCAATACATGGTCTTAAACCACTATCTATCTTCTCAACAAAGAAGAAGCCTGTCCCTGTATGTGAGGTGGAGGGATGGATTAAAGGGCATGTCCACCCCTTTTTATAACTTCTTTCTGTAGTGTAGGGCTCCCTCCCCCAACCCCAAATGCCATATTAGTTTCACACAAAACACCCCCGATCTGTACTTACATCACCTCTTTCCCCGTTGATGTGTCACGGCCCTCTGCTTGCATGAAACTGCAAGCAGGGGGCCGGACCGGCAGCCGCGTCCGTGATTGGCTGAGATGTAGCCAATCGCGGACTCAGCTTCCGGCTGTGCATACAGATCTGGGTGTTTTGTGTGAAACTAATATGGCATTTGGGGTTGGGGGAGGGAGCCCTACACTACAGAAAAGGGGTTTTGTGATAGGGGGAGGGAGAAAGAAATGTGAGGGAGAGGGAGGGGGAGGGATGGGGAGGAGGTCTGTACTGAGCATGACAAAATTCTCCCGGAGGAGAGACAGGAGGCAGAGTCGTATATGGACTCTGCAGAGCTCCTGGTGGGCAGAGGGGGATTACTGGACAACCATTTGAAGCTGGAATATGAGGTAAGGATTTTTCTACACTACATAGTGGGGCCAGTAGTGGGTTAAATTGTAGTTGTGGGGGTGGACATGCCCTTTAACACGTTTTCTAGGTTTTCTTATATGTAATCCATCAGGCCCTGACTTTCAGGGACGGTTGAATTGTATAGATGTCCCCTGAAAGGCCCAGTGCCAGGATAGAGGTCGATAGTGCAGTCACGCAATCTATGTCGCAGGACATCAGCAGCCTTTGAAGAAAAGAGATCAGCAAAATCATGAAAATTAGGCAGTAAGCTTTTCAAGGACACACTGGCCAATTGTAATGAAAGACATGTTTTAAAGTAGTTAGAACCACATTTAACAATCTGACCTGTTTCCCCTGTCAATAACAGGTTTATGTTTATGAAGCCAATCAGGGCCCAGGATTACAGGGGGAGAAGGGAGAGGTGGAAGAGGTTGACAAAAGAGCTAAGACAGCAAAAGTTTTCCCCTGTAAGAGGGGAGAGTCATCTATGGCAAGAAGACAGACTGGCTTGGGCAATAGGACTTCCAGGATCCCTAAGAATCGGGCCAAGGATAGATCTACAAAATTACCCGCCCCACTGTATAAAAAGGCTTGGGAAGATTTAGCTAGAGACCCCCAGGAAAATTCTATAGGTAACAAAATTTTAGATGACTGCCTCTCATCTGTCTAGGCTCTGGAGTTTCCAGGCACCTTGCAAGGACAAGAACTGGCAAAGTGACCAGGGGTCAATTTGGAAGTGCCCAACTGCATAGACATAGAAGTTCACAAGGTAGAAGGCGTTCGCTCAGAGAAGGGTTCTTTGCTTTTTACCAGCCAGCGTTCCCAAACTCTCTGAGTGATCCTGATGGAGAGCTCGATGGCCTTATCCAGAGAATCAGAAGGTCAGAAGTTGACAAAAGCTTCTTTGACTTGATCTAAAAGGCCAACCATAAATTGACTGTTAAGAGCGTGGTCATCCCATTTAGTACTCGCTGTCTATCTGCAGAATTCAGAGGCGTACTCCTCTGCTGTCCGGCTCTCAATTTTGCCAGGCCGGGATCTTCCTAGAGAATAGCCACGAACGTGAATTCATTAACAGGAGACAAGGCCAGTCTGTAGGTATCCCAAAGGCCCACGTTTGGAATGAGACTAACTTGTTGAGTCTCAGACCCAGACGAGTTAAAGCGGAGTTGAAACTACAATTTACAAGAGTTCATGAAATTACAACTTCTGTTTCTCACCAGTAAGAGAACTGGAACAGGAACTGGAACTTGCGGCAATTGACAACCCTCCTGGGCAGAAAAAAAAACAAGAACGCTAACCAGATCACCCCACGAGCAAGGGATAAACCGCAGGCTATAAAAGGCAAGGAATCAGTGGAGGGCAGAACCTAAAATAGGTTCCAATGGACCAATCAGTAACCACCTAAAGCACAGCAGGACCAAGACTGGTAGAGGGAAATTTGAACCACCAAACAAAGGAAGCCAATAGGAGCTGAAAACCAGGCGCACTCATGAACCGTCACAACCAAACGTTTCATGCGCAAGGAGCATCATGCGTATGAACCTGGAAATGGAGCCGCGACTGGAAGGGAGATGCCGCAGGAGCCTGTAAGATCTGAACACTGGCTGAACACTGACAGAACCAGTTAAAATTTGTAACAAGGAAATAATCAATATGGTATAATGCATTTTTCATCTGAAGATACACAAATATCAATTATTGTTTTCTAATCCTATTAGGCAAACGATTATTAAACCCTGTACCCTGGTAGCCAAAGTCTGATTTTAATTATGGTAATTTTGTGAAGAGAAGCCTTCATTAAAGAGATGTAGATTAATCTGAACAGTTGGTAAAGTAAAAGTCTTTTATAACTATTAAAAGTTTGCAAAAAATAAATCAGGATTTAGGTAATTTGAACACAGCATCTCTTCTTTTACAGCTAAAAGAAGTCGTCAAGTCAATAAAAGGTTTAAAAGAGCGTTTTGTACCATGAAACATTCTAACTGTCTGATAAAGAATGTTAACTATTTTTCCCCAATATTACCACCACAAATTCTAACCTTTTCCCTACCATAACTTTGTTAGGGGACTTCTGGAGAAATCTCATAACTATGGGGCATATTTATAAAGTGGTGGCTGTTGGTTGATTTATGAAACCAACCTGTGAGTACTGGGGATCAGTTCCTATAATCCACCTTTTTTGTCTTGGTGGATCACAAGGGTCGACCAGTGCCCATAAATGCAAAGATTGTTGGCCAAAACGGGTGCACATATACATTGTGTGTCACCAGGCAGCCCCCACAAGCTTTAGTGTATGTAGTGCATTTTACAAGCTTTCTAGTGCACAGCAGATAAAAACACGGAATCTGCAAAATTGGCTTTAGCAAATCATCTTACAACACAGAGACCCTTGTCTAGCCCTCTGTTAGTTATAGATCAAGATCATGCTGCAGAATATTTTGCCTCTCAGACACAGAATAAAGATTTAACAATGTCGAAAACGCAGTGTTGAGATTTAACAAGGCTAAAAACAAGTTATATTTTCCAACACATTCTTTTACATTTCATATGATAATTGTTGCAGTTTATTTTCTATCAAACTTTTAAGTTTGATATTGTTTTCAGCACTGTTAAATCAAAACTGTAACAAATCAGGAATACAGCATACCTTTAGGAGGAAGTTTGAGTCTAGGCAACACATCAAGCAGTCTGGAAAGGAGAAAGTCAGGTAAGGGAGCAGAGGCAGAGTACTGAAACAGGGTACTAGTAGACAGCAGAATATTGTGTTGGAACAGATGTAGAGAGAGTTAATTCTGGGTGCAGGAGCAGATGCTGGAGAATGGAATGGAGTACTGGAGATGGATAATGGGAATACTGGTGTTGTATACTGGAATACTGGAGTATAGTATACAGTAGTACTGGTGCTGGATTCTGAAATACTGAAGTTCAGGATACTTTAGAACTGCATCTGGATACTGGAATATCGGTGCAGAAGACTTGTGCTGAATAGTGGAGTATAGATGCAGGAAACTGGATAATGGAGGACTTTGAACTGGATACTGGAGTATAAGTGCAGGACATTGGACACAGGAGGATTAGAGCTGGATACTGGAGTACAGGTGCAGGAGACTGATGGAGAACTTTCAACTGGGTACTGGAGTATAGGAGCTGGGAACAAAGGAAAGCTTCACAGAACCTACAAGCAAGGAGCCAAAGGTAGAGCGCATCTACAAACAGGCACCGGAGGTTAATGGGAAGCCATTTTTTTAATCTTCGAGCCGAACAGCGTCTGGACCTCATGATGTCAGAATGTTGACATCGCTGGCCAGGTAAGTTTTGTATGCTCAACACCGCTTAATCTCTCTTCTGTGTCTAAGAGGCAAAATCTTCTGTAACACTATCTATGTCTAACAGAGGCGGTCTCTGTGCTGTTACAGTATATGATTAACTGTCAACTTCTATGGGGCAGCTTCTATGCAGCTTCCTTGCTTTGATCTGCGGTGCACTAGAGAGTATATGGAGTGTACAGAATACATTTATAATAATTACAAAGCAATAAGATATGCAAAGGTTATACTTATACCTTTCTTCAATTGTCTGCAAATAATTAGAGCATAATGTTTGCACATGTTATTATCGCCATCTAGTTAGAGTCAGCAGGTAGAGAAGATTTCCTGTGAGAGCAGATAAAATGGTCACATTTCATCTGACCTGCAGCATAGGGAATCACTGGAATTTGTTTGTTATTCGCCCTTATAAGTGTCATTATTTTTCTAACTAAACAGCTTTTTGTGTTGTTAATTTGGCTTGAAGAGCCAAATTCCTGTTCTTTCTATTTCTTCCGTTTTATTCTTCTGCTTTTTTGAACTGTATCTCCTTCCACCATTTTTGAGCTAGAGACACAAAATATATAGGAGAAGTGTGCTTTCTTCTAGCTAAGTAATCCGCGGAAGCGTTACAGCGTTATCACCAAATGTCGAAGGAATTTTTTTCCCATAGACTATAATGGGTTCAATCTTTTTAGGGTCATGTGATCAAAACAGTTTGTTTCATAGTCATAAACATAAACACTGACACCCCCAACCCCCACACAGACACACCTACTGACCTACCCTTCCATTCCTGTGGCAATACTTAAAGGTATTCGTAATCGTAATTGAAGTAAAAAAGGTTAGAACTTAGGACCTTCCAGACTGGAGTTACATATATATATGGTTCTGAAGACGGCCCTGTGTTTGGGGCGGAAACATGTTAACTATCACGTTGAGAATAAACACGCTATCTACTTTTGCATCAAGTCCCATGAGTGTGCTCATTTTTCTGAATTACATATGATATAATTATATAATATATATATATATATATATATATATATAGATATAAATATTATATTTTATTATATATAATATATATTATATATATATTATAGATATATATATATATATGATATATATAGATATAATTTAGTATTATTATATAGTAAATTCTCATCACATTTTGGGATATACTCAGAATAGTAGGGGGGGTGAATTGTGAAGAAACCCTTCCGAAACGTTAGTTGTTAGTTGTGTTTAAAGAAATAGACTAAGAGCTGTTTGACACCTTGCAGGTGTAGGTGTGTCACAGTCTTCATTTTTACCATTTGAAATACTCAGAATAGGACAATTAGCCTTTAAATCATTTTATATCATTTATTAAAAATACAAAAGAGTGCATAAAAGGAAAATGCTATGGTAAATAAGTGAGCACTAAAGGTAGCACACAGTATAAATGGGAAATGGGAATAAATAAGTATAAATGGGAATAAATGGGATAAAGAAGGGAATATCAAGAGTAAACGGTGTCTGTTAAGTCCGTGAGAAAAAATTACAAAATCCAAAATAATAGTCCAAGATGGTAGCTATTATACGGTCTGCCCAATTGGCTAATCTTATCCTTGTTGATGGTAAAATGGCGATCTGGTGTGCTGAGTCGATTGCCCTAATAATTGCTCCGTCCTGAATCAGGGAGTGGTTTGGTCCCTAGAGGGTGTGTTTGTTCCCTCCTTGAGAGGCGTACTCTGCTTTTTAGTATCTATTTCCCTCTATATGCGCACAACATGCACTGTACATGCCACATACCAAATATAAACAGTTTTGTTATTGGCTAATAATATACAATCCAAAGATACCAAACATGATAGATTGTATGACCAAGAAGTAAAATATCTCAAGTTTCCCTTGTGATACCAACCTATAAAATATATGTACAGATGTGCCTTCGTTCCAGCATCAGCTGACATTATTTGGGAAAATATTAAATATGCCCTTACCCTGAATTATTATGAAATATGAATTGTAGGGAAAACTGATATCTGGCTAAACTCTGCTCATACGTATGCTGTTTTTGCACTAAAATAAAGAAGTTTTCACTGAAGTAGTGTGCTCCTCTACTTTATACCTTGCTTGGTTTATGGAGCCCTGGAAGTAGGGGGGCTGAGAGGATTGCACCTACTAACTTGTGGCACACAGCAGCGTGCCACAGCACATTTGGATCTTTTTGGGACTATACTTGTGGTTACCATGCCAGAAAGTCTGGCTTTTACTGCTTGTGGCAGTTAATTTTCACACCTATTGCCTTTTGAACCAGATACCCTGCTGAGTCACATCTTCTAGTGGTGAACAAATGGGAAGAGTACTCGTCGAAATCCAGAGGCTTTTTAACCCTATAAATTAGAATAGGTAGGAGATGTCATATTGATTGATACTGTGTCTGCTAATACATTGAGATAAATTCAAAATAAATGCTGCCATTATAGATATTCCCTATGGGAATTTAAATGCCACTTAAGTTTGTGACAGTGCACACTTAATATTTGTGGAGAAACTTACACAGCAGCACTAATAAACACCAAAAACATTAATAAATCTGAGAGATATATAATAGTTAATGTTAGGTTTTATTTTATTCACTTAGCTTTATGGCATCCATTTTGTTTAATGCCTCCATTTTGTCTTTTATTTTATCATGTATTACCAGAAGTTTTGTTTCTCAAGGCTCTGTTACATTTCAGTGTAAATCACCTTGTTATCATTTCCAAACATATCCAAGGTCTTTTGCCTCCCATGGTTTGTGCTAACCTTCCATTCCAATGAATGTTTTATCATTTTGTTTGTAGACACCCAGTCTGCCCACTCTGGTTATGCCTCTTTATTTTCTTTGTTATAAATTTCTTTGTTTCAATAAAGATTACTGATCTGCTACATCTCATGTGTGGTGTAATTCTTTCTCCCAGTCAACTGTAAGGGTCTCTTACTGGGTCTAAGACAGGCATCAGGGCCTGGCATCGCTACTGCAGGATATTTATTCTAACACCATCTACCTACACCTACTACCTAACTATAGTTTAAAAATGCCAGTGTCCTCTTTCATTGCCATAGCAAGATTGTGGTAAGGTTCTTGCATATTAAAAGACATGCTTATCATGATATATGTTCATACAATGAAAACCAAGTAATTGAAACTGCTTTAGTAGCTCTGTTTTTAATCAACTGCTGTTGTCATAGAAACAAAACAATTGTATTAATGTTTTACATTTCTTATAGCAAATTTCTTATAACATAAATCTGTGCTTCATAAGACCTGTGTTATTGGGTTTCATTTTAACCACCTTAATGTGGCAAAAACATTTTTTTGAATATTAGAATTATTATACTTTGTTTGGTGGGTTACCTTCCAGATCACTAAGAAATGCCGGAAAGCAATTAGGGTTTTGTAGTCACTCCCTCCTTTCTCCATAGAAAATAACAGACTGCTTGGCAGAAGTAGCTCTGAATATATATATTATATATATATATATATAGAGAGAGGAGAGAGAGACAGAGAGAGAGAGGAGAGAGAGAGGAGAGAGAGAGAGGATATAACACGGTGAATGGAGCACTCCTGGGTCTTGTATCCAAACAATGCTTTATTTGTGCCAACAGGTCAACGCGTTTCAGCCGCGTGTTCGGCCGTTTCAGACGTCTTGAGAACGGCCGAACACGCGGCCGAAACGCGTTGACCTGTTGGCACAAATAAAGCATTGTTGGATACAAGACCCAGGAGTGCTCCATTCACCGTGTTATCTACATATCTATAAGAAGGAAGCACCCGGGCGGTTGTGACTTAATACAGCACGAGTGCCGCTCTACCAAGTTATTACTATATAATATTAATATATATTATATATATATATATTATATTATTAGCAATGGTCTCCTACTGGTGTCTCTACCTGCTGCCATCATTCCTTTCCCAGCTTGTCCTTCCTTGTTAGGGAATTGCAGCACCTTAATGGATAAGTACACTGTAAAATCAAGTTATGTTGTTTAGGAAGCTGCAGCTTTAAAATACTGTTGCCATATTTTCTTTTTTCCCTATGCCCCTCCAGATCCTACCTTTGTGCCTTGAAAGTTGCTGCCATCTTGTTACAGGTTTGCTGAATGTTAAGCTCCACCCCTCTGAGATTCCCTCTGCTTTCTCCTGCTTGAATCTCAAACGATAATGCCTGTGAGTTCCGTGCACTCTCCTGCTTGAGCCTCAAAAAGTAATGTCTGTGAATTCCGTGCACTCTCCTGCTTAAGCCTCAAACAGTAATGCCTGTGAGTTCCATGCACTCTCCTGCTTGTGCCTCAAACAGTAATGCCTGTGAGTTCCGCGCACTCTCCTGCTTGTGCCTCAAACAGTAATGCCTGTAAGTTCCACGTGCATGCATTACCGTTTGAGGCCCAAGCAATAGAAAGCAGAGGAAATCTCAGAGGGGCGGAGCTTAACATACAGCAAACCAGTAACAAGATGTCAGCAACTTTCATGGCACAAAGCTAGGCTCTGGAGAGGCATAGGTAAAAAAAAATATATGGCAAGAGTATTTTTAAAGCTGCAGCTTCCAAATGAACATAACTTGATTTTACAGTGCATTTATCCTTTAAGTTAAATGTGATAACCAAGGGTAGGATATTTTATTTAAAAGATGGTAATAAAGGTTTGTGAAATATGGAAATGGGGATAACAATGAAGCAGGAAAAGAGGAACTAGAGAGTTCATTTATGACTGCAGCAAGATGTTTTTATGACATTTAAAGTGCATCTACCCCTAAACCAGTTATCAGCTGGTATTTACTGGAATAAGCTATATTTATAATAAGGAGATATGTCTGTATTGCTCCATCTGCTATAGATCTACATTTCTCTGCATCCTCTAACAACATTTAAAGGAGAACTAAACTTACATTTTAAAAATCCTAATGTGAAAGTTCTTCTCCCCAGAACACCTATACTTCTCTAGTAAGTTGCATTTAGTACATGTAAGTAATAGATTCTATAACTAAGAAGGCTTCCATGGTGTTGCCAGTCCAACTCATAGCCCATGTTTGCTTTAAAGAGCCACACCCTCTGACACCGGTATTCACTGTTTCAATGTTTCTACATATGTATAAACTTTCGGAAAGGTAAGTAAACCAGGGAAACACTTGCAAATCTTAGCTTGCAAACACCAAGTATTTTATTGCTGCTTAAACTTTTTCAAGTGTAACAAAGTCACACACAGTGAGCAAATATATACCATGCCCAAGCTCCACCCCCAATTCTTATTGGTAACAAGAAGTGCTTAATTAACCCTTTATCTATTACATTCTTCAGTGACTTTTCTTATATATATTAAAGGGACTGTAAACTCCCCATCCTCCATAAAAACAACTATGTGCCATCCGTTTCTATTATTCACAGGGAGGTGAGAACGCTTGTTCTCACCTGTGAATAATAGGATGCTCGGGGGACCTGGAACTTACCTTCGCAGCCGCTCCTCAACTGAAAGCCACTTCTTCCCGACCGCACGCCCTATCTTAGGCGCATGCGCACAATACAAAAGATAGGGCGTGCGATCGGGAGAGAACAGCTGTTCAGTGAAGAAGCGGCTGCGAGAGGAGGGGGGCGAAGGTTAGTTCCAGGTCCCCGTGTCCTATGATTCACAGAGAGGTGAAAATAAGCGTTCTCACCTCCCTGTGAATAATAGAAACGGATGGCACATAGTTGTTTTTATGGGTTTAGTGTTCCTTTAAAATGCATAAAGTTTAAGTGCTATTTCAGTAGTAAAATGCTGTAATTAAGGTGCTGTATTTTAAAAAGTGCGTAAGTGCTAATAAATTAATCCCTTCAATTTAATAACACTGTTACCTTTTCAGTCTAACACACATTACTATACATTACACCCTTAATTACAAACACTCATATACATATTTACAAATTGCACGTGAAACAAAATGAATGCATGCGCAAGGAACTATTGTCCAAGCCAATCTACCTCAGGTCGACCATGCAGCATAGTATATAGTTCAGGGAAAATTCTACTTTCAAACTTTTCTCGTTTTTATTCGCCTATAGAGTAAAGTAAAAATCGTAGATACACAAGGACATTATTCCTTCTTAGGAATCCAAGTGGTGCTTTTTTAAATAAAATTCTACATACATACATACATGAGTACAGGTGGCCGAAACTCACTAGTCTGGTTCCGTTTTCGAATTCTCGGATCTCGAGAAAATCCCGAAGATCCAAAAATCTGAAACTGGAATGATGTTTCGATAATTTTCAAATGTACGAGGCTATTTTCGATAATTTTCGAAAGTAGCCTTGAATGTTCGAAAATTAATGAAAATATGATCAGAGACCATCTTCGAGTTTCCGAATGGAATTTTTGAAGATTTTCAAATGTTCGAGGTTATTTTAAAAAAATTATTGAAAATAGCCTCAAACTTTCAATTTTCAAAAAAACGATCGGAAACTCGAAAATGGTCTCCGATCGTATTTTTGATCATTTTCGAGCGTTCTAAGCTATTTTCGAGACGAGAATTATCGAAAATAGCCCTGTAAATTATCGAAAATGTCTTACGAAGTCCCAAAATCCGGAGGATCCGTCAGGATTCGGAGGGATCTTTCGGATTTTGGAACTGAGGGGTTCTGTGTCGAACCTGGAACCCATCTCTATACATGAGCAAGTGATAGAAACGCAGTAGAAAACTCAAACTCACGGGTACTATATCTGCAAACAAAAACATATAGTTAGGGACAGTGCTTCTTCTGTGCGATTTAACATTTAATAGTTGGTTAAAATGCTCAATGATTTATTTAAGGAAGGGAATGAAGTGATGGAATGATGACAGGTACATCAATTAGTTGTGGAATCCCCTACAACAAAGGACTGTAAGTTATTATCAAGTTAAATGTGTTAAAAAGTAGTTTATTGGGTATTCTATCAACGGAGGCAATATTAAAAAAAAATTATTGTTTATTTGCTATGCATAAAATACTGTACTTCTTCCTGTTCTTTTTAGCAGGAAATGATTAATAAATGTTCCTGAAAATATTATTTAATCACACATCACAGCTAGATTTGTATCTAATGTTCTTCACCCAAATGTAATTTATCTGTCACAACTGCCTTAATAGCTCCGCATTTGAAATCAATCAATGTAGCATTTATATTTTCTGGCTCACAAATGATGGAAGGGAACAAATGTGCAGTTACTGAAGTGCAGCCAACCCGACACTGGAATGCAATGACAATCTCAACCCATGCATTGCAAATGTCAAAACCAACAAAATGATAATTATAGCGCAGGGCCTTGAAACTGCAGATTGGAGTACAGGAAAATATTATGGTGCAAAACTTGATATACGCTGTATATTATGACTTAATAGATCTAGGTTTTTAATTAATATTGCTTGGGTACTTATTTTTATTTTTAGGGATATTTGGACAGTAAACATGTTTTGTGTAATTATACAATTAAATATTCAAATGGCTGTTGTTTATGTTTTATTTTGGTTTATTGGTATACTAAGCATACACATCACTTAATGCATGATTTGTACGAACGCCCGTTTCGGGCAATAATCATCCTGTGTATGGGCATGTTATCGGACCGAAACAGCCGTTCGGTCAGGGATCGTTCCCCGATCTGCTGGGCGGCTCTCCGAACGAGCATTCGTTTTGGCCGCTAAAGTGCCCATACAAGGGACGATTTTTGGCCGAAACGGGCATTTGTACACATCATGCGTTGTGGGTCGGCACTAGAGATGTCCGAACTTCGCGAAATCCGGTCTGCTCGAGGATCCGCGAATTTTTGAATAAATTCGAAAATTTGAGAATCCGCGAGCGGACCCATTAAAATGAAAAATATCCTCGAAATTACAAGATTTCTCGTAATGTTGAAAATTTTCGAAAATACGTATTTTCGAAAATTTTCTAAAATACGAGAAATCTCGGAATTTCGAATATACGTATTCTTGAAAATCAGAGTAATCCTCGTAATTTCGAAAATTTTCGAAAATACGAGAAATCCGCAGTTCGGATGGCGGAAAATCCACCGTTCGCGAATGGGATAAATCCGCGGCGGATCCGGGTTCAGATGCGCGAACCGGCCATCCCTAGTCGGCACCAGTGATCGCACGGGTGTATGAACCTGTACCACTGATGTTTAAAAAAGTTTGAATTGCATTTATAATGGCATTTTCTGTTTTCTTGTAAGTAACAACTGGTTTTCTGACTGTTCAGTCTTGATTACATAAAGGTCATGGCAGTAGAGGGATATAGTTATCTGTGATTTGGTAAATTATACAGGGTCATATATACTTTAGCATCTGTTCCTTTATATGGGGGAACAGGAAAGATCTAAAAAAAAGTTAATGGTTAAAGAAGGAAAACAAACCAACAGGACAAAAAAGTATAAAAAAAGTTCTTTGACCTGTACCAGTGACATATACTAACTAGGAATCAATGGGCCCCCCAGCAAAATTATGATGAAGCCCCCTCCCTGCTTCTTCTATAGTGGTGACCCTACCCTGTACTTAAATAATAAATAGAAGGTATTTAGTACTTTTGTATGATCTATCATACTGCTTTTTATGGCGCTGAAGCATTAAAAGGTTATCAGGTTTACTAACGGCTTATCTGCAGTCAATCATTCTTGCCTGTGCAACAATAATTATGTTGTGCTACAAGGGCTTACAGTGAATTCATGTGCACTTGCATTGTACCTTGAATCAGATCTGAAAGTACAGAGATAAAGGGAGTATCTCACTCTTATGTATATACTCTTTGCAGACTTCTTGCTGCTAGATAAGCGCATTTAGACTTGGTTTACTTTAATGTTGTCAGTAACCATAGTTATACCTTGCTTGTATATATAGATTTTTTATATCTGTGGCCTTGAAATATCAACAGTCAGTCATGTTGGAGTATATAATAGTACTGTTCCCTTAATGTGAGCCATGGTGACCTTTGTTAAAAAGTGTACATTAGGAGAGAAAAACTCTGGGTAATTTCCCTGTTTCCATGGCAGCCCTTTAGTAAAGTATTTTAGGCTTTTAGAGGATCACATGTGAGTACAGAACTAGAGCGCCATTTTGTATATAATGATTTATGTATACTAAGGAGGAAGCCAAGTGCCTCCAGCCAAGTTTCTCCAACCTTAGATGACTTTTAAGTGATGTTAAGTGGTGAAACTATGTCACAAATATTTGAATCACAATTAGCAGTAAAAGTAATATTGTGTTCAAATATTTTTTTTTTATTACTGTAGATAAAAATGCTATTGCCTGCAAATCAGTGGGATCATTGCTGCTAGTTCTCCCAATGCTAGGTATCCTTCCCTATTCAAGGCTACTGTATAAAGAGGCCTCTGGCACATGTGCACACAAAGGAGCCCATTTAAATGTAATTAGAAGGGCAAAGACTCTATTTACTAGTATAGTAAAGTATACACAGGGAGATTCAATAAAAGTTCTTATCGTTTAAAATGGTGCTAATTTTGCCCCAATCAATCAGAACTTATGTAACATTTGAAAGAAAACATCTGATTGGTTGGGGCAAAATTAGCACCATTTTAAACGATAAGAACTTTTATTGAATAACCCCCGCAGTATATTCTGTTTATATACAGTTTAATTATAATTTCAACATTAAATTTAAATCTGGGCACCTTATAATATAGTTTAGGTATATATTGTGAAGGTGCTCCTACTACTCATAGTACATTAACAACTATTAACAGCAAAAAAGCAGTGGTAAATGCCTTGGCACACTCAGTTGGTACAAAAAATAAATGGGAAGTATCATTTTGCTACATAACAGATTAGCCCTATGTTAGTTTCTAAATATTGTAGTTTTTTGGGAGGGTTATTTACCTATATATATGTTTTCATTTTAGGGGTGAACATGTCCTTTAGATATAAGAAATAGTATTGCATCTTAAAGTAAAAATTTTAGAAGCTATAAGTGACAAACACTTCATGTGCGAGATATGGTCGCCTTTCCTCACCACATTGGAAACCAAGGGGTCAAGTATATGCTATTTCTCCCATATTCCAAATCAAGTGTTCATGTATATGTTATTTCTAAAAATTGTCCTGTATATTCGATAATTTCTGAATATTCGATTTAGAAAATTCTATTATTCTAAAATATTTGATTTTGAAAATTCGATAATTACCGAAAATTCAGGAAAAGTTCTGTTATCTTAAAAATCCAAGAGATTCTTCGGAACTTAGGAACCGCCAGTTTCGAGTTAGAAGTCACCAAAGATTACATATAAAGAATATAAGGCATAGGTATGCATATAGTATCTCAAAATTTAAACAGATTTCAATCATTTGTTACAGGTGCAAACCTAGTTATGGTAAAAACAGTATTAATATATTAATATATGTTCCTTCTTTTCCCTGTATAGATATGTTACGGGTACCATGACAATAAGCATTGTGATATGTTTCCAATTGTGCTACTGTGTATTTCATTTTGACCGCAAGGTGCCAGAACTGCAGGTAAATATAAGTCAGCAGAAAGGGGGATTCTGGGTACCTGTTATCTCCAAATTAAAAATCGCCCATGCTCCCTGCTTTTTCCCTGGAGGTAGAATATATATGTCAAAGACCCCCTGTGGTCACTGTGGTTGCTCTTCTGGTAGTTACATCCCTGATCTTGTTATTAACATCCTTATTATGATTGAGGGATTACTAAGTACTTTATACTGTGTGCATGATGCAGATGTCAGTGGTTTCTACATTACTGACATACAATGTTGCGAGTGTTTAGAACTTTGCTTCAGAAGAATGTTAAACTGGCTAGGAGATTGTGATTTGTAACAGGCAGTGAAAAATCCAATGTGAAACCTCGAAAATAGCTTGAATGTGAAGAAAGATAGATTTTTAATAAATTGTGTTTTGTGTTTACTTGTGCAAGTTTCCCAGAAAATTTCCCAAGTCACTCAGTAGTTAACACTAACATACTATTGCTATTTATGCCTTACAGTCAGGGGTGTACCTGCAGGGTCTCGCCCCCTCGCGCCACACTGCCAACCCCCCCTCGCCTCTCCCACTCTCCGCACCCCCTCGCCCCACGCCGCCGCCATCCTCGCCCCCTCGCCCACCTCGCCGACCGCCCTTCGCCCTTCGCCCCCCGCCCCCATTGTACAACAACCTTCCCCGCCCCCCACACGCCGCCCACTCGCCCCATCCGGGGTCTCCACCCCATCCCGCCACGCCACCCCGCCGGCCTCCACCCCGCCCTCCACCCCCCCCTCGTCCCGGCCCCCCCCCTCGTGCCCACGCTCGCTCGCCTCCCCATCTCGACAAGCGCCGGGGTCCGCCCCTGGCCCCGGGGGGGCAGGGGGTGGCACCCCCCCTCGCCTCTCGCCCCCCCCACCTCCCCCCCACCCCCCTCGCTCACCCCCCTACCGCTCCTCCGCACCCCCCCTCGCCCCCCCCCCCCCCCCCCCCCCACATACCACCACACGAGATTCAAGGCTGGACCCCTGACCCCCTTTTTAAACAGCCGATCGTGCAAAACATACGTGCAATCAGCTGTTTAAAAGACCGGACCCGAACTTCCTGGAACCGAACCGGAATTCCGGGTCAGTTGTTTGCTGATCACACATATGTTTCTTTGATACACACTAACAGCTGTTTAAAAATAGCTGTTAGCTACAGAGATTGCAGGCCTGTGGTGGGCCCTACTACGGTCTGGGCCCCCCGTGGTTGTGGGGGAGGTAGTTACAACACTGCTTAAAGGGCATGTCCATCCTTGTACAAAAATTTAACCTGTAAGAGAGAACCCCCCAAAAAGGCACACTGCAGCAACAGCAGATGTGTGGACCAAGCGGCAGTGGATCACATACTTTTCTCAGACTGTGAACATCATTGCAACAGGTGAGTAAAACAAAACTGGGGTTTTGGGGGGTTCTCTCTTACAGGTTACATTTTTGTACAAGGGGTGGACATGCCCTTTAAATTCATTCAGAAAATTTTTTTCTCCCATTGGCTTTTATGAGTTTGTTTTCTAATTTTAAAATTTTTGAACGTTTCCAGAATTTAGAAAATTTGAAAATGAAAACAAAACTCGCTAGTTTCGAAAACATCTCTAATGACAATTTCTTGCTGTTATTGCGGTGTGCACACATGCATAATTAAACCCTTTGTTTAGTATATAGGATTCCCCCGTATAGGCACTTTCCCTTTCTAGGAACTAAACTTTTGTATTGTGAAATGCTATGTGTCCTTGTATAATTTCATCTTTTGTTTAGTATATAGGATGACACCAGTGTTCTTTGTGTTGCCTCCTCCTTCTCCTCCGCCCAGAAAACAAAAAGACCATTGCTGGAAAACAGGCAGACAGTTTTTTTGTAGTGTGACTGTTACACTTTTGATATGCTGACTGTACAATGTAGAGCCCTGGCAAATATAGCCATCTCTGTATGTTGCACAGAAGATACTACTTTATATAAAACTATAAAAGGAAAGCAACAGTACTCATTCTCTGAGATAAATAACATTAAACTTGGATTTTCAATCTCAAACAAAAGATCTTTAAATGGCAAGTTCATCCCTCAAATAAAATATTGCATATAGGTAAATCACCCCCAAACCTGAAAACTGCAATAGAAAGATAGCTATGTTCTGTTACCACTTTTCTGCTTCCTGGTTCTTCTAATGAGTAGCTGTCAGTCATGGGTGTAATAGATGACATCACAGCCAATGATTGATTGATATTCCCCTGGCTGCCTCCTCTGAGTGTGTAAAAAAGTTGGAGAGCTTGAAGAACAGGTGGAAGCCTTTTAAGAGAAGGGAGAGAAGGGGTGTGTGCGTGTGTGTGATAATTTTGCTGCATAACTGATTAATCGTTTGTCTGTCAGGATTCTAACAATTGTAGTTTTGGATTTTTAAGGGTGAATTATCTACTCATCATTCTATTTTCCATTTAAGGAGAGAACATGCTCTTTAAATTTGCAATAAAATGTAAATATCTGAAATGATATTCATAAAGGGTGAAATAATAGCTTATAGTTTATATCCCCAGCATTGTTCCTGCTGCATAATCCCTACGTTTACACACATCTTATCACAATTCATTGGAGAAATTGAAGTGTGATATTGTCTGAACAGTCTGTCAGGTTGCAGAATTGCCTCTAATCGTTTCTGCTACTTTTATAGTTTTTTCCTTTTTTTTTCTTGGTTTTTCAATATTAGCTAAATCAGAAAACTAAACATTTTAGGAATAAATGCAACAGTAACCAGAGACCGTATCTTGTAGAGACGCCATGTATGGCATCCTTTCATTTCTTTTGATATAATATATATTGAGCAAGCACTTATGATATTTGTGTTAGAAGTAGCTAAGTAGGACTTTATTTTAATTATGTAAGCCCTCTGAGTTAAATTGCCAATTAATTGGGGTTTTTTGTATTGATTACGCAGTGTAGCAAATCTACAAGTTAATGTTGATTTATAGAGGGCCAGGATTAATATTTGCTACTCTACATTCATGTTCTTGTCGTTATACAGCGTTAGTTCTATTTTAAGGCTGAACAGTGATCAGCACCTGTTTTCTCTTGTCTGTAGGGTTGGCAGTATATTCTCCCTTCTCAATGCAGACACTATTTGCAGTTTTACCAGACTGTCTGCCTCAGTGGGACTAGCACTTATCTTCCATCTCTCTAGAGTTTTTCTAAAGTTATTTGGTTGAGTGAACCAAAGTTCGGGAGTGAAGTAAGGTACAGAACAGGGTTCTTGTTCTGCAGCTTTGAAGCCCATCAGAGTGACTTATTGAACATTATGGCTGAAAGTGGACATCAAGAGGAACCCAGAGGAGATTCAGCAGCAGACGAGTTCAATGATATTATCAAGAACAGATCTGGTAATGTCAAAACTTTATTTTTTACTGGAACTAAATGAAAAAACGTGATTCTGTCTATGTCTTTATCTTGTTTCTCAGATACATGTTTCTTAGATTAGGATACATGTCTTTAGTAATAATTATATTATTTAAACTGGAGCTGACACGGGAAGTTAGGTAATTACAATCAGTTTACATAAAACAAAGAAATGGGTTGTGTCTTTAAAATACTGATTGGATGCACAAAAAAGTATAGATGGGACATCCTGTGCCTTTGTGTAGTAATAGATTTTCTGACAGCTCTTGGTGTCATTTGTGTAATGAGGCAGGTTGTTTCAGCTGTAAATGGAAGCAACTGCAGTACTTCCCCATTAAGATACTATTTCAGTTGCATGCCTTCATTATGGTAGGAGATCAGCGCAGTAATTTATAGACCATTCAGTGTTTAGTTTATTTACAAGTTCACTAAGCATGCTATATAAGGCTGAAAAATGTACTATAGTATTTTACAGCTATATAAAGTTTGCTATATAAATGTAGTAAAAGCATTAAAGTCAAAAATAAACTAAAAATAAAACAACTACTGTTATAAAGAGTAAATCTGTTTCATGTACACTTCTTTCTCATTTTACTATTCTGAACTTGTGACTTCCTACAGTTTATGCAATGCATAGCTTTGGAAGGTGCTAGAAATCTATTCAGAACCTCTATAGGATCATATGTACAGATATGCTAAATACAATGGAAGCAACTGTGCCGAGATGTTTATTCAACAGCCAGTTTCACACTTACTTACTCACTTGACTCAAATCCCATGGAGTGTGAGACACATAAAGGAAAGGAGATATATAGATAGAAAGTTGGCGTTTCTGCAGCAAAGGAAGGATTTTTTTATTTTAAAACTACGTTTTTTGTATATGTTTTCCTGCATGGCACCATCACTTTCTGGACTGTAAGATGGGCATAAGCAGAGTGGAGTTTACAAACTACATTTTATTATTTTTTTCAGTATGTCTTTACGAAGATTTAATTATTGCATAAAATAACCTGGTGGTCTTTATAATACACAGGTGCATTTATTGGCTAAATACTAGGGTAACTTGAATGCTAACTGACTCATAAACATTTTGGGACTTGCTGCAATTGTGTGCTTTGATCTATTACCTTGATTGGTTTATTTGTTTGTTTTTGAAATGGTCAACAAAACAACACTCATAAACACACCTAAACTTTAACATTGAAAACTTTTCTCTAATCTTTAAAATGTTTATTATAAAGCTGTAATGAGAAACCATTGGATTTTTGGGCCATATTTATAAATAATTGTTAAATAACAGCTGCTAACAATAGTTGTATGTATGACACCATTTTTACCATTAATGTCCGATACTGATTATCGTCACTATTGCCGATGAGCATCATAATTTAACAATACTGATCTTTAATTAATGACCTGATCTTTAGAATACAGTAGTTAATTACTGACCGATGATGCAAAGATATTGTAATTCATGTCGCTATGTAACAATATAGGCCCCAAAATACAGTAAAGGCCGGTTGGACGTTGCTAGTGGTGCTAACCATAGTTATGTATGTTATGATATGTGAGAACAACTAGATGGCCTCATTATGGAGTGAAACATTTAGGTCAATTATATGTGTTTTCTGCCATAGGTGTCACATATGTGTGTTTGCTTAGTTAGATTTTGGTGATGATGCTGACATTTCCCTATATGTTTTAACTATTGTGTGTTTTGTAAAAATCTCTTTCCTTTATATGCCAAAACAATGATAGATTGGAAATAATCTTTAAAGCAAACCCTTATCTTTCACATCATTCAAAAAAGATACAACTGAATTCTCAATACAGTACTCTTTGTAAATTAGAAGTAACTATATACTCGAGCATAAACCGACCCGAGTATAAACCGAGGTGCCCAATTTCAGCTAAAAATCCTAATAAAAGTTGTTGACTCAAGTATAAACCGAGGGTAGAAACTTGGCATTCAAGATGTTTGGAAACTACAACTCCAAGCTAATAAAGCATGCTGGGAGTTGTAGTTTCCAAACATCTTGAATGCCCACCCTCACTTGGCATTCAAGATGTTTGGAAACTACAACTCCAGCATGCTTTATTAGCTGGGAGTTGTAGTTTCCAAAACTTGAATGCCAGTGAGGTGGCATTCAAGATGTTTGGAAACTACAACTCCCAGCATGCTTTATTAGCTGGAGTTGTAGTTTCCAAATATCTTGAATGCCACCTCACCTCCCACCCAGTTCAGTTGACTGGGCTCTTTCCTGTGGCTCCTCCTCAGGGTCATTCAAGATGTTTGGAAACTACAACTCCAGCTAAAAAGCATGCTGGGAGTTGTAGTTCCCAAACATCTTGAATGCCCCCTCACCCTCCCACCAGTCAGTTTGTACCTGTGGGCTCTTCTCCTGTGGGCTCTCCTCCATCCAAGGGCTTCCTCCATCCAAAGGCTTCCTCCATCCAAGGGCTTCCGGGCAGGTACGGTATCCTTAGCGGTATCCTGAGCATTCCGGCGCCGCACGCTCATTCCAGTACTGGCGCGCCGGCTGACGTCACTGCGGGCAGTGACGTCAGGCCGGCGCGCCAGTACACAGAAAGATCGTGCGGCTGGGAATGCTCAGGTAAGCTACTGATCGGGTATAAACCGAGTCCAAGTTTTCAGGCTGATTTTTCAGCCTGAAAAACTCGGTTTATACTCGAGTATAACGGTATGAGAGAAATAAAACAGAACAATAAACCATGCTGTGAACTGCTGCCTAAACATTATTAAGTTGAATAGTTGCAGCTCTATGTTTTCACCCAGCTCCAGTAAGAAGTGCTGCCCCTTCAAATGAGGTAAATGGTAACAATCTGTACCTCTGACAGCTTCCTCCTGTTTACAAGAATTTATCATGGCAGTTCCCATTTATTCTTCATTGTCAGACTACTAATTGGTTCAATCAGTAGTCTCTTGGTTGAAAGACCAGGGTTTGCCCATGTGTGCTAGCCAGGGCCGGATTTACTGGGCTGGATGCACCCTTAGGCACATGCCTAAGGGTGCAAGTATTTGCAGTATATTAAGTTTTAAAATCATCTGACATTTCCCTGCTTTGTGGTTTAAGGAGAACTGTATTGCCTTAATGCATTTTTTTAAAAATTGCTTCAAAAAGAATAAAGGTATGCAGCCCTCCCCATACATTTTTTTTCCTGATTTCAATCCTCTCTCTGCCTTCAATTAGCCATGCTGTGAAGGGGGCGTATCAATTCTGTCTGCCTCTAACTGTCATTCAAAGCTAGCATGCGAGAAAACACTCCTCCACCCACCCTTGATCAGCTTGATTATGTAGGCTGTATCCTAGCAACAGGACATTTCAAGTTTGTTTGACTGGCAGAGGAGGAGGATAGAGGTTGTAACAGACATTCCCATCAGCCAGTGACAAGTGTTATGTTAACCATGGCCCTGGGCCCTCTAGGAGGCTGGCTTTTAGCACTCATCTTTGCTGTGTGATAGCTAAGAGAGGGCAGCATGGCTGTAAACATAAGTGATTTCAGCTGCTGGAAGTGTGGACATGTAATGGGGTGATGTTGTTTTTTTGATATTGTTGTCCTTTAATATTTGAAACAGTTTGTTACTGTCTCAAGTCACAGATTTCCCCATAATATTGTCTCTTTTCCCCCACTAAAATGATAAAATGGGTGTGGTTTAGGGATGTGACATGTATTGAGGGGCAGGGCGAAGGGTGCCGGCTTTTTGTGCCTATAGGCTCCTGGTGCTAACCCTTAAGCAAAGTTAAATCTCAGTTTTAAAAACCTTTAGGATCAATTCTTTCCATTTTAGAATAAATTATTTTGATACACAGCTATTTAATATTATCATGTGTCTATAAGAATTTTAAAGTTGCATTTGTTCATATTTGCATAAATAAGCCTTTGTTGCATTTTATTTCTTTCATTTGAAATCTGACATCCTACTTTACTCTATGAAAACGAACTAGTCACTGCATTCCAGGAGTTATATATAGCTGGAAAAGTGTCTCTGAGTACGAATCTCAAGTCAGAAGAACAGAATGTGAAATTTAGAGTGATGTAAGCAAGCTAAGTTAAAACGCTGTAATTGTTGCGCTAATGTAAAAATAGATACTTTTATATTGAGTTACAGAATACAAGTTACATTCTTATGATTTATATTAATTAGATCACAATATATTTTCTTTTAAAGACATCTTACTCTATTTATAAGCTGTTTTTTTTTTTTCTCTCTCTGTGCTTATATTACATATACTGTAAAAAAACAGATTATGTTACCATAAAAGGAACTTTAGATAAACATTCACAAGTTTCAGATATTTTCCCAATTGAAAACAGCTCTATTTACCTATGAAATGAGTATCAAGTACTCATTTCAAGCAGGTTTGTATGAGTCCTAAACATACAATCCAATGTCCACATATGTCATTTGAAAAGGGATCCAGTTTGCAATAGTGTGTCTTTCCAAATGTATAGCAAAGTTGGGAGGTTATCTTTAGTTGGAGATTTTGTACACAACAATGGGTGATTTCTGGTTCACCCTCCCTGCTCTGTCTGCTGATGTACTGTACGGGGGCAATTTCTAGGATCTTCCCAGTTATTCCTGCTGGTACTAGGGCGGCATATTTTAGCTCTTAGAGAGATAATTTAGCTATTAATTTATATACTGTTTTGCAGATATGTGGTCTCATTGAAGTCAATAGGGTTTGGAAACAAAATGTAGGTGCCACCAAATTGAAACTATTTCTGTGAAATAGACTGGTGTTATTTGAATTTTCTGTATTGTTACAAAATAAATAAAGCTAGACTATTGACCATGAAGACAAAAACAAAACTTTACAGTTACCTTTAGTAGTGTTGAGTTGAGCTGCTATTATCAACCCACTGTCCAAATGTAAAATTATAAAGAAACTCAAAGTTCATGGTATATTCATAATTCCTGTGATTATAGTCCTGCTTCGATCCTCTGTGTTTAATGGGATTCTGACTGAAACTATGCTTTCCCCTCTGCTTGCTCTCTGTCTTTGACTGTTGCCTGAAAACTGCACTAAGCCTTCAGGTACTTATATATGCTAGCTTTCCGTAACAAAGGTTTCCCATGTTTTTAACTTTTTTTAATATATTTTAAAATAAGAGTACTGTGATACTTTTTAAGGACTAACAGTTTATTTAGTTGACAAGCTTTCGAAGGCTAAACCCTCTTCATCAGGTCAGCGCAGTACTGATTTGGACAGTTTCACAAGGTTTAACAGAAAGTGAAAAGCCAATTGCAAAAGACTTTTTTTTGGTAATGTTTAGTAAAGTAACAGGTTCAAGCAAAAAATTAAACTGTTTTTCACTGTTATGTATGATTCAGACCAGCAAAGATCCACGTACAGTCTGGTGTATTAGAAGGTAATAAAAACCAGCACTTACTTAAAGGGCATGTCCACCCCCAAAACTATAATCCCCCCAGTAATGGCCCCACCATGTAGTGTAGTGTAATCCTTACCTCCATCCCAGCTCCATAGGGTTCTCCTGTAGACCCCCCCTAAAGTCCAAAAACTGTCCACCAGGAGGCTAGCAGGACTCTGCCTGCTACCTTGCCTCCGGTAGTATTTGTCATGGTACTGCAGCCCTTCTCCCCCCTCCCCCCCCCCTCCCTCTCCCTCCCTCTCCCTCCCGTTCTACTATCCCTCCCCTAGCATAAAACCCCCTTAATATGGGTTCCCCCAGTCTGCCAGCCCCAACCGCATATTTTTTATTTCCAAAAGCTCCCCAAACTCTTACTTACTTCTCCTCTTCCTCCGCTGCATGAATGACCGGCAGCGCGTCCGTGATTGGCTGCCGCTCAGCCAATCACAGACGCGACTGCCGGTCCCGCCCCTCTGCTTGCATTCTTGCAAGCAGAGGGCCGGCAGTGCGGCGGAGGAACGAGGGAGGTAAGTAAGTTTGGGGGGCTTTTGGAAAATAAAATATATGTGGTTGGGGCTGGCAGACATGGGGAACATCATATTAAAAACTATTTTTAAGGGTGGACATGCCCTTTAAGCATTGTGTGCAGATGCTATCTGCTCTGTTCAACTGACAGGAAATGTTTCAAAGGCTATATACAGTTTGTGTGTAAATTTGTAATGATTACTGAGCACAATCCTAGAGGGAAAATTGTATGTAATATATAAGGCCAGGTATACATGACCAACTGTTTCTGATAAATTATTGCACAAATCATGGGTGATTGTCAGTCTTGTAATATGCCCAATCCTTTAATCAGACTGAAATATTGTGCGAACAGATTTTGTGTTTTTCAAAACCTTATTTTCTTAATTAAACTATTTATGCGAAAATGTACATAACAAATAAGATAAGACAATTCACCAATAAGCTAAGTTTCTCATATTCATCACAATTCTAAAATAGAACAGCAGATTTCTTAATTTAAGAAACCAATTGATATTGAATCTTTTTTTTTAAGTTCACTAAATAAAGTATAATAATAGTACTCTCTCTGTATTTTAAATAAGTGCAAAGTAACTTTATAACAGGGATCCTGAGATGACAGAAGCAGAGAAGCATGAACAGCTGTGGACGAGTGGGGTTTAAAATGAAATACATACTAGCAAGGACTCAGAGATTCTAGAAATGTTCTCATAGGTTACATTTCATTTTTTATACACCATAGCTATAATTTAATAAATTAAAAGTAAATACACAACATTCAAGTGTTATTATATATATTTATATAGTGTATAATGTACCCTCTACTGTAAATGTTAAAGATATTAGAAGTCACCAATGAGTTCTGTGCCTCGTGCTAAAGGTCTCATTTTCTTATCATTTTTAGTAGGGGAAAATGTATTTATTATAATTAGAGATGTCCGAACTTTTCAAAATCCGGTCCGCTCGAGGAAAATCTGCGAGCAGACCCATTAAAATGAAAAAATCCTCGAAAATACGAGAAATCCTCGTAATTTAGAAAATGTTCAAAAATACGTATTTTCATGCATTTGCGAAAATACATGAAATCCTCGTAATTTCAAAAATACTTTTTTCATGTATTTTTGAAAATCCGAGAAATCCTCGTAATTTCGAAAATTTTCGAAAACGCGGTTCGGAAAAGTTCGGAAAACCGGAAAATCCGCGATATCCGCCATTCGCGAACAAGGTAAATCCGCCGCGGATTCGGGTTCGGATCCGCAAACTGGGCCATCACTAATTATAATCCATCCCCTTAGTTATATAATTTACTGAGCTCACATATTACTTTCCTCCTTTGATACATATTACTAATAGTGCTGAAGTTGCATCCCCCTTAAAGATATGTGGTAATTGTAGAAAAATGTAACTTTACAGACTGTCAGAGGTTTGCAATAATGCCACAAACTCAATTCTGATAAGTGGTCTGGACGAATACCCTTCCCCCAGTTTATTCTTGGCATCTGGCTTCCAACATTTAAGTGCTGTATTTGCATCAACCACCATTTACCCTGCTGCCTTACAAGTTTGTGGTCTGATCATGGTTCTTGACCCTGGCTTACCCCCTTTTCGCAGCCTTACAAGTATGTGGTCTGGTTGCTGCTCTTGGTACCTTTCTTAAGTTTCTTTGTACCTCGTCATGCTCCCGTCATGGCCTCTGTCCAGCCACAGAACTGCAGGGGCCCGGGCAACTGACATCCTCCCACTCCCCATCACATGGGATCAACTCTTTTTTTTAACAGCTGATAGCATGTATGCTGTAAAGATATGTGTGATCAGCTGTTAAAAGTTCAGTACCAAACTGGCAGAAGGCCAGAAATAGGTGTTCTGCTATACTATATTATCCTTTAGTATTCATATAAAGTATAAATTATACCCTGTGTAGGGAGTGTTTACATTTGCCAGTTACAAATTACTGAGAATCATGTAGCAGATTGCATTATTCATTATTGCATTCACAACATACATTTTGCAGGTTTTACTTGGAATGGCTCTGGAAACCGAAAATTATAATTTGGCTAGTGCAATAAAAATGGCTATTGTGTGCTAAGGAGTAAAAGTTGATTTTAAGCCAGAGATCCTAGAGGCAAATAGTACAAGGTAAATGAGGAATAAATTCAGATTTTGTCCTTTTTCTGAAGCAAAAGATGTGGTAATAAAGCAGGAAACTGGTATTACAAAAGGTTATTAAAATAATATACAGTTGTATACAGTAATTACGGTGGAAAATATCAACCCCCTTGTTTTTGCGTTAATCCCCAGTAGGACATAATAAACAAATTACCTTTTAATGTATGTAGCAATTTTTTGTTCACTATTTAAAAAGTGTCAATAAAACTTTGTGTCATATATTGTAAGAATAGAAAAAAGACTTACTTTCTTTTTTTATTTTTGCTTAGGGCATATTTAAGTGCAAATAAACCTTTAAAGCCGTGCATGTATACCCAATAGGAATGAATAATTGAGTTTGGAATTGTTTGCAGAGGAGGTGGTTAAATCAGACAGGGAAACCAGAGGAAAAAGTCATTGGGAGGATTTTCTGCCATAAGAAAAAAAAAAAAGAAAAAGAAAGAGGAGCTGCTAAGCATATACAAGCTATAGTGCAATCATTATTAAATACTTTTAAAAATACTTTTAAAAAAACAATCAGTCTCAATAGTATTTTGTTCAGCTTGTGATTCATCAACCTCCTTCAAGGACACGTTGCTAAAGCCTTTTCCCCACAATCAATACTACAATACATTTTTATAAATAACATAACATTTTCTCAAAGTTACTTCGTGTTGACAGATGAGTCAATGATGAGACAGATGATTATATATTATGTTTAAATACATGTACATACATGTATGAGTGTAATGTGGTAGCTTGCTTTTACAGTATCCTAAAAAAAAGGTGAGAATGCAGTATGCAGTGAATGACACATACCCTAAAGAACAGGTAGTCTGTGTGAACTGCCCACTTACCAAGCAAGGCTCTCAGCAGAAAGATCAAACAAATCAGATGTTGTACTCCCGGGAAATAGCTCAGGATAACCAGCAATTTTTAAGAGTAATACCCCAGCAGGAGGTATTTATTATTCCTTTATATCGACATTGTGGCTAATGACCATTTACAAATATAATAAAACAATTGCATTGTATAACATTAAAAAAGACACCAATGGTTTGCAACAGCCTTTTGTTAAGCTTGTATACAAATGTAACAGTAAATAATTTATTGAAATACACATTGAATGCACAGAACCATACACATAGTTGCTAGGTGGTGGACTACAGGGAAATAAAGCATTTATTATCCAAGCTTGGATTTAATTTTCCCCCTGAAAAAGGCCATTCAATTGTAAAAAATCACTCTGCAAGTTGTACATACATACATTGCTAACAAGGTATACTATGCGTTGCATTCATCTTGTATTGACTAAACACTAAAGTCCTTATCTGACCTTTCAGTTTGTCGCTAGGCAAAATATGTACAGCCTGGGAGAATAATCATTGTGAGTCCTCTATGCAGGATAGCTTTCATTTAACCATATGGTCCTTGAAGTCTGTACAATAAAATGCTAATCTTAAAATATTTTTTTATTTGTCCAGTACACTGACTCTTTTTTCACGTTTTATGTGCTATGGACATAACTCTGTGAATATAATAGCTATTAATATGAATCTTGATTGGTTTATGAACTGCATGATAGCAGATACCAGCTTTTGGCCCTAAAGCAAGGCATAAAACAAAATAGATACAGGTCAGTTGTAGTGTCTAAGGATAGAAGTCCAGATAATTCATGAATTTCCATGCACATAATTTGAATGGGTGATAAGATTTAATCCTTAAAGAGGATTATAAAGCTTGAAGGAAACAGAAAGATTAATTACTTGCTTCAGAGTTTACAGCCTTCTTAACAGAGTTCATTATATGTCGAACTGCATTATACTTTTAGTATATCATGATTCAATCCAAGAAATCCATCATTTCGGAAAAAAAAGAACTTTAAAAAAAAAATAATAATATTACATCTTTTTTTTAAATAGTTCCTGAATATATTAGCTGATAAGAATGAACAGCCTTTGCCAAATTAAGATTTCATGAGAATGTGTCAGTGAGTCATGACTAGTTTAAAAATATAATGGACAAGAATTATTATTCAATATTGAAGCTCAATGACTGGTTTATAAACGAGATCATAAGGACACAATGCTCCATAGATTATGAAGAGCATGCAAATAATTATGATAAAGAGTAAAGTTGGCCTGTAGATAGCTCAATATTAAAGCTCTACTGGTGCTACAGCTACAGTAGTACTTAAGTCCAGCCAAAGTGAACTAAAGCTAAAATATAACATAGCGGGCAAGTTTAGAGCGGATTATAGAAACGAGTTGTAATTTACACTATCACAGGTTAAATATAAACAGCAAAGGATTCTGCAGACAAGAAATAACACACAGAATGGTAATTTATAAATGGTCTTCAACCTGCCACTAATGTTCAATTACACCATTCAGACCAACACACACATGTTCCTTCACTCCGAGTCCTCACTAGAGACACTCTCAGGGATTGCATCTCAGAATTGTTTCTCCACTCGCACAGATCAAACATGGTGTCACTCTATTCGCCATACAGCCTGGGAGTCAATTTACTGCAGTTCTATAGATATACAGGGACATTCAATAAAAGTTCTTATCATTAAAAATGGTGCTAATTTTATTAATATGTGAAAGCTAACATCTGATTGGTTGGGGCAAAATTTTCAATTTTTTCCATTTTGCTAATGCAGGACATGGCAAATAGCGTTAATATTGTCTTATTTATAAACCAGATAATTTAGAAAAGATTATTGCATGGGGGACTTTAGCATGTATATGTGGAAATAAGACCTCTGTTCGACTTTATTGTGAAATAGAGAAATTAGAAAAGCAGCAAAACAGGAATTTGATTATTGCCAATCATTTTTCAGTAAATGCTCAAAAATAGTCTAACACTCCCCTACCTTATTTGTATTAGGAAACCCACCATAAAATACAACACCTCCCAGGGGCCCATTTTGTTCCTTTTTTTGCCTCCTCAGTCTTGGGTTTTTTTTAAAGGCTTTCATAAATTGTCCAAAAGGCAGTGGTAATGGTGGTAAAAAGTTATTGGACTTTTATAAATATGCCCCCAGGACTTTTTTTTAGGATAAAATGACTCAGATGTAATATAATAATAAAAGTTTTATTTTACGTGGCATCTCACATTCAGATGCTGGCAGCATGGGGCTCATTCATTAGACTCCCACATTATTACCTACCTGTGCTGCTGATTTTTATAAACTGGGCCATGTGTGTGGGGTCCTCTACATCAGGGATTTCCAAAAAACTTCAACTCCCAGCATTCCCAAAAAAGCCCTCTGCAGCAGGCAAGGGCAATCGGGATACTGGGAATTGTAACAATATCTGGAGGCCTAAGCTTGCAAATCCCAGAGTATTTCAAAGCCAAAGATGCTTGGCACAATATATTAACCAAAGGGCTAATCAGTGTAGCGTGTTCTAGGTCTGCCAAAGAGCATAATAATATTCTGAAGTAAGAACAGTTTAAAGGGTGCACAGGCAGCACCTTCAACAAAATGTTCATACCAGCTCTCCCCAGCCCCTTTTGCAGGTAGTATGATATGGTAATTGTACAATATAATATTTTATTCTAATATTTACTTAATGGAACTGAACTTATTTTTTAAAAAATCCTAATGTGAAAACGTTTCAACCCAGAACAAATATGCATTGTGAGGTTCTTCTCTCGTAAGTTGTATTTAGGTACATTTGAGAAATAGACTCTGTAATTAAGAAGGTTTTCATGTTGCCAGTACAACTCACAGCCTATGTAGTCTTCAAAAAGCCTTGTGAGCATTTGCTCCTATTGACCAGGCCCCCTGACCCAAGTATTCACTGTCTCTATGCACATATTTTCTATACAGATGTCTACATACCAATATGGATATCCCTAATAACTTTGAAAGATGTTTGTTACCCTGCAGTTTTTTTCCATCTAGCATGGCTGCTGACAGTCTACCAGGAACAATGCAAAATGGTCAACTGATTTTACTGCCTTTTTAAAAAAGTGTAATAAAACCCCATTGGTCAACCACTAGGAGGGGGAGGGGCATATGGGTAAAAAGTACATGCTTAACACAACAGAGATAAAGCTGCCCATTAAAATCGCTCACTCATACAGGTTAATAAGGTGTAATGGCCACATCCCCAAACATCATGGTCACTCTCATACCCCAACCATCAAGGCCACGCTCCCAAAGATAACTGCCATGCATTGCAACCATGCCCCCAAATGTTGTGACCACACTACCAGATATTGTGGTCACCCCCCCAAACCCCCCCCCAAAACATTAGTCCGCCTCCGTATATCATGGCCACACCCCCAAACATCCCAGGTCTGTTTCCAAATCACACCCACATTCACAAACATCCTGTCCATGCCCCCAAACATCACAGACACACCCCCAATCACCAAGCCCCCGCCCCTAAATGGCACTGCCACGCTTTGAAACAACAAATATTGCAACCACCAAACGTCACGTCCAAGCCTCCTGGGCACCACAACATCACAGACACAACCCAGACCATCCACAATGCAGTGCCCCCACCCACCGCAATATCGCAAACATGCCCCTTCCACCTATTTAAACCAGGACAGTTGGGGGATATGGACTACACAGGAATTCAACATTTCGGGGGGTCCAACCCCCTTCCTCAGGTGTGAGGAAGGGGGTTGGACCCCCCGAAACCTACAAGCCAGGTACGTTGTGTACCTGGTTTGTATGTTGAGCACTTAATAAATGGAAATTTGTTATTAAACCGATTACTTGAGTGTGCCTCCCTGCAAATTTCATATTGGATTTATACTTACCTGACGTGGCACAGGCCTCAGGGGGTGCACCTCAAAATTTACCTGTTGGGAATCCACAAAGTTGTTGGAAACTACAGAGGAATAGCGATCCGCCGCGGATTTATCCCATTCGCGAACGGCGGATTTTTCCGGATTTTCCGCCTTCCGAACTTCCGATTAAATTACGTGTTTCACGTATTTTCGGGAATTTTCGAAATTACGAGTTTTCACGTATCTAAATTTTCGAAAATACGGGAAAACATGTATTTTCGAAAATTTTAGAAAATACAAGATTTCTCTTAATTCCTTACATACGTATTTTCAAAATATTCGAAATTACGAGGATTACGAAAATACATATTTCAAAAATACATGAAAACTCGTAATTTCGAAATTCCCGAAAATACGTGAAACGCGTAATTTCGAAATTTTAGAAATACGAAAATCTCGTTATTTCAGGGTATTTTTAATTTTAACGGGTCCCGGTCGTGGATTTTCGAATTTTTTCGAAAATTTGCGGATCCTCGAGCGGACCGGATTTTGCGAAGTTCGGACATCTCTACACAGGAATTACCTGCATTACTTGGACTTAAGAAATAGACACACACTGCCCACATGTCACACACTTCACAGACATCATGGCACTTTTCAATCGGACCAGAAAATAACTTCATTGATTGGTGTCTAATAGTCAATATAAAGTGGCCCTTGATTAAGGATAAAGTGTTAAAGTGCAAGGTGACATACTGCTAACTAATGTGCAAAAAATTGAGCACACTTAATAAAAACACACAACGCTCAGACAGCGCAACAGAATGAAGCCCGGGTTTAACAACACAAAAAGCCGCATGTCACAAGCTTCAGAGACACTGACGCCTGTCATTCGCTCAAGTTCTGCGATATTCAGTTGCAATCAACATGTTTTCCCAACGGCAAATTCCATGTAGCATGTTCACGAGTAGGTTCACCACAACATTTGTGTATTTATGCTCCAAGTGGAAAAACTGATAACGTTGTATATAAGGTTTTGCAATAAACATGTGCCATATGTCCCTCAAGCAATGCCACCTCCTCAAGTCATAACTATTAAAGGAACTGTAAAAAAAATAAGTGTTTGCCAATCGTTTCTATTATTCGCTCCACTCGCAGGAATGAACTGACAGCCGCACTGTCCTGCTCTCCCGATCTCACGCCTATCTTTTGTATTGGCGCGCATGCGCCAAAGATAGGCGCATGGTCGGGAGACAGGGGCAATGCGGCTGTCAGATCAAAAGGAGCGAATGGAGCACCAGGTAAGTGCCGCTGTGTTTCCTGAGCAAACTATTATTCACAGGGAGGTGAGAATAAGTATTCTCTCCTCCCTGTGAGTAATATAAACGATTGGCAAACACCTATTTTTTTAGGTTTACAGTTCCTTTAAATACATGACGTACATTACCAACTGTGCACTTCTTATTCTGCCTGTCTCTTCCATCTAAGCCAAACACACACCTGCACGTAAAAAATACTTTACCCACAAGTGTACATGGGCAACGCCGGGTATAACTGCTATTATAAAAAAAAAACTTCAAATTCTGAATAGGGGATATACAATACAATAGAGCATACTGAATAGACTTACACAAACACACACAGACAGTCCCACAAACACACTATGACAAACAGTCTCTCAAACATACACAAACAGAAACACAAACATACTGTCAGTCACATAAACACACATTGTCAGTCCAAAACAAAACACTGACTTCACCACAAACACCACTGATAGACAGAGGGGGATATTTATAAAGCATCGTTAACTTTTGGCGGCCGTTTTTTCTGACCTTTCCGCATAAATCGCGTTTAACGTGATTTATTAATGTCGGGAAACGGCCACAAGGCGTTAACAAGGCGTTAACTCTTCGCGCCGATACTTACCTGTTACCTTCTCAGGGCCCCGCTGGGAGGGCTGCGACAGGGGGCTTGGAGGGGCTGCAGGGGAGGGGGTGCGGGGCGACCACCCGCTGCGGCCCCTTCCCAGCAGCCCCTCCTAGCCTCCTGTTCCGAGATTGCCGCGAGCAGGGAAGGGATTGGGAGGGGCTGCTGGGAAGCGGCGGGTGGTCGCCGCGGGGGGGTTGAGGGCGGGGAGGAATTTTAAGTCCCTTCGCAGCGATATTTTACTTAGTGCATTGCTATCATCTTTCCACCACCCTCAGGCTTTGGGTCTGAGATATTGTAATTTACAGTTGCATTATTTCCAAATTTCCATTTGGTGTTTTACATATGATGTACATTCTACTTTACTAGCCTTGCTATTGGTAGACTTTACAGATATAAGAATGCAGGTGTGGGATCTGGTAAATGTTCTGGGGAACACGTTCAAATATCCAGGACTTTTGAAAACTCGATTTTACTCTATGCGTGCTACTTCAAGCTCTCACTTTAGAACATTTGATAATTATCCCATGAACAACTCGTGAATTCAATTCGATATTTACTCGTTTATTGGTATATTAGACATTTTACTCATGTATTTGTTAATTCGATATTTACTCGCAAATTGGTATAATAGACATTTTACTCGCGGATTCGATATTCAATATTTACTCCCGTATAGGTATAATGAACATTTTACTTGCGGATTCAAGAATTCGATATTTACTTGCGTATAGGCATAATAGACCTTTTACTCACGGATTCGATAATTCAATATTTACTTGCATATTGGTATAATATACATTTTACTCACATATTCGTATGCCTCGAACATTCAAACATTCGATAATTATCGAAAGTCCGGAAAATATCAAATCCGTGTTCAGGATAGTGCAAGAAGTCCGAGTCCGTTTGAACTCGAATAGTTTGGCTCAAACTCATGTTCGAGTTCGAGTTCTAGTCCATCTCTAGTGTCAAGAAAGGAGTGGGGGTTTACTTACTGACTTCTGTGTTTGGCAAGCACAGCAGATAAATACATTTTACCACCGATCACCAGAGGTACATAAATGATGTAGAACACATTTGTTTTAACAGTTGACAGTATACAGTATCGCTGTTCTAAGAAGAGAATAAAGGTTCTAATATAATGCCTCTATAACACATTACCCTGTATGAAATCAGTTAATGTGTATTACCATGGTTGACCTGTAAAATAGTAAAATCAATATTAACTTTAGCTATTTCAAAGTCCTTAAAAGTATATTTGGAAAATGTGATATTACTTTTACAGTATCTGCGTTAATATACCAAGGCAGATTTCATTTCAATCATATTTCCTAGCTCATGGTCAAATAAATGTATTTGAGCAATGTCAATGCAAGGTTGTGGAAATTTTGTAACTGGACTGCCTAATAGAAAATAATAGAAGTAGAATGAGAAAATGTTCTTTTCCATTTTATTAATCTCTTGGAACAACAAACCTAAATAAAATTCAAATATTTCATTGGACCAGTTCTCCAGAAGACTTTTTCTTAAAAAGAATCGGGGGTTTGTTGCTTAAAGGGGAAGTTCAGTGCAAATACATATGCTATTCAGAAAAAAGAGCAGTATTTTTTCATCCTAATGACCTTAATCTGCCAATGCAGCATTTTGTCTGTATATAAATAAATGCATCTGAAATACTGACTTCCTGTTTGCAGGACCCCTAGTAGAGACCATTATGGTCTTGCCCTTGACCCAGCACCTGGCTGATTCAGTGCTAAGTAGGGATCTGAGCATCTTTGACCCATCCAACAGCCAATCGTAGAAATAACTGTTAAACATTCCAAGGAAGTAGTGCATCCTGGGAAGAAGAAGGACCGTTAGAACCTGAAATGTCAGCTCACTAATGACAACAGCAGGGAACAGCAAAGGGTATAAAATCAACTGATTTTTCAAAATGGGAGAGAATATGTAGAATAATCAAGAAGGCATTACACAAACTAACAAATTACAAATATTGATCATTTCCACTGAACTGTTCCCTTAAAGCTAAATAGGCCTATAATTCCTAACTAGCATCTAGCTACTGTATTTAAATTATTGGAGGATCAGGCAGTAAGATTTCTAATATGTTAACTACCCAATGTTACTAAGCACATTATGAATTATTAATTTTTAAGCATATTTTGTCTATTATTTTAACAAAATTATACCCAAACCATTGATCAGTATTACTAGAAAAACAATAAATGTCCCTACTCATTAATTTCATCCTCCTTATTATATTGTTGACCTAGTATTTAAATCTTTTACTGGGACACAATGTAATTTTTTTAAATAAGAGGCTAGAAATCTTTCTTTCCTATATATCATTACATGCCTGAAATATCTCTTCCCCCTTCTATATTTTGTCATTGTTTGGCTTAAGAGGGGAAAATATGAAATAAAGAGATCTGCCCCATTTAAAATGAGGTAGGAAGGTATAATTTAACCAGGGGTACACAAAAATTTAGAGAGTAAGTATAGTATGGAGAACAAGCCTGTATTCTCTAGTGGCAAATTAATAAGTAAGTAACGGATTTTTCCAACAGCAACCGTTTATGATTTGTTCACAGTGTTAAAAGTCATTAAACAGGCAAAAATAAATGATAGAAAACAGTTCTTTCCAGGTACTTAATAAACCAAAATGTAAGATTTTGTTTTTACTTTTCCTTCCTTACTAAGTTATTTAAAGGGCATGTCCAGCCCAAAAAATAACTTGTCTTTAAAATTTTTATAACCCCCCCAAACCCCACTTTCGCAAGCTTGTTACATTGCAAAGATCCCCCAGAACTTGCTTACCTGACCAGGTCCCTCGCCCCTTCTACTCCATGGCTGCTGCTGACAGCCGCTCCACTTCCTGGTTGCAGCTGTCAGTTAAGGCACGATGTGACATCATGCCCAATAGCCTGAAAGCCGCAACCAGCTAGTGAAGTAAGTTCTGGAGGACCTTTGCAATGTATAAACCTTGTGAAAGTGGGGTTTGGGTGGTTAAAATTTTAAAGATAAGTTATTTTTGGGCTGGACTTTCCCTTTAAAGATTGCCAGTGTGTTTAAATTATTGCCCTATGTAATGCAGATATTAGTGTGCACTTGCAAGATTTATTTATTTTAAGTAGCTACTGCATTTGTACAACGTCAAGGATCAAAAATTTAATTTTATAGCTGATTTTGTTAGTGCTATCACCTTTTCTCCTTTATCAGTCATCGCCCACAGAAGTCACAGGAGTACGCAGATGTAATATTGTGCCAGAGAAGAAGCACTTGTTTATCTGTTTGACATTCTCGATGCAAGTGCCCTTGGAGAATAGAGCTGTCAATCTCTTATGTCTATTGAAATCTCTTATAAAGTAAACATTCAACAGTATCAGCTGTTTTCCTGCATAATATACTTTTTGTTTGTTTTGTTTGTGTTTTAATTTCAATTTGAAGTTTAATTTTTTTCTTGATGGTAAATGCCTTGATATTCTGTAAAATTCCCAAATGCTAAGATTACAGGTATGTTTAAAAATAACTTTTTTTAAAAAATACAAAAAAGTCATACAAGGAGAACAAAAATATAAATGAGAGCACATAATAATTATCTAAACTATTTAAAGGGACACAAAACTGAAAAAATGACTTTCTAATCTTAATCTATAATTGAATACATATAAAATAGCACTTACTCTGATTTGCATGTGTTGCTGCATGCCTTTAATCCAGCTCACATTTTGTTTAAGAGCAGTCCCCCCTCCCTCTTTTAACCACTCCCACTTAACCAAGTGTCAAGCCTGCACAGAGCATACAACATTCCAACTGTCAAAACTCTGTCACCATTCCAGCTACAGTAAAACTATTCACAGAAGAATAGTTTTTTTTTTTTTTTTTTTTTTATTTCTCTTTTATTTGGCATGTTACGGCAATTATATACAGTGAAGAAATAAAGGTAGGGTTATACAGCTTTTCTCGTTCCCTTCGTCCCCCCAACAGAAAATAAAAGAACAAAGCAAATTGCATGCACTTGTATATATATATAACTTCTTGTTTGAAAACATATGAAACCCTTCATTGCTGGAGTCTATTTTTTGTTACTTAGGTGATAAAAAATCCAGCTAGAGGAAGAACGAGCATTTGTTTTTGCTTCTGAAATAAGTGGAGCACATGGGAATAGTTAGAATCTTATATTTTGAAAAAATGTTAACCTTTAACTAACTATAAACCAATGATAACTTAATAATATATATCGGGCAGCTATTTCTCGAGTTAAATATATACTTTATATTTTCGATGCATGGGATGCAGCATGTGCATAGACATGTGCGAGCATTTGAGGCATTTGTGTGAGGGCCGTGTAAACCCATCCTAAGTCAAGAGATACTCGCCTACCCGTCTGTCCAGCATGTGCATCCCATTAACCTTGAAAGAGCTCTGCCACCACCAGTTGCTCGCCCCGGTCAGCTCTGTGTTGAGTAGGAAGAAAGGATGTTAAATTCTGATTCAGAACGAGTCTGCTAGACACCCCATACACGTTGCCTCAGGTTTCATTCTCAACCATTATTTTGTTTTTATTCAGATTAGCTTAGGTTAAAATAAAACATAAAAACCTTTTGTAGTCTATTACTTATTCATATAGATACATATATTTAATTCATACATACATTTATGTTGTGAGCATATATATATTTACATTGTTTGAGGTTGCCCAATTCCATGGTATGGGGAGGGATTTCTAGTAGGAGAGAGCTGGCTAGTCTAATGAGTGTGTAAAATTGTGTGAGGGGGGGGTGCCAAAGTATTTTGTGATAATCTTAAGATTGTGGTAGGATATTGTCACAGGTTAATAGAACAGAGTCCATACTTTGAACAGACCCCATATTTTGTCAAATCGAGAGGTTTAATTGTTCATAAGTGCTGTGAGAAACCCCATCCGGTGTATATCCACAAGTCTATTGATCAAGGCAGTCTCTGTTAGGGGAGAACTTGACTTCCAAGTTTTGGGAATTTCACATCGTGTAGCAGTTATGATGTGGGATGCCAACCTATGAGACATGGAGGGGAGGTCTGGGAAAGGAGCACCCAGGAAAAAATATAGTGGATCTCATGGTAGTGTTTTCCCCAGGGTGCGCTGTAAGACTTGGTGGACTTGAGTCCAATATGGCTCAATTAGTGAGCATGTCCACATTATATGGAAAAGAGAACCCTCTTCTTGTTGGCATCTCCAGCAGGTGGGAGATGTGTTTGGGAAAAGGTTATGTAATAACTGTGGCATATGGTACCATCTGAAGAGTATCTTGTATATATTCTCTTTGTATAAAGAGCAGATGGAGGTGGTTTTAGCTGATGACCAAATGTCTGACCAAATAGATTCTGGTTTACCTAGGTCGTTTTCCCATTTTTGCATGTAGGCGTGAGGGTCCATTTTGGTAACTGACAGTTCCTGCAGGGCAAGGTAGATGGAGGAGATGAGGCCCTATTGAGAGGGGCCTGTATAAATGATCTTTTCTAGGTTGCTAAGATGAGGGAAACTTGTTTTGCGGAAAGTTTGTTGAATGAAATGTTTTAATTGTGAGTAGAAAAATTTGAATTAGGGTGAGTTCGGAAGTTGACGGGCATGGCAAAGCTCCTCAAAAGATAGTAGTTCGTCTGGGTGTAGAGTGGAGGAGAAGAATAGTTTTTGAGAGCAAGGAACTTGATTGACAGCTGAAATATAAGAAGTTTTAGACTGGATATCTAAAGAAATAGGGGACACAACAAATAAAACGATACAGTGGTGGTTGGGAAGAATTATAGTTTCCAGTTATGGTCAATTTAAAATAACATTTATTTTTGGTAAAGATGCCCTTTTGCCTTGCCACAAGAGGGTTCCTGTCCTGTACAGATTACAATCTGGTTAGGAGGGTAACATACAGAAACAAAGGGAATGGTAGAAGTACAGTGGTGAGTCTTCTGCAGTGCAAATCAAAACCATCATATACTGTGCTGGCTACCAGAGGTACAGTAGGGAGTACAGTAGGGTGTAGTCCTGTTGATTGAAGTTTCTTGATAAAGAGAGAAAAAGGTTTAAGTTGAGAAGAAGCAGTATGAGTGGTGGGTCTGTACAGGATATGGTTCTGCATTGAGCAAAGTTTGCAGGCAGGAACATTTGGGGACACTAGAGAGAAAATATAAGGTGATGCAGCAGAGTGAGGGGATTTAAATGTAAGGAGAAGGATTTTTTTATACAATATGCTACTTAATGGGGAGCCATGTTGTCACATGGGAGATTTGAGATCCTGTAATTAAAAAGCGAAACAATATGTCCTGCAAGGTTTAGTATAGTCTGAAAGATTGTGGGCAGGAAGGGCAGTATGTAGTCGGTTACAATAGTCCAGGCATGATAGGATGTGTTTTTATACTCCAAACTGTTAGCAATGTAAGCAGTTACATTGAAACTCAAGCCCATTTTGCAATTCAGCTTTTCTTGGCGAACTGAAAATTGGAAACTGAAGAAAGCTCTTAGACTCATTGCAGAATACTGAGCAAGTTAATGAAGACAGAGATAAAATACTAACAGGGATATTCAATTAAAGTGCTTAGTGTTTAAACTGGTGCTAATTTAGCCCTAACCAATCAGATTTTATTTAACATTAAAAAAGGTAACATCTGATTAGTTGGGGCAAAATTAGCACCATTTTTAACGATAAGAACTTTTTTTGGATGTGGATTATTGCAGATTATTAGTTGTTCTTATGAGATCATTTAGAGAAACTACAATAAGTGTGCATCTCTTAACCGAATATGTCCTATATATAGTATTATATAGTGAAGACCCATGGGTATAATGGGTTAATATATTTAGCCCTTACCCCAAATTTATCCCGCAGTAATTTGAAGCATGAGCCTAAGTCTATTCTGATCAGGCTGTTACTGGTTTAGAGTACATACCAGCTGAAATTCACATAGCTGTATGTAAAATATTTATTTGCACATGTATTAGCTTGACCTCTAAGGGAAATAGCAGGAACTGTAAACATTATCATGCAATGCCCAAAACGATCAGGTCATATGACAAGAAGCAGAGTAGGGAAGAAAGATAGAAAAAACAATAAAGTAAATGTCACAGATGCCTACACTGATGTTTTCTTCCTGGGAAGAAAACATCCTTCATGCTGTATAAATGCACACTGCTTTAAGATTAATTTCAAATTTTATCATTCTTAATCCCCATCCCCAAACAAAATTAATTCTATTAGTCCCATCTAAATAACTAGCCTTGTTTTAGCACTTTCTTTTACTCAGAAAAACCTGACTAAAACCGAACTAATCATTTTCCTACCTAAACCTGGTCCTATCTCACCTTTTTCCATTTACCCTATTCAGTCGGCACATTGCTTAGGGGCTATTATTGATTCCTCTCTCTCCATTTCTAATCACATTAAGTATGTTGCTAAAACCTATCGCTATTTTATCTTTAATATTGCGAAAATCTGCAAATTCCTCTTTCTTCCGACTACTGCTATTCTTATCCATACTCTCATCCTATCACGTCTGGACTATTGTCACCTTCTGCTTTCTGGTCTTCCTGCTTCCCATCTTTCTCTCCAAAAAATTGTATAACGCTATGTTCACATTGCTTCTGGACCAAAACCTTAATGCACAGGCCACAAATGCATTGTCAGTTTTCTTTGCATTTATATTTATATGTATCCACTCCAGATATGACTTCATGCAGCAGTGTTTTAAAAATGTATCAGATCAGACAACACAAGTGTGAAGATTAATATGGCAATCCTATGGCAAAATAAAAGCATGCAAAACTACATACAAATGTACAAGAACATGTATCGTGCGAACTAGCTCTAAAGTAATGCCCTAATTTATTGCACTAAAAATTGCACAAAAACTGCCATGTTTGTTTATTCTTCATTCCAAAAGCTTTTTTTTTTCTGGACACTGAATGACTTTCTGCAGCTGTCCCACATTGTAAATAAAATGCTTAGTTGTTCACTGCTTGCTATAAAGGTCACTGATCTGCTCACACTAAGGTCTGCGTTAAACATTTTAGTGACATGTTCCCCTGTGTTGTCACAAAACGGTGTCAGATATTTTTAATTGCACCACTGTGCTACAGTGTGTTTTTTACAATGCACTACATTGTAGCCTCCAAGTGTGAATGGTACCATTTACTTCTATTGTCCATGCATTTCAATACGATTTTACTGCATACAATACAATAAACACACCCTAGTTTGAACTAAACCTTAATGTTATTGTGGTGTTTCAAGCAGGCATGACATAAAGAGGCAAATGCGGTGTAACACCTATCGATACAATAAAATCTTTAAGGCTTTCCTGCTTTCACTAATTTATATTTCTATTTTTCAACCTAGAGCTTTGTTTTAGGTAATTGTGGTATACTTATGTTTGTTTGTGTTTGACATTGGAATTCAGCAGCAAAACTTTGCATCTACTTCCCACTCATAATATGGATTTATGCAGAGGCAAGGCCCTAAAGCAGTACAGCAAGAGTGAAACTAAAATGTCTACAACTATTATGTCCATAGACAGAAAAGATAGGGCTATTTTAAGTATAGGAATTATGATTTCCTAACAAAAAGATCTGTATGTTCCACTGATGTATGTACAGGTACAGATATATCATCAGAAGAGGCATTTTATCAACTCTTTAACAAAGGGTTAGAGTGACTTTAAGATCAGAATAGCTCAGCTGCACAGCTTATAGCTGGTGTTAAATGTGCACTATTGGGTAAATCCTTTATAGAGCCACTATTGTGATATTGAATGGAAGGGAACAGAGTGCTTGCGGCTCTGGGTAATCTTTCCAGACATATTTTTTGTAATCCTCCAAACTGGGGACAGAGATGTAATGAAAATGTATTTTTGAATAAGTTAAAAAATAACTATTTTCACTGATAGTTACAGACAAAGGCCAAAAAGTATTGATCCTTAATAGAGATGAATGTGGGTTCGAATAGAACCCAGTTTCAATCGAATCTGAGGGTTTCGAAGTCCCAACAAAACTTTTGGAACTCCCCGATTTCACACAACCCGGATTTTTAGAATTTACGATTTTTATCGAAAATTTAAAGTAGATGATTTTCGAAAATCGAAAGTAGACGAATATCGAAAATTAAAAAATCGAAAGCAGACGATTATCGAAAGTTGAAAATTAAAAAGCAGACGATTATCGAAAATCGAAAGCAGACAACTATCGAAAATCAAAAGTAGACGATTATCGAAAATCGAAAGTAGACGATTATCGAAAATCGAAAGTAGACGATTATCGTAAATAGATGATTATCGAAAATCGAATCCTGGAAAGTAATGATCGATTTCAGTAACTCTTGAAAATGGAATGCGGAAGCTCAAAAACAGCCTGGTCATGAGGAAACATAGTTTTAAAATAAGTTTTGGTTATATTTACGGGTTCCCCAGACCATTCCCCAGGTCTCTGTGTCATTTACAGTAACCTCCTATTACTATTTGTCCCTCAAAATGGACAGAAACTTTCAAATTTCTTTCCCATAGACTTCTATGGGTCTGTTTTCGAATCTTTGAATTTTCCGGAAAATTCAAAAACGGAACAACACACAACAGTTTCGAACATCTCTAATCCTTAAACAGAGTTTGTCTGACTTTGTACTAATGTGACTTACTACAGGCCAGAAATAATATTTAGTGTTAAGATTGTGAAGATTATTGGCACATCAAATTTAATGATGCAAGCTGTCACAAAGGTGTTGAACTGAGTATCAAAGACTTCTGTGATTGTTAATAAAAATGTCATAGAGAGGAAAGAGAATAAATAAAACATTTATGTTTGGCAGTCTGATCTTTGCAAAATGTACCCAGACAATGATTTAGGACCATCGATATACCACTCAATCAAAGTTTCAACCATACGAAATATAAGGTTTCTCCTCTTCTGTCTTTGGGACCTTTAAACATCAGGATTTATCATACAGTACTTTTTTACAATAAGAACATTTTCCATAAATATATTCAACAGAACACTTCATTTGACATCTTTTACATTTATTTACACTCTAATTTTCCTATTTTAAGCATTGAAAGGCAAATTGCTTTGGACTTAATAACATGCTGATTCTGCTATGATAAATGATTGCTGAGTAGGAAAAATTAAGCATAAATGACCAGAATTTCTCTTTAATCAACACAAGTTACAAATCATCTCTAGTGAATAATTCAACCCTTGTTGCCTTCTACTTGTCAAAGTCAAAATGTAAAAATGAAAAACAAATCATTGCAGTTTTTGCATAATTTTAAGGAGAACTAAACTTATATATTATTTAATCCTAATGGAAAAGATATTCTCCCCAGAACACCTATACATTGTAAGATTCTTTTCTAGTAAGTTGCATTTAGTACATGTGAAAAATAGATTCTTTAACTAAAAAGGCTTCCATGTTGTTGCCAGGACAATTCACTGCCCATGTAATCTTAATTAAAGAAACTTACCAGTTTTGTCCCATTTTTGGACTCCCGGATCTTGGGAAAATCCCAAAGATTGAAAATCTGAAAACAGAACGAATTTTCGATTATTATTGAATGTTCAAGGCTATTTTTGATAATATTCGAATATAACCTTGAATGTTCAATAACCCTCAAAATACGAGCAGAGACTACTTTCAAAAAAATCTGCACTCATCTGGAATATGCAGTGCAGTTTTGGAATCCCATATACAAAAGGGACATCTTGTCAATCCCAGATGTGGGATTGGTAAGTTCACTGAATAGCTATAAAAGTGGACTAGATAAGTTTCTAAAACTAAAAAATAATGAGAATTACTGATATTAATACATATACTGCAGTTCTGGTTGATCCAGGGATACTTTTCTATTGCCATTTGGAGTCAGGAAGGAATTACCCCCTTTTATAGCTGGTTTTTTTTTTTGCCTTCCTCTAGGTAGGGTTAAAAAGGAGGGTGAAAAGGTTGGACTTGATGGACGTATGCCTTTAATCAACCTCAATTACTATGTTACTATGTTACTGCGAGTCACCCAGCTAAGGTGGATTATGGGAGCTGACTCCTAGTACTCACAGGTTAATTTCATAAATCACCCAGCAGCCACGGCAAAGGGAGAGGTGACACACAGCTTCTTGTAATGTTTGTAAATGAGCTTTGTCTATTGGGACAATGTTGTCTTAAGTTCTCCTTTAAATCATGTTTCTCTTTTCAAGTCATTGTCTTTGTGAAATTATATTTAGAATTCCTGGTATGTTTATTAGTCATAGATGCAGATAGTTGGTTAGTATGCAGTTGTCATTTGAAAGGGCTTCGCTCAGTCCCAACAATGACAGAGGTCAGCATGTTTGGGTACAGTGTCAGGCAATAATGCCAGGCAATAATCTTAAATGAATGCAATGCACCTTAAAAAACAGTTAAAATCAATGAAAGTTTATGGCAAAAGTACTCAGCAAAAGCATTTTCTACAAAGTTGTTAAGGGACCATAGTTGCCCTTTAAGTAGAGTTGTGATCAGCACAAATGTTATTATTCCCAGTTTGTACAGATACTGTACATGTATTATTGCTGCAGTGAAACTGGTGGGGTAACAGTCAAAAAAAATGTTGGTAATGTAGAGTATTGTATTAATAATAGAGTATTTATTATTGCATTGAAGCAGCCCCATTAAAACCACACTTTGCCTTTAGTATTTTCTACTACTTGTTTACTTGTTTACTACTGAATTCATACAATATGTTTTGTTTCGAAATGAGCATATGTTGTTGGAAATCTATTACTGTAAAAAGTACATTGCCTTTGATATCTGTATAAAAAGTGTTGCGCATTATTGATGAAACAAAGAACAAGCTGCTAAAAACTAACCCAGTATTTGCAATAGATAGATGTATTTTCATGCAGCATATTAGCATATTGGCTATTCGTTAATAGAGATAAATCTCTACATAGCTCTATTAGTGATGGTTTTACTGATTTCTAGTATCCATGGATACAAAACAGTACAGGGAATCCAAGCTGGTGTCATCACAGAAAAATGTCAACATGTACGGCACAGTCCATTTTCAACTATTTGCACAGGCATTATCCATTGTAGATGTGAAGTTTTCAATATTAGGAATGAAAATGTGCAAGAGAGGTGAATGGGCCCTGAATTGGCTGGAGGTGACTCTTGGCCACTGGGGACCAGGAGAGGCTGGGGAATATACATGTGAAGGTTGGGGAATAACCTTATTGGTAAAGCAGGTCACATGGGGGGCAGTGAAAGTATAAATGGAAATACACTCTCTTGTTTAAACTATAATATTAAAAAATATTTGACAATATGTATTACTATTTTTATTATCAGAAAGTGCCCCAAACTTTACTTACCTTCCTTCTTTCCTCCGCCGCACTGAACTCCCGGCATTTGGCCTGGTCAGGGTGGAAAGAAGGTAGGTCACATCCCATTCCAAAGGGACAACAGAATATTTAGCTTCCCTCCCAAGCCTGCTACTAGGATTTCTTTTGCAAGTACCAACACTCCCACTGCAACTTCAGTCCACCGGAGAGACCCAGAACACCTACATCCTCCTCCCTCCATCCTCCTGATGCCAGGACTGCAGCAGAACATGGTGAGAGACATTGGGGAAGGGCATGGGATGTTCCTGAAGTGGGTAACGAAGGGGATCCTGGGATAGGGACTGGTGGGAGCGATAGAAAATAGTGAAGGTCACATTACATAGGATTTTAGACCTATTACAACAACAAAACCAGGTTAGAGCTCCTCAGTCACCCAATATAACACCCCCAGCTACAGGCCAAGTAACAAATATAACACACCCAGCAACAGTATAGAAATGTACCCACCCCAGCACAGATAACACAGCTGAGTGTGTCGGATGTTTCTCCTCTGGCTGCCATGACTTCTGAACAGAGAGTTTTCCAGGTCCTGGATGGGGGTACCCGGGGTTCTCCATGTCGGACAGGGGGTGTCACTACTCCTCAGACCAGGACCGGTTCTGAAGTTGGACCACCAAGTTTGATTGCAACAGGGGCCTTAAGTTCTTCATGTCCACCCGTGGTGAACTCTGGTTCACAAAATTTTAAACAGTTGTTGAAGTAGCCCCACTGATTCTTTACCTCAGTGTCGAGCATTATTGATGACACAAAGCACAAGCTGTTTAAAACTAACCCAGTATTTGCAATAGATGTATTTTCATGCAAAATATTAGAAAATTGGCTATTCATTAATAGAGATAAATCTCTACATAGCTCTATTAGTGATGGTTTTACTGATTTCTAGTATCCATGGATACAGAACAGTACAGGGAATCCAATCTGGTGTCACCACAGAAAAATGTCAACATGTACGGCACAGTCCATTTTCAACTATTTGCACAGGCATTAACCATTGTAGATTTAATATTTGGAATTAAAATGGAGCACAAAAGTGTTTTTAAAATCCTTCTTAAGGTTGGCTTATTTCTGTTATTTAAGTGTGCAATTATTTATGGTTTGTAATGCTGTTTGACAGAGTCACATTGCTGTTTATATTATCAATATATTGCAACATTAATATATAAAACCACTAGTATTTCTTCATATATACCTCTGAACATATAACACAGTCCCTAACAATTAGTTTGTCTATTCATACCAGGCCATGTCCCAGTGATCTAAATACTCACATACTATCAGTATGTCTTATTAACCATGGTAGGGGGATCTCAGCCCATACTGAATTTCAATGGACCAAAATGGACTTTGGGTAGACCTGGGGGAAATTTGAAACCAAAATCAACATTTCAAACTTTTATATTTTCAATATACGAGTGTGGAAAAAAAACATACTCTAGGTAGGTATATAGACATAAAAAGGGGGAGTCAGAAACAAGTACTTTCATACTGGTGCTAGAGGTAAGTAAAATACATAATATGAATATAAATATATGTACCCCAAAAGACAGGGTAGTCAAGTACCACCTCTACCACACCAAAAAAGGGGCGGGCACCTCCCTCTGACATAAATCCCACAAAATTTACTAAACAGGGGATACAACCCTAATAATTACTGCATGGTTATCCAGATACAAATTCACTTTATTTTCACATAATAATATAACTTAGCATATATAGTATAAAAAATATATGTATCAAAAAAGGGCACTGATAAAATCCCAGAAGGGGGGCCAGGTGGTCTAGGCGGCATATAAATATCAAAATCGCTATATGAGTAAGCCCCTATAGTACACGGCCATGGTCATGTGAGCACATATAGAACAATGATCACAGGGATTGGATATACCACATACAACAGAGCCAAGTCCAGAGTCCAATGTGGGTATCCATCACATGTACATACGAACAGTATGGGTAATTGGAGCAATCTCACCCATCCGGGGATTGGGTCCTCCCAAACTTCCCACGATAGCCATGCCAGCGGGAGCTCAGATGTCGAAGTCAAAACCCAAAGTTGCCTACTGTCCGTAGAAAGTTCCGATGCTGCCATTAAATCCCCTGAGTTCACAAATGGTCGTGTATGTGGCCCGGTCCCCCTCTGGTAAAGGTGATGTTGACTGACGCGCGTTTTGGGACAGACTCGCCCCCGGAAGAAGGGTGAGATTGCTCCAATTACCCATACTGTTCGTATGTACATGTGATTTGGGAATTCTTTCCTTGACATTAATTGCTCCATCGCATCTATACTTTGTTGGGCTGCCTCTATTTCCCATCATCTACAGTGCCATTGCATCTATTTATGCTATTGTTGCTATAGGATATCATGGATACCCACATTGGACTCTGGACTTGGCTCTGTTGTATGTGGTATATCCAATCCCTGTGATCATTGTTCTATATGTGCTCACATGACCATTGCATGTCTATAAGGGCTTACGTCATTAGGCGATTTGTTGGATATTTATATGCCGCCTATACCACCCGGCCCCCCTTCTGGGATTTTATCAGTGCACTTTTTTGAAATATATATTTTTTATACTATATATGCTAAGTTATATTATTATGTGAAAATAAAGTGAATTTGTATCTGGATAACCATGCAGTAATTATTAGGGTTGTATACCCTGTTTAGTAAATGCCCCTTTTTGGATGTGGGTAGAGTTGTACTGGGACACACCTGTTTTGGAGGTAACATATATTTATATTCAAACTTTTATATTTGCAGTTTTTTTAAACAGCAACACAAGCTCACAAATCGGACAGCAATTATGCAAATTTAGGCAGAAAACTGCAGGCAAAATATTTCAGCACTGTCTTATTTTATATAAGTCAAAAACCATTTAAAGCATAAACATTTAAATTATATAGGGAACATGTACCAATGGCTAAGTATCTGAAAAGAAGATTTTGGGAATCACTGCCATTGACTGCAAAGTATTCACCAGTAACAACCAGAGCTTTCACTCACTGGTTATATTAACTACAAGATACAAAATGCCCCTGATAATAACAATAGCTAAGTATAGTGGGAGCTATTGCATCTCCCTGCTGCAAGTTTCCATGTCTCCTTTAATTTTTGCTTGTGTTTGTAAATAGGTTTCAACAACCAGGCACTAACAGTTTGCATGACTAGGGACAGGGACCAAAGTGTAACTTTGGCAAATCAAAGGCGTAAACCTAGCAAGGTCTTTTGTTCAAAGAAAACCAAAAAGAGTCCTGCTTATAAAAAAAAATCAAAGGACTGTTTTTCTAAATTTTGTATAAAACAAAACACCTTTCTTTATTTCTAATCCATAACAGAATTTTTAAAGCTACAGTATATAGGATTTAAACAAGTCATTAACACAAGCAAAATAACAGATCCATTTGAGATCTTTCTAAAAGTAACACATTTCATTTTTAGTTATAAATGTAGTAAAATGTTTTTAATGTGTGTATTATCTTTCTTGCTTTCAAGTTGCTAATCTGAACCTTTTTATTTATTAATATGCATTTTGTAATGCATGTAAACTTTTTCAAGGCTGTCGCCAATGAGATGCATTTTGAAGGCTTTGATTGAATGATTTTGTCCTGTTTTTTCTTAAAGCTCATGTACAAAAAATCTTGTGCTGCTGATTGACAGTGTTTCATGACTTGTGCATTAAAGGGTTGTCATCCTTTCACACACATCTTATAAATCAGCTTATCTGTATTTTAGACAGCTGCAATCTTCAAAGAAGTATATTCACTGAGAGAATATTATGTTTTTTTAATTCAGAACATACTTTGACATTGTTCATAATAATTCTTGTGCTTCTAGCGAAGCCGAAGATATATCATCTCTCAATCTATCTATCGCATCTCTCCAACTATCAATGGGTATTATAATAACAATAAATGATACGGAATGTTTCTAAAACTCTAACTACTCTGCAACTGGAATCAACTCCTTGTGACGTTATATACTTATATTGTACTGTAAGGGGCGCATTATTCCTTATTAGAGATGTTCGAAACTGATGAGTTTCGTCCCGTTTTCGAGTTTTCGAATTTACAGTTAAATTCAAAAGATTCGAAAACGGACCCATAGAAGTCTATGGGAGAAAAAAATTCGAAAGTTTCTACCAATTTGAAGGGTGAAATAGTAATAGTAGGTTACTGTAAATAACACAGGGACCTGGCGAATGGTCTGGGGAACCCGTAATATAAGTAAAATTTATTTAAAATCTATCTTTCCTCACAATCGGGCTGTTTTTGAGCTTTCGCAGGCTATTTTCGAGGGTTACCGAAATCGAACATTACTTTCGAGGGTTACCGATATCACAAATTTGAGGGTTAACAAAATCAGCTTGTACATTCGAGGGTTGGTGAAATCGGCACATACATTCGAGGGTTACCGAAATCATCTACTTTCGATTTTGATAATCATCTACTTTCGATTTCGATAATGATCTACTTTCGATTTCGATAATTATCGAAGTTTTGGTAAAAATCGAAAACTCGGAAAATTCGAGTTTTCGAAAAATCCGGGAGTTCCGAAAGTTTCGGCGGGACTTCGAAACCGCCGGATTCGATTCGAAACTGGGTTCTATTAGAACCCAAAGTACATCCCTATTCCTTATACCTTGTATAATAATAAGGTGAATACTCTTAACAATAATTCATACAATCAGTTAATTAAAGTTATTAATTAATCATGAAAGAAAAATCAAACTGTGTAAAGAACTGAGGATCATTGTTTGAGTGTCAATGTAATTTTACTTGTGAAATGGCATATTTGAAGACGATGAATATGATTATCTGATTTACCAAGAGAGATCTGCTATATCTGTCTCAAAACCTACATCAAAACCAATACATTTCCATAGTGGCCTTTGTTAAACTAATTTCTTCCTTGCAAATCATTTTCCTGTGAAAAACAATTTTTTTAAACAAAAAGGGGCATAGAGTCAGATTTTCTTTTTTAAAAATGCAAAAGGAAAAAAGGAAGTGTGTTTCAAAGGCATCAATGATGGCAGGGTATAACTGATTAACATACATTTTTTAGTTACCTAGTTCAAACAAAATACAAAATAAACATCACATTACAAAGCACCAATAACTTGAATTATAGGACTATGTATATTTACATAGTAACATAGTTATTGAGGTTGAATAAAAACATACATCCATTTAGTCCAACATTTATACCCTCCTCTTTAACCCCACCTAACAGCTAAAAAGGAAAAAAATCCTTCCTGACTCGAAAAAATGGCAATCGGAAAATCAACAAAAACCACAATATATGTATTAAATTGGAACTGTGGTTTCCAAACAAGTTTAATTTAAATGAAAGGCCAGGTTCATACCTTTAAAACAAGCCATCACCTCTCTATGTGCTGCACAGCCCAAAATATGAATAAATCACTGATCAGAAAGTTAGGGGGTGGGAGGTTCTGAATCTGCAGTCTGAAATACTGTTTCCTCCTCTAATCTGTGGTTGGCACATGCTCAGTGCATGACTGAAGGGTAGGGGGAGGAGGGGAGAACAGCACAGCCCACAGCACTGCTTTTTTTAATGCCTCCCAATCGTGGGCCCTGTGTCCCCTCCCCTTGCAGCCCCCTGTGGCCCCTCCCATGTGGGAGGGGCCCCCAAGTGGGAAGGGTTCCGGGGCCATGAGTGGGAGGGGCCCTGGAAGGCTGCAAGGGAAAGGCCCAAGGGGCTGCAAGGGGAGGGGCCATGGGGGCCCAGGAGGAGTAGGAAACATAGAAGAGGGACTGTCACATGGTTTCAGTGCAGGAAGCAGGAAGTGCAGGGGATCGGGTGATGCTGCAACCATATCACACATATAAATGTAAATATCTTCAAAACTATGTAAAATAAATAATGAAAGTAAATTGCAAAAATCCTCAGGAAAGCAATTCCTGTCAATTTACCTAAAGTAATTTTTGGACCACAGTTACCCTTTAATACCAGTAATTCTCTACCAGTTTCTAATTTTAGAAATATCAATTCTACCAGTTTCTAATTTTTTAGTTTTACAAACTCATCCAAGCTATTTAATGAACTTGCCATTACCACATCTGCTGGAAGACAGTCTCACCATTCTCACTGTAAAGAAACCTTTCCTAACCTGAAGACGAAACGTCTTTACTTAAAGACTTAAAGTCTTTAAGTAAGTCTTAAGACTTAAAGTCTTAAAGGATGTCCCTATTAGAGATGTACTGTGGGTACTAACAGAACCCAGTTTCAAATCGAATCCGAGGGATTTGAAGTCCTGACGAAACTTTCGAAACTCCCGGAGTTTACTGAGTGAATATTCCTTATTTATACTCTTCATATTATTACAGTCCCTGGTATAAGGACTAGGATTCTCTATAGTAAACACAAAGGGGAAAAAAAGGAATGAGCACATTAGTCTTTTCTGCATCCTCTATAACCATCTTAGCCCCATTATTTTAAGTTCCACCATTCTCAGTCCTCATTTTTTACTATTGATAAACTTTAAAAACATTTTGGATGTGCTTTGTTCTGCTATCTGTATTGCATTTTCTATTTTACTAAAATTATACTCACCACAGCCCCACTCTTCTTCTCTTCGGGGGTCACTTGTACTCCGGGTGAGGACTTTAGCACTAGGTCGTCATCCCTGGGTGTAGCCTGCTTTAGTCCATCAAAGCTATCTATTTTATCTTCGTATAGCCACATACACCCACTTATGGTTTAATCCTGTGGCCTGACCAATAGGAAGATGTGCAGTGCAAAAAGCTTGTCTTCCTATTGGGGGTCGACCCAGGGCCAAATTGGGGGGTGGATCAATGCAGCCACAGGAAGCGAGAAAGATAGTTTGTTCAGCTTAAGCATGAGGTGCGTAACTGCACTGCTCATGTACCTACGCACGCACGCCTACATTCCCACACAACTGTGTTTCTGCTTCTACCTGACTGTGTTCCTGCTCTCCCAACTGCCCTGGTCTTTAGAGTTGTGGACTCAATTTAAGCTGCAATAAGGATGGAAATGACACGAGTAATCACTGTACCAGGGATATATACTAGTAGCTCCTTTGATAGGTGTCTCCGATCTCCTTCTTCCCTATAATTCTGCTTTAACCCGAGTATAAGCCGAAAAAAATCAAAGGCCTAAAATTATACACATCTTTATTGCTAAAGCTTGATATTTTAGGCCAATTGACCGCTGCAATTGGAATTACTATTGATTGGGCCTTAATACTATCAAATGTGGGACAGACCAGTTAGTTTTCTACCTTCAATCATTGTGGTTGTTGCTACATGAAATATAATTCAGAAAAGTAAAGGAACAAAAATGATGTGGTATTTAATAATGCCTATACTTTCTCAGTAAATGTATTTTAAAATATAATAGAAAAGTAAAAATTCTTTATTTAAATGAATGGTAAATAATGTATTAAACCTTACAAAAAATTGAATATGCATGCAAGCTAAAAGTAATTAGCACTTCTCATCATCTCAATTATACTTTGGTACTTTACTGTTTATTATGAGCTGCCTGCCAATTTCTATTTTTATTCATGTAAACACATTATCATTAGTCTGGCAAATAATTAGTAATGTTTATGAGTTCTACCTAACCAAGGAAAGTCCCTGTGGTTTTAGAACAAGGTAATTTGTGACACAGGTATATTAAATTACAGATTGTATTGCAGGCAGAAACATTCCGTTTGCTGAAAATATTACTTTTCTAGTAATAATCTACATGTAGAAACAGATTGTTGGTAATATTTTATAATAAATAATATATATAATTCCTGAATTGATGTGAGAGCAGGCCATGCAGGGCAGATCTCATTGGACCATAGATGCTGACAGAGGGAACAATTTGAACACAACTGGAACCTGTTAAACATTTGCAGGATTATTGTTTACATCAGTATTGTAGGTGCAGAGGAATGCAAGTGCACAAGAATGACCAATCCTTTTCAGTAACATAGAGATGCTGATCTGGATCTGCTTGTCCTGCTCTGTTACAGATAGGATTGTTGTATGTAAGGCTGGGTAGACACATTGGGATCCTTCATCCTGACCAACTATCCGACACTTGCAAATGCTCGACCAGGATGAAGCACTGTCAGTTGCAGAAAAAGTAGCTGCGTCCTACAGTTTTCTGTAATCAAGCGTGCGGTCTATAGAGGACTGCATGATCAGCTGTTTTTATAAACAGTCGGAGGTCGATCGCAGCCGTCTGAAGAAACCATTAAAATATTTCAGGCTGATTAATACATTGAAGTGGCAGCCAATCGCCCTGAACTATTGGATGGTATGTACCCAGCTTAAATCTAAGGTTGTTTTTTGTAAAAAAAAGTACCTGATCTGTTATCACACTCCTGTACTTCTAAAAACTTAATGGCTGTGAAACATTTATTGTGTGAAACCAAAAAGGTTAAGCTCATTTACCAGGAGCCACAATATTTCTTCATAGCACTGCTGGCATGGATTTAATATCACATCTGCATTAGTTTGTGTCAGTACAGATGTTCGAAAAGTTTTGATAATTGGAAAATTTACCCAAATTTAAGTCAATGGGAGCCGAGGTTCCAATCATTTTGGGCCTTGGCTATGAATTGTTCCAAGTACATTTTAGAATATTTGAAGTTCAATTGTAAATATTTAATATTGAATAATCGATAAACCCATGGAATATTTGAACACTACAAACAGGGCTTTGAAAATGGCAGTTTGAATTGGAACCAGATTCGAAACAATACCAAAACCTGATAGTAGCTTAGTAGCTGGGAGTTGTAGTTTCTTAACATCTGCAGAGGCATGTTATATATGTATACTTTTAAACTGATGTGAATAATGCAAAAGAGGCACAAATGATATACCCCAACATTGACTGGTAAATATAGATATATATGCCCACATTGACTAGTAAATAAAGATATATATGCTCACACCCATATTGACTGGTAAATATATGTTTCACAAAAACAGTTAAATAAAAAAATAACTAACTTACTTTTCCTGCCAAGTCCCCCCTGAAGAGCCAGGAAAGAAGACTGTAGTATGTGATTATAGGCAAGGACACGGGAGGCACCCTCTCCCCAGGAAGCCAAGCATTATGCAGACAGGAGACCCAGTTGCAAGTGCACGCATGAAAGAGTGTGTATGCATGTATGCAGCAGATGTTGAGGAAGCCCATCCAGAAGCAGCTCTAACCTCCCCGCTCAACTAGTGCGGCGCACGCAGTGACATCATCATGCACGGAAAGGGGAGGTTTGTACCGGTGGATCTCAGGACTCAGAGGAGCGACTAACAGATTGACCCAAGTATAAACCGAGGTTTGGTTTTCAGGCTAATTTTAAAGCGTATATAAGGTATTCAATCAAGCATTGTAATATGTGAGTAATTATAATACTGGCTATAATACAGCCCAATTAACTTGCTGGTAGAGTGGGATGATGCTAAAACTGAGCAGTATATTACACCTTTATTACACCGTAACAACTGAGAAACAATTTTGTTTACCTGGGGCAAGGAGGTAGGATTATTCCTACCTTCCAATATCGATATTCAATATTTTTGTATACTCCCTTCCCCAAGTACATTTTAACTGTTTTTTTTATTAAGTTATATACACTATAGTTCTCGTTTAATGGTTTTAATTTTACTATGACACATAAAATGTGAGAAAACTGTTCAGCATTCATTACAATAAATTTAATCAACATTAATATAGTGATCGACACTGTGGTTAATGGCATGCAATGGTAGTCACTTGCCAATGTACCATACCTAAAGTATCAATTGTCAAAGTACCATACATATTGTTTGATTGGTTTGGCGATCAATGGCGCCATTATACGGAAAACTATTGCAGTGTAGCTTAACAGTTATGTCGATAGAATATTATCCACCACTGCTAAAATGTTATGGCTTTCAGATATTTGGGATGCTTAAGAAATATTAATGTAAGTGAGGGGAGAAGATAGTTACAATGTTATGTTTAAGCAGGAAATAGACCGTTTTACACTAGCGCTAAACATCTTTAAAAAAAAAAAAAAAAAAAATCTGTGGTAGTTCATATTCATTTTGAACACTGGGCAATAACTTGTTTATTTTTAAGCTGTAAAATGTCATATATTTTTTTTCTCCACCAAAATTAGATATTTCCAAAATCCCATAAAGGATATATTTGTCATTATTTAAGCCCAGTCAGAAATCACTTCCTTTAACTAATCTGAAAAATGAAAAGCTCATTGTCCCCGATTAGTTAAATTAATTGGCTTATACTGTAAGTCAAATCTGACAGCTTGCATACAGTAAAGGTCACACATGGAAGAATATTTACACACTCAGACTCACTAAGGAGCCATAGATGTTTGTAAGTATTATGGCCCTAAAAAAATACAGTTTAAATAGAGCAAGGGGTTTTACAATGACTATAAATTCTAACTAAAATGGCAGGCTTATTTTATGCAATCTTTCGAGATATACAATGTAACATTTTTCATAAAAGTCTATGCCACTTGATAAAAAGCAATGATGCACCAAGAAAAATAATTATCTGAGAAAACCACAGGTGTAAAAATCTACTTTTTCTTATGTATTTTAGTGGACTTTACAGCTTAGTTGTGCAGGCTTTGTTCTGCAAATACTGACTACCACTGCTTTAATAAAACATATAATCTATTGTATCTTGGACACTTTAATTGGATACTTAAGGTGACTACTAAATTGCCTGTTTTTTTCCAGACACTATAAAGCCCATCAAAGTTTAATTAGTTTCATTATATAAAAAAAAGTATTATTTTTCCTCTGTAGAGAACAGGTCAGGAAATCAACCAAAATGACAGGAATGTGAGGAGTCTATTGAATCCATTCTTAAATGGATTTAAAAAAAAAAAAGTTAAACTGAAAAGTACATGGGATTTTTTGGAAATTCCCACCTCCCAATATTGTTTTTGTGAGGAACACCAGCTCAAAGAAAACTGATTCTGCCAGTCTTCCTCCTGGCTTCAGCTCTATCTTTAATACAGGAGTAGTCCAGGACTAACCTGGCAAATAAAAACTTTATGTGCTGTAGCTCCTTAACGAAACTAAATTGTGAGGTAGGAATAACCAATCTGACCTACCTGCCCCGAGTACTTTCCATTTCTAAACAGTAGATTTTTAGAGCATACCATATATACTTGAGTATAAGCCGAGGTTTTCAGGCTTTAAAAATAGCCTGAAAACTGAACATAGACTTATACTCGGGTCAATCACTTAGTTTAATCCACTCCGCAATCCTCTTCCACTGCCTGACATCACTACTTGGCGCCAGTCTCATTTCCCAGCGATGAGTAGTGATGTCAAGCAGAGCAGTGAATGCGGATTTCGGAGTGAGCTGCAGCTGGATTGAAGTAATTGATTGATCCTACTTTAAATAGATATCTCCTTTAAGGGCTTGTCAGCCAATGAGTCTTTATAGATCTACCATGGATGTCTGCCAGATCTGTGTTGGATTGTGGCATATAAGGGGATATGTGTGTTTGCCCAATGCTGGGATATTGTGTATCTAAGGCCATCTTTATTTTTTGTTTACTGCTGTAATTGGCATGTTTTCCATTAGGAGCAGGGGACAGTGTTGATTTTTTTTATTGTTTTCTGATGTTTTTGGCCTGAGAGTGCTTGCCACTGCATGCTTGGAGTTGTAGTTTACAAACATCTGGGGTGCCAAGGAATTTGGGATTACTGTCCATTTAAAGGGCAACTAATCAGGAGGATGGTATCTATTGTTGTTGAAAAGATTGCCTTCTGATTCTGTATTGTTTTGAGGCTTTAGTTGCCCTTTAAATGAACAGCAGAATTCCCATACAGTAGTCCCATATAGTAATAGCCATACAGGATTTGGCTATTACTGTATGGTACTACTGTATGGGAATTCTGCTGTCCATTTAAAGGGAAACTAAAGCCTCAAAACAATACAGAATCAGAAGACAGCAGTGGTTATATTTTCTACCTTTGACTCTGGTCAATCAGTTTTTACTAATTTTTTAGGTAAAAATACCTAAACTTACCTCGGCTTATACTCATGTCGACTTATATATATATACGGGTACATTGTATTCCATATAGTAAAAGCTTTACCAGTTACAAGTAGTTCAAGATCTGACTGTTGCATTCCAGAGTAAGTGGGAGTCTAATGAATCTTTGTGTAACTTTGGCAAACCCCACCGATATAGATTCCACATGGCAATAAAAAAATATTGGTATGTATATTAAATGTATTTATATAAAGCCATTATGCTTTATCACTAATTGCTAAAAATCATACAATAAATAATGCAGCCTTGCACTAAATTCTAAACAGCAATAAATTGCACATGTGAATTAACTTATCAGCCTTACATTGTAATGGTTAGTGGTTTGTTTCTTTTTGAAGGAATATGGGAAGCAGAAACTCCTTCTGTAAAGGGCAGATGACATGTTTATATGTTTAAAATATGTTAAGTAAGAATAAGTAAGAATCTAAGCTGCATTCAAAATATTTGCATAGAAATCAGGCTATCAATGACTTGTCTTTATTAGGGATTCTGAAAGTAAAAGGATGTGTGTGTCTCCCTCTCTAGGAATGTTAGCTTTTTGCTATTCAAGCAGGAAATAAAATATTTTCTTTTTTAATTGAATTGACTACAGCCCACAATAAATTCCCTCCCTCCAACAAATTACTCCTTAAAGACACTTGCCAATCTCCTACTCACAAAGCTATCTTCCATACAAACTAAGCTCTGGAATCATCACATTTGCTTTTTAATACATTTGACATTTTGATAATTTAACAAGATAATTAATAGTAATTACCATGAAAGTGAGTCTCAAACATGTGACTTTTTGTAGGCTGAACAATGCTTTCCCAAAGCCTATGGTTTTAAGGTAGGGTATAATGGCAATTTATCAAAAGAGCAAACACTGGTATTGTGATCAATGTAAAATTTTGACAAATACATTGCACTGGGAGAAATATATAAAAGAATAAAATTTAGGCCAGGAAAAAGATAAAAACACAGAAGGCTTCTGTTTGTGTCTATGCCACTTGACTCACCAATTACCTTTTGGAACCTTATTGGAAGGTTAGATTTTGTTGGTAATAATCAGTTTAAAGGCTGTCAATTATTTTCGTATTAAAAAAAAAGCAAGAATGAAAAGATTTAACTTATTAACTACCTAATAATAATGGTTTGTGTATATTACCCATAATTCTCTGTATTTTCTCTGCCATGCATGTTCTTTCACATTTCAAATACACCTTTGATTGGTTAAAGACTTAGCTGGTGGTCTGGGTGGGTTTTCTGTTCTGTTTGAAATATCTCAAAAGTGAATCTGTATTTGTTTACAGTATTTCATTGACAGAAAGTATATTCATCATACTGTAACTTTAACTATGAAAAAACATTTCAGAACAAAAGATGTTCTTAGACTGGAACTTGTCCCATCCTGAACCAATACATTGAACTCACCTCCCGACTGATCCCACGCCATTCAATCAATTATTTTGGAATCGTGATGGTCCCACCTGGCACATTCATTTAACAATTGTATCTAAGTTACTTAGAAGAATGGGAAAGGTGGTTCCAGAAGAACTGATTGAATGTCATAGGATCGGTTGGGAGGTGAGTTCTAATATATGAGCACCTTTACATGGATGCTTTTGTCTGCCAAAATGTAGATATTACAGGAAGAATGCACAAATTCAGGGGAAACATGGCACATAGATATTTAGTAAACTATGCCCTTCATCTATATTTGTCTTGTATTTAACCATTACAAGTTTCCAGTTCCTCTACAGCACTCTCAACCACAAGAGATAAGAATTTATGACATGTAATTTCATAAAAAGGTAAATGAAAAACTGAAAGCATTTTGATAGATTCTATTACACTGATTTTGTGAAATAACTTTTACGACTTAAAATAAAATCTAACATAAACCATCTGACAGGATGCAATTTCTAGTATGATGTATTAGTTTAATCCAGTCACAAAATATGGGGATAACAACTTAGATATTCGGTTTATGAAAATGTTTAAATCACACTTTATCTTTAATGCTTGAAATAATGTATTCTAATGTTATTTATTTTATTAACTCTTTCTTTCTCAGCAAGTGTTAAATATTATTAGTTTTGAAGTCAACCCTTTCAAAATACAATTAATTATAGAATTTGGCGCTATAAAGTTAAAAGCGATTCTTAGCATGTACAGAATGACACTCGTGTTACTCATTATTTTTATATTCATATCTTATTTCAGCCAGCAAATTTGAGCACACAATAGCTTATATACTAGGAGGGTATTTATAAAGGATCAATATTGCTAAATATTGAAAAAAGTGTGGTTTATTGCTCAGCTCTATATGCCATACTATTATATTTTAGTATTTCACACACTTTTACTGAGAAATGCTCATATTTACATTTGAAATAATAAAATGTATTGTTTATTGCAAAAATAATCAAGAATTTCAGCTCAGAAACTAAACCCAGATGTCCATGCAGGCAGAAAAACTGTGAGTTTAGGAAAAAGTAGCAATTTACACTCTCCCAAAAATGTTTGACTTAACCATGCACACGGGGATCCATTAACCTTGCCGTGGGTAAATAGGTAAGAGGATACCAGTACAACTGTTTTTGTAAGATAGTTTTGTTTCTTTTTAAACATTTCCAGTGTGTATGTCACTACAAACACACTGCTTGGACTCTTTGTTTTATCACACATTCATACAGTTACCATAAGTGCTACATTTACTTTTTGAAATTCTTTTTGTTTTATTCCTTTCATCGACACCAACTGTCTGCCATGCACAATGCTGTTTTGACACCTTACTCTGGGCGTTCCTATAACACCTCTTAGCCACTATCCAATCACGCCCTTAACACTTGGCTGTGATATGCTAATTGGGATTTTCCAGGGTACATAATTGCCACAGATTCTTGTACAAGTCATTCTGAATTGAGAAAGCCAGTCAGATGACTAGCGAAACGTCTTCAAGAACTAAACTTCAAGTCCAGTGGATCTATTTGAATACAACAGATATTCCTTTCATCATATACATTCTTGTGTATGCCCAGTTTAAAATAAATGTCCCGAATGACATTGGCCTAAGTATATAAAGAATTGGAGCACTGACAACAATTAAAACCTTCTTTTTAAAATTGGACTATAAATATCCACTAGATTTTTATTAAAGTGCAACTATAGTGCAAAAACAACCTTTTCTTTTTTTTAACCTTGGGAGGTAGTAGACAGTATTCCTAATTTCCATTCTTATCTCTAACCAAAGTCATGGTCTGATGTGGCGGACACTGCCCCCCTTGCTTCCAGTTTTGACTATTTCTTTGCATGTCTTAACAGCTATGGACAAGCAGAAAAGATGCCAGCCATGCCACAAGTAAACTTTTGACAGCTCAGTACTTGGTTTAGGGATCAGAAAGTAAGAGTTAGTGTCTTTTACATTCCTGATAATGTCCAATAAACTTTACACATCCAATACACAAAGTCCAAATTCCCTTTCCAATAATATTTTGTATATTTTATGATGAATTTTTGTAAAGGACTGCCTCAGGGTAATGATAGAGAAAGTAGTTTATTGATTTATGCTGCCAGTACAGTTATCTAAAAGTAAATATATATATATAAATATATACACAACATTATACCTGTGCCATGCATCTATCATATACATACATATAGAAACCATTATACTATGTTTATTATACACAATCAATAACACCATCTCTGGGCTTAGACCACCCTAGAAGTTCTAGATATACAGTGACATAAGTAGGCATTTCCTACTGTTGACACAAAAAAACACTTTCGGATCTCACAAAAACAAATATAAATTGTAATCCCTGTTTAATCCAAATGGAGATAGGGAATTAAAGTGTTTCACCCACCACACCTATATATATATATATATAAATGTACCATTTTCATGAATTTATAGTAGAAAATTAAAAGCCATTTTTTCTTTTGATTTACATTTTAATTATATGTATGGATTCTGTGCTTTAAAACCTATTGACATTAGGTTTTAATTTTTTTCTATGTGTTATATATTTTTTTTGGAAGCATGACCAAATTTTAGTGACTTAGAATGTAGAATACATTCTAAATGATAAAGGCTTTTGCATATATACAGTACAGCCTAGACATACAATACTGATCATCATAAGTAGCATTCTGCACTACAGCTGCTTGATCTTTCTGCTTTGTTACTAAAAAAAAAATCAATTGCTAAATAGGACATGAGTTTATGATTTCAAAGCCCTAACGATTGTCAACTTTTACACCAACCAAAGAATGTGCTTTTTTTGTAAGGCTATGTTTTGCATTTAGTCTTGTGTGTGTTTATTTTGTAGCATATTTTACGAAGAATACGCTTTCAAGATCAGAATATAGAAAACTTTAAACTAGACTCATAAATTGGGTAATTCATATAAATAATTCACTGAACTACAGAATAGTTAGCAACCTCCAATTAGGACTATACCACTTTATATTTTGATTGATTCAGAATTAGTAATATGATTCATATTAAATCATCGGTGACTGTAGGGTGATAGGTTAGACATCATGTTCCAGGTTCTTCAGATCTAGGTCTCCCACTACTTGAATAATTCTTTTTGCTAAGCATCATTGAGTGGGTTGCAAAATTTACTGTAGACTAATGATATCAATATTACAGTGCACTATGACCTTTAAACAGGCCAAATATTAAAGTTACTCATCTAGGATTTTTCTGCTCCAACAGATTTTCATAAAAGTAAGTTTTATTTAACAATTTGCCAAACTATTTTGCATTAATCAGTAATGTCAAAGTTATAGAAAACTTTTTCACAGGAATCTGAAATATTGAATATTGAATGGTACTTTTTTTTCTACCAACAATTTGTTGGTTTGTTATATTCAGTGAGACAAGAGTGCCTAGGGTGACATAAATCAAATAAAAGGAGGAACAGAGTAAAAGTACTCTATTCATTAGGAAGCCCAAACAAATCACAGAGGTAAAAGAAAAAGAGTTTGGTCAAATTCACTGAACCAAGAGTGATTGGTTGGCTGCTAAACCAATGTTGATAAACTCCAACCTCATCAAAACGGAAATGAACAAGACAACGGGGAATCCGACCTGCACTGAGAACAGAATCTTGGCTATGTTTGGCAGTGAATAATAGAGTTTTCAATTGCTTTTCAAATGTCTTTGTCACAATTCATGAAGGAAAGAAATGCTGAAACAAACTTATTAACTATACATGCAGGATTGAACTACAACATGTCACCATTTTGTTTTAGGAGGTATCAAAGCTGTTATCTATGTATCACAAATACATTGCAAATATTATACTGTAACTCTTTTAATAAATTAAGCTGTGAGTTTATTAAATAATATATATTAAAAAAATAGTCATTATAGAAACATGCATGTTATTTTTCTAATAAATATAAATAATATAAATATGCACGTAAAGCAGCTGTACACATTTCTATTCTCATAGGCTATATGATTCAAACTAAATAAAAGCACACAAATAAATAAAAAGTATATTTCATTACTGGTCCCTAATATTCTTTATTCTCTGATTAAATGCTTTGTGCTCAACTGCAAGTGAGTGCTGCATGTAGACATTCCAATAGCAGTAGATACAGTATGAAATACATTTAGCAAAGAAGGAATAGATTTTACGCTGTACAGAATATTCTACTCGAAAACATTACAGATTCTGTACATCACTGAATTCTGATATATTGCTATTGGTATTTTACTGCTCCCTAAACTTGGTTATTAAGCTAGCAATGGGCTATTTCTAAGAGAAACAAAGTGACAATATTAGGCATATTTTATTCTTCAGGCCCCTTAAAGGTAAAGTGAATGCTTTTTTTTTAACTTACAATATACTTTAGCAAAGTGTGTAAATGTGCTCTTACTAGAGAAAGCCCTGAAGTTACTGCCTCTGTTTGCTAACTCAAGAGCACTTATAGTCTTTTTATTGATAAACTCAATCTGAATGTATATACCAGTAGTAGTAAGGAAGATGTAATGGAAAGGCTTTCTTTAGATATTACTGACAACAGTTTAAAACCAATTAATTATAAGCAGTGTTTAAGTCTTAACTTTTCTTTTAAATAAAATATAATGAAACCATGATAAATAAAACAACATACTATCCATAAAACCAAGAACCATCAGAGAAACATGGAACCGATTGATAGCTTTGAATCAGTGATCTGTTAATCTATGACCCTTTAAATGTTCATAAATTCAATAGATGTCTCGCAGCACATTTCTCTTTGTCTCCATTTTTTGTTGCAATCTTGAATATGAATTTAAAGTAATATTTAAAAGGCTTGATAATGCACAATTTCATATTTAACCATTTTCCAAGATGTAGCACTGACTGCTTATAATAGATTTACATTTTGAAATAAGACCTTTAAGATTTTTTTTGTCTTCTATAAAAACTAAACCACATTAGCTAACAAATCTCTAAAATGTGTCATTTGTTTACTTGATATTTAGTTATAATTATATCCTGCAGCTGATCGAAATAATAAATGCAATTGTGCTTATCAAGGTTCTGGATTAAGCAGCAGCAATGTAATAATACCCATGGGTATATCCAGATTTTCATTAGTACTTCTGGTGTTGAGTAAATGTTTCTCTATTTGTCTTAAAGAGAAATCACACACACACACACACCCATACCCACTAAACTGCTAATTCTTCACCTGTGGGTTTTGCCAAGATCCTTTGTACCAGGTTTCTGAAGTTGTTCTTGTGGTCCCTGTCTGGCCCTATTCTATTCCATTGTCCAGGACTTTGCGCATCTTACCATTGGCCAGAGCTAAAAGGGAATGCTTACCCTTAAAAAAAACTGGTCAATTTTCAGTTACCTGCCCCCACCCCAACTTACATATTTTGCACCATGGGCATAACTGAAGGGGCCCGTGCCCCCCTGCAAGATTGGAGGCCAGGCCCCTGACACAACCCCCTCCCCCTGATCGCACATATGAAGTAAAGATACACGCAATCATCTGTAATCAGGTGATCGTGTGTATGTTTACTTCATATGAGCGATCAGCTGTGCAAAAACAGCTGATCGAGAAAGTTTGGAGAGATGATCGTGGGCCTTTTACCTCACGGGCCCCCTACAGTTGCTGGCCATGTGGGCCCTGATGTTATGTCACTGTTTTACACTTTCTTACCTGCATTACTAAACTAATATTTATGGATAATTATTCTGGCAGAGTAAACTGGCCCCTCCCTCCATGTAGTCAATCAAGGCTATGACTGCTGAAATCACATCCAATGATTGTGTGCTGTTTCACCTACTGCCTCCTCTGCACATGCTCAAGCTTATAAAAAGCTTTTGGAACAGAGGGAGGAGACAGATACTTTTGCCAGAAAGGAATAGAACTTATCATTAAATATCTGGTTACAAATGCATATAATAAATTATATAAAATAGCAGTTGGGATTGCAGACAGACAACGGACAAGTCACCAGTTTTTTGTTTTAAGGGTGGAGGTGCCCAGAGGAGGACACATGGCCAAAATGTGACTATAAGCATAACTTTAGAGACATGAAAGAGGAGGAATTAGTGGTTTAAGTCCTGACCTTGGGTACTTTTAAGAGGAGAAACTACATTTTGGACAGTATAATTGGGGTATAAATAATAATGATGCATAGAATAATAACTGGGAGATTTACCAGAGCTGCATTCATTCTGGGTAGATCGCCTTCTGGAGGACAACATCACCCTCATTATGACATCCTTTAGAAGGATAGGCCTATTTAAAATATGTAGAGATATCATACATTGTTCTCCTGAATTATTAGCTTATGAATGCTATACTTCTGGATGCCTTGTGGAATCCTTGCCTTGTAGAACCCTTGTGGAAGGGTAGTGTTAAGAGTTATATTTGTTCATGCCCCTTTCAGCAGTGAACTGGCTATGAGCTTCAACAGGCTTAGAGAAGGCAGCTAGGGGATTAGCATTCAGTCATTGGCTGTGATGTCAACTGTCACGTCTATGTGTGACTATTGGTAAACAGAAGAAGCAGAAACAGGGAAAACAAGACAATGTGCAGCATTTCAGGTTTGTGTTATATATTTTAGCTTTCTATATTCTATTGAAGTTTTGGGGTTTCGTTGCTGAGTTATCTATATATGATTTTTCATTTCAGGACTGGTCTTGCCTTTTAATATCCCTTTAGTGCTCTGGGTAATGTGATTATTACCCCCCCCCCATGTGACTATTTAATGCTAGCTGTAGTATGCAGAAATGGCAGCAAAAAACAATATTTAATAGGATGCAGTGGGTGCACAGGTGTCTTTTGTGATACCCACTGTAAGAGGTTAGATTTAGTATCCCAAATTTGTATATTCTCTAATTATTAATCTCATAATCATTCATTCTTTTTTTTAAGTTTACAAAATCTATTTGCAATTGAGAAATCTGGTGGTAATTAATGGAACGTTCATGACTAGCATTACACAGTAATTTTATTGTATCCTCCAAACCGGATCAATGGGTTGTAGTCATGTTTAGGCTTTATCAGGCCTTAACATGACTGAAACAACTCAAATTGTACCTTTACATGATGGAATGTTTCATATTATAGTGCTACCATCCATTGTGCATATACTGTATATATCTATCCATCAGCTACAAAAACAGTATGACTCTTCAGACCTCACAGTGCCTTCCAGTATCACATTAAGCCCTATACTGTAGTTTATAGAAATGGTGTCAGACTTTTTTTTCTCTCAAACTATTCTATTGTCTTTGATTTTGCCAGCTGAATGTTGTTACTGTTGGTATTTTATAACCTATGCTATAGTGTCCATGCAAATAAAGAAATCTAAAATCTGACAGTTGTGACATGTACCTCACTAATACATACAAGCTCCAGACTATTTTACAAATATAAATATTTAATTTTTTTTATATAATGGTTTAAGTCTAAACAATGTCAACTATTTTTCGAAATAGAATGAATCTTTTTACAAAACATTGCTATAAAAAAACATTGTACAAAAAAACCCCTTTATTTTCAATGAATTTCCAGTTGGTGAATTTCTTTAACCCTTACATATCCGGACCATTTTCCAAACCAGGGAAAACATTTCAAGGGGAAAAAAAAATAAACATTTTTTTCTACTTTAATTTTGATGCTGTTTTCTTTTTAAGCATTCAGGAAAAGTATAAAATAGGAACATATTTTCTAAAAAGTATAAATATATCATGAATATTTCATTAAAAGGCTGACAAAAGTTCTTTTTGAACACATCTGTGTCATAGAAAAATGGTCATACTGAGCTGAGTGCTGAGGATCCTTGTAATTAATTACAGTATTAAAGGTCAAGCTCCCTTAGTCCTCTTATATCTCTGCAGGGTTTCACTTTGAATGGAATGCACTGTGATGCTGCTTGTTGCTTCTGTTATTCTTTTTTTTTGTCAGTTACCTGTTCTAGAAATAATACAAAAGAGAATGCATCAGTATATGCCAAGTGTATGCTGTAATCAAACTAAGATATGCAATTTGTGAAAATATCTTATTATTTTTATTTTTATTGTTATTAGTAGTAGTAGTTTTAGCATTTAATGCTTTCAATATTTTAATATAATATAATGCAATTACAAATACTTGTAAGGAATATAAGGAACTTCTAGACAAGTTTATATACCTTCTAAGAGGCTTTACAGTGACTAGTTAAAAAAAAAAAAAAGATTCTATGGCAGTTGGGAAAATGTAATAGACAACTTCCAATAATGGTCAATTGAAAAAACGAACAGGGAGATTCAATATTGCAACAGTAAGTCTAAAGTCCATGCAACCCCTTGTAACATGGGTTTAACACTTTTTGTGTAAACCACTTACAAATGTTTTTGGAAGTAGCTCAGTGCTTCTGATACAATACCCCTAAAAGGACAACAATATCAAAAAAATAACATCACCCCTAATACATGTCCACACTTCCAGCAGCTAAAATCGCTTACTCACATTTACAACCATGCTGCCCTCACTAAGATATCACACAGCAAAGATGAGTGCTAAAATCCCGCCTCCTAGCTGACCCAGGGCCATGGTTAACACAGTATTTGTCATTGGCTGGTGGGAATGTCTGTTACAACCTCTCTCCTCCTCTGACAGTCAAACAAACTTGAAATTTCCTGTTGCTAGGATACAGCCTACATAATCAAGCTGATCAGCGGTGGGTGGAGGAGTGATTTCTCGCCTGCTAGCTTTGATTGACAGATAGAGACAGACAGAATTGTTATGCCCCCTTCACAGCATGGCTAATTGAAGGCTAATTGAAGGCAGAGAGAGGCTCGAAATTAGGAAAAAAAATGTATGGGGAGGGCTGCATACCTTTGCTCTTTTTAAAGCAATTTTTTAAAAAATGCCTTGAGGCAATACAGTTATCCTTTAAGTTAGCTAGTAGCGCAAATCTTAATGGGTGATTGTAATAGACTGTAAGGTATCACAAAGCCATGCTTCTTACCTTTCCGCGATCCTGGGATGCAAGTTTGGGATTGTATCTTTTTCTTGTTCAGTAACTCACAACTACTTGTGCACAACTAACAGATGCCTAGCCCCTCCCATAGTCTGCCCTCCCATTCATTAACATATGCTTGCATTGTCAGAGAATTGGAGGAGAGTCAGCGACTCTGACTGGGGAAGGAGACAGAAATCTGTTAGTTATTGCACAACTAGCTTTTTTTAGGACAAGCCCTAAAAAAATTTTGTGAAATTAATCTTAAAGGGCATGTCCAGCCATAAACTAAAATTTTTGCTTCAGGGGCATCTCTGTCAAAATTGATTAAAAAAAAAAAAGGGTGTGTGTGTGTGGAGGGGTTGCTGAACCTAAAAATCAAACATTTATGTTATTTTATGACTGGAAATGCCTTTTAAAAAAAGTTTTGTTATGCCAGCAAACAGTTAAGAGCATGAGGTTTGAGCTGTAATGAGAACCAGAACTGCTATAATTATTAAATATTGCTATCATTCATATTAAATATATTTTCTATTCAAGCCCTGGTGTTGCTGGTAGCACCTTGGTTAAAATTAGTATTTGGCATTAGCAGATAGTCTGGAAAGAAGCAGTTTGCAATCTTTAAGATAAAACTGTAGCAAGCCAGGTCTCTGTTTTATGTGGCGTTAACAAGGTTTTAAGCTGTAGAAGCTGCAACAATTTTATTTAAAATATTACACTATTGCATGCACAGGGAATGCTTTGCTTTATGGTAGAACATCACAGTTATATCTGGTAGCAATCTACAGAGCTGTTTAGTAGACGTTAACTAGGTAAAATATCTCTTGTTATTGAATAAAATAGCTGTAACTGACATCCCAGTACTGTAAGACAACTAAAAACAGATTCTATCAATATGTTTATTATTGTGACCTTCACACATTACACATAATCAAGTCATCTGAACAGGCATATCAAGTGCTTGGTCCTGCAGCTGTTACTGTATTTCACATGCCAATATTCCGATGTTAGGCATCTTATTATTATTTTTTATTAGAGGTTAGTATTTAGAATTGTTTGCATTCTTTAAATGGTCTTGTTTCTAACTGTGACATTTACATTTGTTTTTAAAGGGCAATTAGACTTGACTCTCTTGATGTCAAAGATAGAGGGAAATTCACCACTGTTCCTTTTCATTAAAGCTAAATAGGGCTCATAAATAGGTTTATATATATATAAATACAAGAATATATGTTGTATACAAATACAAGAATATGCAGCTCAAACCTTTATTCAAAACAACCTTGAGATGCGGTGCAAAGGAGGACCAGCAATTTATACATAACACAATAGACTCCAGCATTTAACTACAGATTAATAAGACTAGTTACCAAGAGCCACTATCACTCTCTATAGCTAACTTTAGGCAATACACCAAGCTGGTAGTGGCTCTCAGAACATTGCAAATGGGGTTTACCCATTCCAAATCTTTAATGCCCACTTATATATATAAAACTGTGGAAAGTAGCGCTTTTCAATGCCTTTCAGCCGTGTGCTGAACTCCGAACAGAGAGCCGTCCAGATTCTCTTAAGTATACAGACTGCAAAAGGAGACGCACCACAATTTGTGCTGATAAAGAAAGTTTTTTTATATATCAAAACATGTACAATGCCCACGCACGTGCACGTTCGGGAGAACTCCCCCTTTGTGTATATAGATATAATATTATATATATAAATATATATATATAGAGAGAGAGAGAGAGAGAGAGAGAGAGAGAGGAGAGAGAGAGAGAGAGCAGAGGAGAGAGAGAGAGAGAGAGAGAGAGAGAGAGAGAGAGTACATTTATTGTAAATTATATAATTGTATTGTGGTTAATCCCCTACTTTAAATTATATGGATATTACAAGTCACCATGGACTTTTGTGACCATATAAATTTATAAAGGCCATGGAACTCCTTATATCTAATAATTTATAGTATAGTCTACATTATCCATTTTAATTCACATAATAAAGATATTTTGTGTATTGAACAAAAAATATATACAATGCCTCCGCCCACCCTGTTTCAAAATTTCAATGGATTATCATTGTCAATCCTTCTCCTCCCTACAGGATTCTAACAGATCCCCCCACCAAGCACCTTCATCATACAGATTCAACAGATCTCAGACCCCCTCACAGATTCCAACAAAACCATCCCTCTTCCTTCTGTAGATTTTAACAGAACCACCTCTCACACCCAACTGCACATGCAAACAGAACTGTTCTCCCGCTGGAAGAGCCACACCCACCCTGCACCTGACATACGAGCAGGCAATATACATTCCAGGATGTCTTATTGTCATTCATAGGGTTATTAATGAAAGGGACACCACACAGAATAACTACTAGAAGTGTACTTTATACTGCTTGGCATTAGAGATGTCCGAACTTCGAAAATCCGGTCCGCGCGGGATCCGCGGATTTTCGAAAAAATCCGAAAATTCGAAATCCGCGAGCGGACCCGTTAAACGAATTAAAATGAAAGTCGGCAAAAATCCGCATTAAAAGTGGTCTAAATAGCCTTGGTAACATACACTTAACCACTCAGGGACCTGGGTAATGGCCTTAGAAGCACGTATAAATGCCAACAATACCTAAAAAGTACAGTCCGCTAGCGTGACTTTAAAAAAACGGTATTTTTCGAAAATACGAGGATTCCTGTGAAAACGAAGATTTCCGTAAAAAAACGAGGCTTTCTGTAACTATGATAGTTGCCATTGGCTAATTTGGATCATGTGGCTTGCTCCGTCTTGAAAATTTACACGAATTACTCGTTTTTACGAGTATTCTCGTAATTACGAGAATACTCGTAATTACGTTAATCCTCGTAATTACGTGAATCCTCGTAATTACGAGGATCTTCGGTTTTTCCGGATCCCGTAAGTACCGTAGATCCTCGTAATTACGGAGATACTCGTATTTTCGAAAATTTTCGTAAAAAAAAAAATCCGCAGTTCGGAAGTTCGGAAGTCCGGAAAGTCCGGAATAATCCGCCGTTCGCAGACGGGAGAAATCCGCGGCGGATCCGGGTTCGGGTCTGCGAACCGGCCATCTCTACTTGGCATCTCCTTCCTTAATAACCCTCTGAAGGTCTTATACTAAAAGATGAGTATTGTAGGATAAGGTGATACCTTTTGATTATGGACTAACAGTTCTTTTTACAGACAAGCTTTCGAGAGATACACTTCTCTCTTCCTCAGGTCAAGCATTTAGTACTGCTTGACCTGAGGAAGAGAGGAGTGTATCTATCGAAAGCTTGTCTGTAAAAATGAACAGTTAGTCCATAATAAAAAGGTATCACCTTATCCTACAATACTCATCTTTTAGTATAAGTTAAGTATGGGAGGTAGCAGGTTGGGTCTCATTTTTCCCTTATGGAAATTATTATTTATGGGGTTTTTTTTACAATTTTTTCCTTTTACAGTTTAGAGCCCCTAGGATGTATCAATCCCCATTTTTTATTTTTTTTTAAGCTTGTTGTTCAAGGGCCATACAATTTTAAAAAATAGATTGCCGAACTCACTGCAATCCGTTCCATTTGCAGATTTGCGGATTTTTTCGACCCATTAAAGTCAATGGGAGTTACAAAATCCCCAAATTTTGCCTAAAATTAAGGTGTAAATAGCAATGGTAACTTAATGTACATGGCTCAGGGACCTGGAAAGAAGTCTGGGGAACATGTATCAATGCCCAAAATCTATTTTGAATATTTTCTATTTTTTTTAACTTGAAACTCAGAAATAGTTCCGTGGTTCTGAAAAATCCGAAAAAGTCCATAATCCACAAAGTCTGAGTTCCGGCCGATCCGTAAAATCCGCTTCGGAACTCTATCTCTTGATAAATGAGAGATTTTAGCCACCTGGCAGAAGCAAATTTAACCACCTACTTTGGGTTAACTCCTGGATCTAAAATGTGTTGTAAGGCAAAGGATGTGTTGTAATTAGTGATGGCCCAGTTCGGGTTCGGATCCGCGGCGGATTTACCTTGTTCGCGAACGGCGGATATCGCGGATTTTCCAATTTTCTGATTTTCTGTCTTCCGAACGTTTCCGAACCACGTTTTCGAAAATTTCCGAAATTATGAAGATTTCACGTATTTTTGAAAATACGGAAAAATACGAGAAATCCTCGTAAATTCAAAATTTCACGGATTTTTCACATTTTTAGACGGAGCAAGCCACATTTTCGGGTCCGTATTTTCGAAGAATCCTCGTATTTTCGAAGAATCCTCGTATTTTCGAAGAACGGATTTTGCCGAACTTTCATTTAAATTTTTCCGAAAAGTCGCAGATCCTCGAGCAGACAGGATTTGGGAAGTTTGGACATCTCTAGTTGTAATACGTGTAGTGCATCTTTGCAATCCCATTGTTTCATTTCATGTTACAAAGTTTTTGACATTTTCACCTATGATCTCTGTCAGGCTTCTGAACACACAGGACCCCAGTGATGTATTGTGCAAGTTACAGTGAGTCGTTTATGATATTTGCAAATATAACTGACATTCCAAAGTTCTGTTTATAAAGATATAATTTACAGGATATTCATGGCTCATGAACATTATATCAGGGATAATAAGCACCTTACTGTGTATTAAATGTATATGAAAAAAGTTACATGATCTATATAAAAACACTGCTTCACAAGTTTGTGGTAACTAGTATGCAGGGCCGTTTTTAGGCATAGGACACTTAAGCAAAGTCTCAGCTTTTACTTGCTGTTTAAAACTGCTGTCCTTGTTCTGCTGCTGTAATTTGCAACATTGTAGTGAGTAGAGAGCCTAAACTCAGCTCACTCTACTTGGAAACAATGTTGCAAATGTATTGAATTTAAAGGAAGGAGGAGGGAGGATGAGCTTGGCTAAAACAACTGAGGAGAGCAGTTCTAAATTGGTAAGTAACAAGCTGCAGCAGACTTTTTAATAGGGGCTCTTGTGACTAGCAGCCATGAGATCACTATCCCAGCCCGTTTTCCTTCCAGCCAACTCTCCAATTTGAACTTAGAGTAGGTGAGGAGTGAACAATTCAATGGAGGAGACATGGAAAGCAGGTAGATACTGTATATCATGTCAATGCTGGCAGCTGAAAGGGTTAAAGGTAATACTCTGCTGGCACTGAAAGTGTTAATGGCAATACTATGGGAAAGTGCTTGCACTGAAAGTATTAATGGCAGGCAATACTCTGGGAAAGTGCTGGCACTAAGGTGTTAATACGAATATTCTTGGAGAGCTAGGCCACACTACTGCGCTTTTAAGCATGATCTGATCATGGTTGCAATCCGATTGCACTTTTAAAAGCGCACAGTAGTGTTGGCCTATAGGGGTGGCCACATAACCTCCGTTGGTGTCCGCTCTGCTGCATTCCGCTTATCAGAGCACATGCAATCACCATTTTTTGTGATCTGCAAGCGGTCATCATGGATTGGTATAATTGTCAAAGTCAACACAACAAAGAGTACAAAACAATAAAAGAAGAACAACAGTTAAAACACACACACAGGACATTCAATTTCTCACAAAATCCTTGAAATTCACTTCCTTGGGATGTTCTTAACAGTAAATTTGATATAATTGTCTGTTGGGTGACACAAACATGCCAAGACTGCTGAGCAATGTGTTTCTGTGCATGCTGTGCTCACAATTTCCATAATAGATCTAAAGCTAGGTACACACACTACAGATTTTTGAAAGATGACAGACAGGATCTACAAGATTCTGTCTGACATCTTTCAAGATCTGCATACACACAGTCCCGAGCGTTCTCCCTATAGGAGAATGCTCAAGACTCTGTGTTTCCCTCGGACGTGGCAGACCCCTCTATAGGGAGTATAGGGAAATTTTTTTCCCGAATGACCGCTCGGCCGACGGGAATGTTCAACTGGTGTGCGCTCGTTCAGGAAAACCGCTACACACACTAGCTGTAAAGCCCTGATACCGTCAGATCCGACAGTATCGGGGCTTTATCGCTAGTGTGTATACCTACCTAAAATTGTAATACATGCGATCCACACAAAAATATAAAGTACCAGAACACAGTGCAGCCATGTTGGTGTTGGTCTCAAAACGCAATCCGAATCGCGATCAGGTGTACTGTACTATTTTCAAAATATTTTGAAATGGTGCAGTCCTCTAAAAATAAGTGCATGCATGCTAACCTGAAATCACATTAGGTAACAAAGGGTTTACCCTGATTAAAACAATAGAAGGGGATATAAAATCTCCCATTTGTAATTTAAGTTTCCAACTCACTGAATATCATTTAAAAAGAATGGCTTAAAGGGCATGTCCACCTCATTTACAAAGTTTTGCCGTAGTGTAGGGCTCCCTCCCCTAGCCCCAATGTTCAGTCCCAGCCTTCTGCTTGCATGAAACTGCAAGCAGGGGGCCAGACCGGCAGCCGTGTCTGTGATTGGCTGAGAGGCAGCAAATCAGGCAGCAAATCACGGACGCGGCTTCAGGCTATCCAGAATGCCAGGGGAAAGAGGTAATATAAGTAGAGTTCGGGGGAGTTTCTGCAAAAAGTACTATGGCGGTTGGGGCTGGGGAGGGAGCCCTACACTACAGCAATGGGGTTTTTTACTAGGGGGAGAGAGAGGAAAATGTGTGGGAGAGGGAGGGGAGGCTGCAGTGCGCATGGCAAAATTATCCTGGCAAAATTCTCTCTTCTATATGGACTCTGCCAGGCTCCTGGTGGTCAGTTTTTGGGACTTTGGAGGGGCATTACAGGAGAACCATTTGGAGCTGGGATGTAATTTAAGGATTTTATTACACTACACAGTGGGGCCAGTAGTGGGTTAAATTCTAGTTTTGGGGGTGGATATGCCCTTTAAGTATCTTTTATTTTACAGCTGTGATAAGATTCATATGAAGATTGTACAATTAGATTGCAAAGTGTATTGACAACTTGGCTTTTCTTGTCATTGCCACTTTATGTTTCTCCTATCTAAAACAACTAATGTATGTACATTATAACATTTTGACTACATTCCATTTTTTCAGCTGGATATTTATTACATTTTTTTACCATGGCTTTTATAACCCAAGGGAGTTATGGTTTATTTTTACATACAATAAAGCAAAGATTATCTGCACTCTAGCATCTTCTGATTATAAAATGCATTCTGTTCATTGCCTTTCTCAACCACAATGCTTCTAATTCCAACACAAATAGGCAGAAATACTGTATCTTGCTGCTGCCACTATAAGCACTGAAAACACACAGCCTGATGATTTCTGATGATGGCTGATTTTATCACTGTGTAGTTAAGTTGGGCTCGGAGCATATATCTGTCTGTAAGCAGGAATGATATGAAAAGCCTCTCTTCCAATGAAAATCAACAGCATCAAGTCATGCTAGCCAATAGAACAGCAAGAACCTTAGGATTTAAAACAGATTTGCAGATGCACTGTCTGTGTGTTTCCGACAGGAAGAATGCTTCTTAAATGCAAGATGTTTCTTCTCCTTTTGTGTACTGGCAGCAAGGTTTAGGCTCACAAGGCGGACGTATCAGATAAAGTCAGTGGTTGCCACACCGACGGTTTATCAGCTGCATAATAAATGACGGTGAGAATCATGTTAGGCATGCTCACCTAACCTAACTTGAATCATGCGTGAGGGGAGCTATTGGAATTCAAATAGACTTTCTTGTTCCCAGCAGTCGGCAGTAATAGAATGCTTTGTGGAAGATGACAGATGCAGGGAAAAGATGCTGTTTTGCACTATCTTGATTTGTTACAGCAGCCAACTTATTGGCATGATGGAGTGACAAGCAAAAAGCAGCTGGCATGGAAGGTAGGATTAACATAGCCATCATACTATTGTGAATGCAATAAGAAACTGTCTGTAGAAAAGGGCATGTTAAACTGATGCAGACTGGTAGCAGAAAGTGTGGAGCTAATTCTAATTAGAAACTCCTCAATCTATTACAATAGTGCTCCCCCCCCCTTCCTTCTTTTCCCTAACGCCTTGCACTGTTGTTTGTGATCTCCCACAGGAAAATGATGTATGTTAATATTTGTAAGTTGAGAAGTCAGCATGAAAGTACAGTTTGTGTAACTGCAGGAAGACAGCAATTATCAACAGAAAATCTATTGCATGCAACACGGACAGGGAAATCCAATGCCCTGCTATCAGTCATATCCAGTCATGTTCTCCAATCTATTCATATGCTTCGGTCAAACTTCTGCTGGGAATCGAGCAGTTTCCTCATTTCTGCAATTTAACTACATTTTATAATATCGCTGAGAGTTTCCTCCATTATCCATTTTGACTTTATACAGCGATATGTTTAGTTAGCTAGTGCTGCTGTTATGCATAAAAAACACACACATTAACATCCTGCAGGGTTATCCAGCAACTCTAGCATCTGTTCCAGCTATTGAACTGTATTCATGTTTGGCCAACTTGATGTATACCCAGCTGCTCTGTCATTTCTCACTTGATTAGCGTTCTTGATTTCTGTGCATTAGCTTCTACTAAACACAGACCTGAAGGCTGTTAATAAAACCTGACAGCAATGACTACGTTACATTCAGATCGTCCCTTTCTTTCATTTTACAAACTCATGGCTGATTGGGGTTTTTTTTTTGTTGTTAAGCTGAGAGATAAAATAAAAAATAAAATAAAAAGACATTGATTTGCTTTGTTACTATATCTGTTTCTGATAAGATGTTGTTCAATCTCTGTTAAATCTCTGTTTATTTACTAGAAAGCTTATTTCTTCTTATTTGAACAGGCACTTGTGTTGTTTCTCAACAGGTGATTATTATGGTAATATGAGCCCTTCCTTTTAATGAAAAAGGGATCTGGCAGTGCAACAAGTGTATATTTCAGATAGTGAACTTTCATGGTTATTTAGGATGTTTCTATCAGCGGCAGCTCAGTTGATATAAATGGAAGCAGGCCTAAGAGACCACAGGTTACATTGCAAGTCTGTATACAGTATTGTCACTGTAGGATGTTTGATTTCTTTATGATCAATATTCAGCATTGCTTATTGTCACTGTTTTCTCACGCTTTCAGAGAGATTTAATAAAAGTTCTTATCATTAAAAATGGTGCTTATTTTGCCCCAACCAATCAGATGTTAGCTTTCAAATGTTAAATAGGATCTGATTGGTTGGTGCAAAATTAGCCCCATTTTTAACTTTTAGTACTTTTATTGAATTACCCTGTTTGTGTTATAAAGCAAAGTAAGAAAAGAGAATAATGCATAATACAACTATATCTTTCTTATAGTTTTGCTCCACTCAAAATGTTCCCACGTGTGTTTGCATCAATGCCATCTACATATGCTTTTCCAAGTAATTTGTTAGTCTTTCAATGATTATTCTTTGAAAGCATCTAAAGAGACACAGAGACACCTGAGTCAAATACTAATTTGTTTATGCAGTGATAAGAATTGTGGACATGGAAATTGAGTTCAGCCTATTTCTGAATAATGTTGTAGTCTAGTGTGTTAAACACATTTTCACTTCCAATTCAGATCACTAAACCTTATCTGCATTAGATCTGCTGACCCAGAAAATGTCATGTTTGACAGTTTTTAAGTAGCTTGCTTTTTTTCCATTTTACAGGTTCAAGTAAACCACTAGAGGTTGCTAGCTGCCTTTTTCCTATATACGTTTAAATGAACAGAATAAACAATTGAGGAACCCTTGTCCTACCATAACATAAACCCATTAATTACATTACAATGATATTGGTAGTACAATTAATAAAGATAAACTTCTCTGTATGCTAGTTTTATCATGCTATTTGTAGTAGAAGGCTTTAGGTTAAAATGATGTGCCTTCTACATGCATTGAAATGATCTGTCATTTTTAAACTTTGTCGGCCTTAATTATTTTGTGTTAAGCTACCTCAAAACTTATCATATACACTGCGACATTGCATACCATCGGGCCTAGACAGGGCTGTCATTTGGGCCGCCTTTCTCTATATACTTTTACTTTACAGGTTGTAATACTAAAGCCGGCCCTGTGATGTTTATTGGGCCCTAGACTGGTGCATAGGTTGCCTTTACTAAGTTAATCAGTAAACTAGCAGTTTGCTTAATTCTCTGATTTGCGGTCGTGTTTGAAGGAATGTTAGTCACTGATATGGTGTTCACTGATGCTGGTCCAGACCCTTTTGCTGCTGCTGCTGCTGCTGTGCATAGCCTCTTCTGTTACTGTCATGCAGGGAGCAATGAACAATACTATTTTTTTTTTTTGTCCTGGTTGATGCTAAAAATTCATATTCCAGAATCCCTTACCAGACAGTCATTTAATTAGTATAAAATTTACATCATTCTGTGCAGCAATGCATATTGCTGGGAGCTGTAGTCCACCCATCAAACAAAATAGGGTGTTGTTGTGACATTGATTTCTACCATAAAAAATGCACCTTCTATATCACTTAACTACAGCTAAAAGCATTTCTTACTGGAAAAAGTCACTAAAGCTAGGTAAACACTTAAAGGGAAGATCATTACCAAAATCGCACTTGGTCACTGACGGCCCCTGTCCTAAAGTATAGGAGGCTGGCTGCTGCTATAGGGAGTGTGGCAGTCCCAAATGATCTTCCTATAGGCAGAACGTTCAGGACCGTGTGTAGCAGAGTTTCTCTCTGCCATCTTTCAAACATTGTTATAGTGTGTAGCCAGCTTAAACAGATATAAAAACTGGATGTTTCAGGGCATCAATAAATATGATCTATCTGAATCTAACCTCTTGGTTAAAAGCAGGATCAAGTAATTTTGCTTTAAACATATTAAAGTTGATCATTAAATTAACATAGGGTTGACAAATTGTACAAATTAGTATAGACACTTTTGAAACCAGATGACCCAACATGCATTACATAAGTGACTTTTAATTTGATATAGTTTATAAATGAGGGTAATGTTAGCACATACCATATTCTGCATATAGTACGTTATTTCTAGTCTTCAAGCCTAAAGCCTTCAAAGCCTTTTTTTCCCCTACTGTATTTCAACCTAAAAATGTAAAAATGTATATATGTAAATGTGGATCAAACTAGATATTGCTATAAATTAACTTTTTCTGACTGGACTTAAACATTTTGCCTGTGCATAACTAATAGATTTGCATAAAACCAGTCATCCCCCAATGGTCATTGTACTTCTTGGTAACATCTAAAATATCCTTTTATATATATATATATATAATATATATATATATATATATTATATATATTTTTTTTTTTTTTTTAAAAGAGTATTATTTGTGCAGCAAAAAGTCTAGGGGCGAGGAAAATGTAATGAAGGTACCTAACTACTAGTGTGAATTCAACAATTTATTAGTGAAAACAACAAACAACACTTCGGAACGATATGTCCCTTCCTCAGTTATCCTTCCTCAGTTATCCTTCCTCAGTTATCCTTCCTCAGTTATGAGGAAGGGACATAGCATTCCCAAAACTTTGTTGTTTTCACTAATAAATTGTTGAACTCACACTTGTAGTGTGCTCCTCCACTAATTTGGATTATCTAAGCCTGTGGAGTAGAGGGCTGGAGGATTGCACCTACCTATTGTCTGGCAAACAGCCAATAGCAGTGTGCTAGAGTGTTCCTGAACTGTAATGAAGGTACTTTAACATTGGGGTGGCCTTTAAATGAGGGCATACTTTAAATGTTGGAGTGCGCTTAGCTCATTACTATCCACAATAACCCTTTAAGGAATCCCTCCCCTGGAAATCCTGAACTTCCCCTGCAATCCCATATTGGTAATATTTTTGCAATGAAAAATTATAATTTTAGAGTGTGGTTAAAACTGTCAGTACTTACAGTCTACCTATCTGATAGATAATTCACACTGTCCTCTAAAGCACACAATTCTGTACTACACCAAATCCTAACTTGAAATGGATATTAGGAGGAGGGTGCGATTTTAGGTATAATTAAGACTCTTATCACACCATTGGTGGGCCCTATTATAATGTTTGTGTGATTGACCAGATGTAAGCATTTGCAAAGATATCTTGCATTATAAACAAACTTTATATACAAAGGACATTCACAAAATAAATGCATTGGTAAGACAGTGGACCAGAAGCATAACCTATAAACCAATTGTCTTTCCACCATAATACTGACCAAAACAATTTCGATAGGTATAGCCGAATGACACTCTCTTGAGAGTATATTTTCCTCATCATCATACATTCTTTGCGAATCGATGATTAAAGGGCAGAAAAATACGTTATTTTAAATTGGCCATAACTGGAAACAATAATTCTTCCCAACCACCACTGTGTCATTTTCTTGTTGATTATTTCTTTAGATATCCAATCTAAAACGTCTTATATTTTAGCTGTCAATCAAGTTCCATGCTCTCAAAAACTATTCTTCTGTGAGTAGTTTTACTGTAGCTGGAATGGTGATAGAGATTTGACAGTTGGAATGCTGTATGCTGTGTGCAGGCTTTACAGTTGGTTTGTGGGGAACAAAAGGTCAGGTCAGATGGAAGTGGGAGTGGTTAAAAGAGGGAGGGGGGATACTGATCCTAAACAACATGTGTGCTGGATTGAAGGCATGCAGCAACACAGGCAAATCAGAGTAAGTACTACTTACATTTATTCAATTATAGATTAAGATGCGGCAAAGCACTTTTTCGGTAATTTTAAGCATACAAATTGCAAGGTTTATCTACTCTATAGCCTTGGATATTAAATACTAAAAGAAAGGTTTGGCCTAAATAATTTTTTCTCTAATAGCCCAGAAATAGCTTATTAAAATAATGTTTCTGTTGCCTAAGTAATTCCTAATCAGAATCCATCAGTTAAGTGTAACAGGTGTTTTCTACTTGTTCCTGTCTCCACTGTACTGTAATTAAAAGATCAGATTGTATGTTCTAAAACATCATATTAATGAATATATGAAAACTATCTTGAAAGGACATTCTTATTAGGTTTAATCTGTGGTCAAAATTATTTAAAATAAAAGATTTAATAATTTATATAAAAACTGAAACTCACTCTACATGCTTCTTTTTTTGATAGTAACAGATGACTAAAAGACCCACAGTAATTACTTTGCTGTCTGGGCATAAAACATGAATAATAATATGACAAAGATCCCAAGACAGCAACAAAATACCCTGAAAATGAGCATTGACAGGCTCATTGCGCACATAATACTTCACAAATGGGTAGACAGTCCATTTTTGACACACAGTAATGCCTGATAAAATAAATGAGAAGTTGTTTTTTTAATACTTGACACATGTATATGTAGAAGAAGAATAGTCATAAATTATATTTACAGTTGCTTTCAAAATCCACTTTAGCAGACTGGATTGAAGTATGTGTCCGTTGTCTGATCCATCGAAATCAGCAAGCTACCCTCACAGTTTTAATAGAAAGTATATTAAATACAGAGATTGAATTTTATACTATAAACTGTATATATATGGACATGCTTTAGATGAATTTCTTCAACCCATGGTTTGCAATTCTCAACGTCTGCCAATTATACTGAAAATGATGGTGTAATTTAATTTGCTGACATCAAATATTTCCTCCAAACCTTTGGGGAGTTTCTAGATGGGTACACCACATAATTAATACATCAATGAATGTTTTGTAATGAGTAAATGAAGAAATTAAGGATTAAATGAAACATTGAAATGAGCCAATGCCACCTAAATTAGACATGATGTATTTTTTTCTTTACATTTGCATTAGAAAATACAGATTAGAAAACTCAAATGCCCCTAAAACTGTTGGCCATGTTAACGCACTTAACCCAAAACATTGAAACTGTTCTTTAGAGATGTTTTCTCATTTCCATTATATAGTTACAGTAGGGTATTATAAAAGGTTTTGATTTAAAGAGAACTGTGGTCCAAAAATGACTTTAGGTAAATTGATAGGAATTGCTCTCCTGAGAGTTTTTGCAATTTATTTCCATTGTTTATTTTTTTTAGTTTTGAAGATATTTACATTTTTGTGTGTGATATGGCAGCAGCATCACTAGGTCCCCTGCACTTCATGCTTCCTGCTCTGAAACCATGTCAGTCAATCTGCCCTGTGTCTCCTCCCCTTTGCAGCCCCCCTGGTCCCTCCCACTCATGGACCCCATGGTCCCTCCAGTTGCAGGCCCCCCTTGGCCCATTCCTTTACAGACCCCTTGGCCCGACCCACCCCACGGTTGCCTGAGCCCCGCCACTTGTAGTGCCTAAGCCCACCCACTCGCAGGGCCATGGCACCTGCGAGTGGGCAGGCCATGGCACCCACAAGTGGTGTAAAGTAGTCATAAAACAACTTACTGCATATACTCAAGTACAGGCTGGCCTGAGTATAAGCAGAAGTACCTATTTTTCAGTAGTAGTAGTTCAATGTTATGGTACCTTACCTGGGCAGTCTTCATCCGGTAAGTACTTCAGTATTGGCTTAGTGTGAAATCCGGCGTCCGCTTGCTCCGCATCTGCCCGCCTTACATCACTATTAAGGCAACAGGAAGTGAGACAGGCGCCGAGTAGGGACGTCCGCCACTAGATGCGGCAACCGGATTTCCCTCTGAGGCTTATTTATATACCCTATATACTCGAGTATAAGCTGAGGTGCAATTTTCAGGCTATTTTTAAAGCCTGAAAACCTCAGCTTATACTCGAGTATTAGGGTATATAAATAAGTCAAACAAATTAATTTTAAGGGTTTCTAGATTTTTTACAGAAACAAAAAATTTCTTTACATTTATTTTCTGTACTCGCCATACTGGAATTTAATTAAAAACCTCACTAATGTGATTATAATTACACATACTCAGACATTTCGGATTTTTTTGTTAACCTATTGAGAATTTTATTAAATTTGTTGAAACTATCCAGCCACATGTCCTAAATTAACCAATGACAGATACGTTTCCCAGTGCCAACCCCCTGGGTATAAAAGGCAGTTCGACAGAAGCCTCGTGAAGTCTTACCCTTTCACCCGCTTTTCCCTATATGATGCAAACTGTGGAAGAAAGGGGCCAATGTGGTGTGGGGTATCTTCAGAGGGGCCAAGTCTGCCTGAGTCCTCAATAATGCTAGAAAACTGCATTGAGCCTACTCAGTGGTGCTGATGCTATTAAGTGGTACCCATTGTCTGCTTTCCCCCATATGATGCAAATTGCAAAAATTAAGATTAAAAGATAAATACATGTACTTTTAAGAAAAAAAACAGTATTTTTCCATCCTAATGACCTTAACCTGCCCATTCAGCATTTTGTCTGTGTATAAATAAATGCTTCCGAAATACTGATTTCTTGTTTGCAGGACCCCTAATAGAGGTCGCTATGGTCTAGCCTTGACCCATCCAACAGTCAATCTGTAGAAATTACTGGTACCAAGGTAGTGTGCATTCTGGGAAGAAGGTGGACCATTACAGAACCTGAAATGGCAGCTCACTAATGTCAACACACAGCAGGGGTATTATTGAATCTGATTTGGAAGATCAAAGAATGGAAGAGAATATGTATTATAACTAGGTATGCACAGAATTTTTTTAAAAACAATGATATTTTTCACTGAACTTCACAATCGTGCTGGGCATGATTTCTCTTGTATAATAATGAGCACTTATTTTTAAGAGATTCAAAAACAGATTCAGAGACAGATGCTTTTAACTATTTTATCCCCTTTGAGATTAAAGGGTAATTCTTTCAAACTAGTAAGGATTATATAAAAAGCCTTTCATCACACCTTCAAAGTAAATGATAACAATTTGTGAGAAGTTATTGCTGGCAAGGTCCATGTTTGAACACATCCTGTTTTCCAGCTTTTAGTCAAGTCATGTGACCAGCCTCAGTCCGAATTACTGAGCATGCTTTTCCCCCCCGGGGTGGATGGGCAGGCAAAGGTCAGGTGATGTCACTCAACCTACTTGAAGCAGGAAGTTTGAACATTCACCCCAATGTAATGTCTTACAGGCTCCAGCCAAAGAATGGATTTTCAGCTCATTTTAAAAAAAAATAATGCAGGCTTTCAATTAACCCTAACTTGTTTTGAGACCACAGTTACCCTTTAAAGGACAACTATACTGCTAAAACACACACATGATCAGCAGAGAGTTGAATAGATATAAAGCAAAACCCACCCACTCTTGTGTTCCTGTGTTATGTCAGAAAGTAGATTTCCTGCCTTTCTCTTTCTGTCCCCTATCTGTCGCCAACAAAAATAAGAATGTGCCATTTGATTGGTCAGGAAGCATGCAGCTTTGCTGAACTCTGTCAGCCTTTCTTATCTACAACATGCTAATAGTGTGATTTACTTTCTACCCAGAGCTTCCAGAGTTCCTTGGCTGTAATGAGCTGTAGAAATTCTCTACATTCTTGTATTTTTTTTCTTTTTTAAAAAAGGCAGAGGAAAGGTTGGGGAACTTAGGACAACATACATATACATTTTCCATTTTGTGAATGTAATTGTCCTTTAATGGGTCCGATTTGTTTGTTCGAAATTCCAAAATTGGACTGGATTTTTGGAAGTTTGTCCTTCTATAGTTATAATAAAACTTAAATAATTTAATTAGTGCACACCCATTAGAACAGACATGGATTTGCATTAAAAAAAAAAGAGAACTCTTATTCCCACCTCCCTGTGAATAATAGGATGCTCAGGGGACCTGGAACTTACTGTACCGCCGCTCCACTTGCAAGCTGCTCCTGCGATGACAGCCGCAATGTCCAATTGCGCACCTATCTTTTGTATTGGCGTCAGTGCAGGAGCAGCTTGCAAGTGGAGCAGTGGTACAGTAAGGTTTCCCAGTGTCCCCTGAGCATACTATTATTCACAGGGAGGTGGGAATAAGCATTCTCACCTCCCCGTGAATAATAGAAACGGATGGAATATACTTAGAAAAATAAAATTATGTAGTTTAGAGTTCCTTTAAATACAGAGTCCATTGAATATTTTATGTGGCAAAAAAGTACTTCTAGTGTAAAAAAAAAAAGATGTAAACCGAAGATATATTATATATATATATATATATATATCTATATATATTATATATATTTATATATAAAATTCATACACACAAGGAATCTCTTCCATCTTCTATTTATAAATTCATACATTAAAATAAATACTTAAATAGCTAAATGAAAAGAGCATAAATTCTGTGTCTACATATAGAATGCTAGTGTACAGTTAATGCCAGAGGCTATATTATGCCTCATTTGTCTAACATTTCCTGCTGCTTTGACATTCACATTACATTTACATACAAATACTAATATATTGAGGTAATCTATCTGTTGCTACAGTATGTTTCATACAATCCAAAGTCATTTTTCACTGGGTTATAATATATTAGGGATTGAATGAAATGACTAGGATATTTTCACACTTGTTCATTTGCCTTTTAACAATATTAATACAGGGCGATTAAAAATTCTTAAAAATTATTGCACTGGCACTTTGTTTCTCTTTTAATCCTCTATGACCTTTTTTTTTAACTTTTACTGTCTGTATAAAAACTTTCTTTTTCATTCTGCCAATGCATTATGCTCTGAAAGTTATTCTTTTCACTCTTAAAGCCGTTATGTCTTTTGAATTTCATTTCTTGTTGACATTTAACAAAGAGAAACTATTAATGCATCATCACCAGCAAATATCACCATAATCTTAAAGCTGCAAAGGCTTTACAATATATTATTTCACATCTAGCATGTGTAGACTTTTAGAGGTGAAAATGAATTGACAAATACCAGCCACTTCGCATAGCATTTTCAGGCAGCAGTGCTCTTGTCTAGCAAGTTACATGGATTTGATGTAGGATTAAGAACACAAAATGATATGATGCATTTGAAAATCCACCAATGCAATATTAATACTGCCAACAGAAACACAGATGATCAAATCATGTGATGAATAATTGTTTCTGCTGTCATTTCTACAAAACAATGAGACACATTCAGACTCATTTATCCAGAGCCACCGGGCAGTTTCATGGAGGTAAAGTCCCGATTACTGATTTAATATCGGTTAGCGAGACTTAAACTCCATCTAAGTGCCAGATTCTTGCAACTTGCTTATTAAGTTTCAATTTGTATAGAATTTTCTTCTCACATTGATAAAATGCATTTCTTCTGTCTCCCATGAAATACAAAAGGATATTTTCCAGAGCTCATCATATTCTCAGAGGTGTTGTAATCAAAATCATTGCACCTGAAAAATAACATCAATATGTGTGTCAGTCGCATTACCAATGATTACATATTTTTCAAATGTCAATTTTTTGATAGGTTACAATACAACATTACCAGTGCTATGATTTGTGCTGCAGATAAAACCACTGAAGTCTGAACTGTACAACTTATGACTGAAACATCTTATTGAAGTGTTTGACCTCTTATTTGCAGCAGTCTGAAAAGCTCAATTTCCTATTCTTCTATTCAAAAATCAGTGCTACCCTATTAATAGAAGACAAGCAGATATTTATAATGATCTCTCTATGCAGTGAGTGAAAAGCTAGTAGCTAGTGTCTCATGTGTTGAATATTGATTTGTCCGACAAAACATTCTACTCTTTTTTTCTTCCTATAACAAACTTTTATTAAATAGTGAATCTGACTTTATAAATGAATTAGTTCTTAAACAAGAAGCCCAAAGCTAGTCCATGACTCACTCGAATTCCTTGACAAGGTGTTTCTATAGAAATAGTATGAATAGAAGCAGTACACCTTCGCTTGCATAGGGATGCTCAGTATTAAATAGACCCTGATGCTATTTATAGTCTACTAGCCAAGTACATTTATTCTACAAAAAAAAAAGAAAAAAGTAGATGTGGAATTTTCCAAAATAATTAAGCAAAAATACAAATGTTGAAATGTCTTGGCAGCATAGTATTAGTGCTGGCACAGCTTTAAATGTGGAATAGTTCTAGTATAGACTTTGTCTTTCTCAAGGAACGAATACACAAAATTCTCCAGGGTTGCAGGTTAATTGCCCTTTTCTACTTCCAATTTTCCTAAGCTGATTATATGTGCAGATTGTTTGTAAAACAATGCAGAACTACTTATCTTTGCTTGTTGGCTTGTTTCCTTTCTTGGATTTTTTTTTTTGGTCCTTAGGTTCAATTCAGTTTTGCTTTTATGGTCTTGCTAATATATGCAATTACATACAGGATGTGGAAGAATGTTTTGTAATGTTCAGGTTTCTTCAATGACATGTTTTACAATTTACCGTAGAAGATAAAAAAGAAAAAAAAAAACATTTGGCAACAAACCTAATTTATAATATTTCTAACAGCCCAGAGCTGTCATATCAGTTTTCTACTATAAATCAGAAATCTTCATGTATGTATGGTTGTATGCATGTGCTCACCGCAGAGCCACATCCGAGAATGAATCCACATAACGGCAACGCCCTCTGAAAGGGCCGACACCCGTGAAGTCCAGTTTGACCAATAAAAAGCCTGCACGTCATTTGCAGAGTGTGATTCCCAATTCAGTAACTCAGATGAAAGGCCTGGGTTCTATGTGCTGCCCGACTTTAACAACTCAGACACAGAGTCCACTTCAGTGACGCAACAACAGCTAATGTACAGCTACACAACTCAGAGAGCTGCACACACAGAATAACAGCTTCTAAACAGAGGGAACCAGACATTAACCTTAAGGTCTGTAAACACATTACAATTTGCAGTTCAAATATAAACCCTGGAAAGACTGTGTTACTATCGGTGATAAGAACCACATTTATATACAAATATAACCCGGAAAGACTGTGTTACTATGTGTAATATGAATGACATTATATACAATACTAAACCCTGGAAAGATTGTTACTATTGGTGATATGAATCACATTTATATACAAATATAAGCCCTGGAAAGACTATTTCCACATCGCTGGGCAAATATATGGAGTTAAAGTCGCGCTAACTGGTTCACTACCGAACCGGTTTCACATTTGTTATTGTCCGCTAAGAAATTTAAAGCAGAGCCTTCTGGAATGTGACCACACCCCACTGATATTGCTCTCATGGCCACACCCCCAAACATCACGGTCAGGCTCATACCCCAACCATCATGGCTGTTGGATCCTTGAGATGTAGCCTTAAACTAATTTGTTAAAGAGAAATGCAAGGCCTAAAGATTTTTCAAAGTTTATTAAGTAGAAGAAATAAAGATAAAGGTAACAAAGAAATGGTAACGCTCCAAGATGTTATAGCGTCTAGCTAATAGGAAGTTACAAAGAGTAAAAAGAACCCTCCCTGAGTGGGCCTTTTGGGGGCTTCCTTATAACCAAATTGGACACATTCACTCTCATTCATAACTCAAACTCCACCTCTACTTAGGATAGTCACAACCCTGAAGAAAGTCCCAGCAAATCAAGTCGTGTTATACTAGACTCCTCCTAGTACCATACTTTGTACCATCCTGTAGGGGTCAGTATACGTCCAGGAATGGAAGTTGATTCACCTGAGGTGGCAGTATTATTTCCCAATAAATGTTGGACCATACTCGTTTGACTGCTTCCAGGCGGAGAAAGCCATCCATGGTACTTTCATTCATATGGATAATCACTATTGTAAAGTCCATTTGTCGCTCCACAGGTGTGGTTCCCTTTTGTTTGAGTTGCTTTGAACATGTATGGTGCATCCTTTTATACTCTGGACCTATGTTGTAGCTCCTTTGAAGATTGCATGTTGATTACTTGTGGGTATTTAACAATCAGTGTTGTAAAATACATTTGTTCGCTCCAACATGTGTGATTCTAGCTGCTTTAAGATTGCATGTTGATTAAATCTGTCTTGCTTGTGAAGGTTCTCATTCATCCAGGTCATGGTATATATGTTTATTCAATTAGATCAACTGGACTTGAAATGTAGGTTCTTGAAGACGTTTCGTCTTAGAGGTGTGTAAGGAAGGCCCATTTATGTGAAAAATACAGAAACCAGCCTAAATAGAGGTGGGGGGGTTCGACACCACTGTCTGCCATGTACAATGCGTTTTTAACACACTTACCTGGGCGTTCCTATAACACCTCTTAGCCACTATCAATCACACCCTTAAACCTGGCTGTGTATATCTATTGGGATTTTCCAGGGTCCATAATTGCCACAGATGTCTTGTACAAGTCATTCTGAATGAGAAAGCCGTCGGATGACTAGCGAACGTCTTCAAGAAACACATTTCAAGTCCAGTTGATCTAATTGAATACAACAGATATAATCTTGTTTCTCTTGGTTGGGTAGACCAATGATGTTTCACTTCAGGCTTATGTTGCTAAGCCTATTTATCTACCACAAGGCCATGTGAACAATATGAATATACAATGGCCAATCCCCCAAAGATAACTGCCAGTATTGCAACAATCCCCAAATGTTGTGACCACGCTACCAGATATTGTGTCATCCCCCCAAAAAAACCAAAACATTATGGCCCGCCCCCATACATCCTGGCCACACCCCAAACACCCAGGTCTGTTCCCAAATCCCACCCACATACACAAACATCCTGTTCATGTCCCCAAACATCAACATGCACACCCCAAACACTACACCCACACCTTAAGTGGCACGCCCATGCTTTGGCCAACACCCATGCTTTGAAACAGCTTGGCCGTGCCCCCAAATATCGCGACCACCAAATGTCATGTCTAAGCCTCCTGGACACACAAACATCACAGACACGACCCAGACTGTCCCCCCTAGAATGCCAGGCCCCCACCCACCACATTATCGCAGACATGCCCCATCCACCTATTCAAACTGGGACGGTGGGGGAATGGACTACACAGGAATTACCTGCATATCTGGACTTAGAAACAGACACACACGCCCACATGTCACACACTTAATAAGCTTAATAAAATTCTGTGTTAAAATAACCTTTGCTCCCAGATATTTACAACTAAAAGAACCAAGACATCATGGCACTTTTAACTTGGACCAGAAACTAACTTTATTGATTGGGACTAATAGTCAATTAAAGTGGTCCTTGATTAAGGATAAAGTGTTAAAGAGCAAACAAGTGACATACTAACAAATGTGCAAAAAATTAAGCACGCTTATAAAACACACAACATTCAGACAGCGCAACAGAATGAAGCCCGGCTTTAACAACACAGACAAAGAGCAGCACGTCACACGCTTCAGAGGCACTGACGCCTGTCAGCACTCAAGTACTGCGATTTCTGTGCAATCAACAGTTTTGTTAAAATGCAAATTCCATGTAGCATGTTCATGATAGGCTCACCACAACATTTGTATATTTAGCTCCAAGAGGAAAAACTGATAACGTTGTATATAAGGTTTTGCAAAAAACATGTGCCATACATCCCTCAAGCAATGTCACCTCCTCAACTCATACTTATAAAATACAAGACTTACATTACCAACTTTTTCCTCCTGCTCTCCCATCTAAGCCAAACACACACATGCACATAAAAAATACTTTACCCACAAGTGTACATGGGTAACACGGGCAACAAGTGTACAACTGCTAGTTTTTTATAAAGCTAACATGGATGCCTCACAGCGTTATGTCCTTGGTTAAAATCCTCCTTCAGCAACATCGAAAGGAGTTTGTATGTTTCCCTGTGATAACGTGGGATTACAAGTCATAGAGACATACTGATTATGTGTGTGAGACAAAATGCTAAGATGGTAAGCTCATAGGGGCAGATTAAATAAAAATACAATTTGTTAGCAATATTTCACTTTGGCTGGTACTGGTATTTTAAATATATGATTTGTATTAGATTCACATCCAAAAGAAACAACATATTCACATGAATCAGCAAGATAGGAAAGGAAATGACAGCAAAACAGACCTGATTGAAATTTTTCAATTGAAAGTAAACATTTGAAAAAAATAATAAAATAAGAAAAATGGAGCAGAGAAAAGAGCAGATTAAAATTTATGCCAAAACCTTTAGCTACATGTTTTGATTCCAACTGGACGTTTCTCAAGCATCAATATTGAATTGGTTATGACTTTAACCCCTCTTTCCTACACTGCATTTGTTGGTGAATCGGGCGAAGTCTTGAGAAGATGCATCTTTTTAAATTAGGTTGAATAATTTTGTTCCAGAGTATATAATAAACCATAAAGAAGGAGCTGGGGGCCATCAGCCATCAGGGCACATTAAATAGTTGCAATATCAAATTGTTGTCTAAGAATAGCTTCTTTGGGCAAGTTATGTGGTAGCAGAAAAATTTTTACAATAAAACATTGATGCATATTATTTATAAAGGTGCATTATCTGCCGCTAACCACAAAATTGTACTAATAAGTGTAATTTTTTAAAGCAGCAAAAACGGTAGTAAAAAGTCATAACAGCCATGATTGCCATATTGCCTTTAAATAAGGCCGTTGTACTAACATTTCAAATGCCAAGTCTGAAGGTGGACAAAACCGGCTAAGTGTGGGTGGAGTGCGAGGGTCTGGAAAGGGGGCGAGTTCCACTAGTGAGCTGCGGGACCCCCAACAAAGACCCTTATAGGGCTGCAAAGGCACTTATCAGTGCCATAGGAGGGGGGTCCTGGTTTCGAGCTGCAGGACCCCATAAGCTCCAAAAGTCACTTCTCATTGCGCAAAGGCACTTGTAAGTGCCAGGGGGGGGTCTTGCCTGTGAAGATGGAATGAGGGGATTTTCTCTTTTTACCGTGATACAGGAACTAACGCAATGAAAACAGCAAGGTGTGCAAGTGACATTGCTTATTCATTGCGTTATGTCCTATCACTGTGAAAAGAGCATTGCAGCGATACTTTTCACAGCAAAAACAATCGCCTTCTTAAAGGGTATGTCCACCCTTAAATGTAATTTTTAATATGCTGTCCCCATGTCCCAGCCCCAACCGCGTAATTTTTATTTCAGAAAGCCCCCAACTCTTACTTACCTCTCCTCTTTCCTCCGCTGCGCCCGGCCTTCTGCTTGCAAGAAAATACAAGCAGAGGGGCGGGACCGGCAGTCGCGTTCTGTGATTGGCTGAGCGGCAGCCAATACGGGCCGGCTGCCGGTCATTCAGTGCAGCGGAGGAAAGAGAGAGGTGAGTAAGAGAGTTGGGGGAGCTTTTTGAAATAAAAAATATGCGGTGGTGGGGCTGGGAGACATGGGGGAACAACAATTAAGGGGTTTTATGCTAGGGGAGGGATAGTAGAACGGAGGGAGAGGGAGGGAGGGAGGGGGAGGGAGGGGGAGGGAGGGGGAGAAGGTGCGAGTGCAGACGTGGCAAATATCTACCGGAGGCAAAGGTAGCAGGCAGAGCCTATATGGACTCTGTAGCCTCCTGGTGGGCAGTTTTGGGACTTTTGGGGGGGACTACAGGCGAACCCTATGGAGCTGGGATGATGAGGTAAGGATTAAACTACACTACATGGTGGGGCAGTAGTTGGGGGGGATTATAGTTTTGGGGGTGGACATGGCGATAACAACAATCTTGCTATGGTGAGAGATAGCAAATTGGCGATAATAGCGAACCTTATAAATAGGCCCCATAATTTACAGATAGGTGATTCAATTCCGAGTCTTAATTTAAGTCACACTAGTCAATTTTGTACGAATGGGTATTATGATTTTCAGAAGAAAAATGAAGGTGGCTGCAAGGGCTTCACAATAATAATCTCAAGCAATTTAATAGAATGCCTGCAGCATTTAAGTGTAACTTTTTCAGTACCAGTAAACAACTGGTGTTAAAGTCGCAAGGGGATAAGACCTGACCACAAATACCCCATATTGGTGTGAATTTCTCTTTACATGTTCGAAATACTAATCGTCTCTGTCCTCCTATGGAAATTGCTGGTCCCTTCAATCTTCTTCCTAGTTTCTTCAGGGTAGCAGCCGACACTGCCGTGGTGGCTGACATCACAGCCAATGACTGCTGCTTACTGAGCCACCTTTGTGACTAAGGCAGCATCGGTTCTTGGACTTATCTGATGTTGAATCAGTTTGTGCCCTTTAAATTCATCTTGAATGGCTACACTGGAACAGATGTATCACATTCTACTTTCTGCATGGGGCTTTGTATGTGTTTGGTTTCAAAGGGAAATGGCAGTAACCCTATGATGGCAATAGTAGGCATTCCTTTCTGTTTTCATGTTTATTGTGGATTAATACAGTAGCCTTCAATAGTTGTGTACATTACTGGTTAATATCTCATAATGCACCATAATGCACCTGTTTATGAATATCTTTTCTTTTAAAGAATGTACATGAGAGATGCCCAGGCAACCTCTCTGTACTGCGGTGTTGCATGTTACAATTAACCTACTTCTCCTTTAGAGTGGCTGCTCAAAGCACCATTTTATCCATTCCTTACTTCTGCTACCAATGTTCTGACTGTGTGCTCATCTGCACTCACCTGAGTGAGTCAGTTAAAATGAATCTGTGTGAAGTAATGTTGTACTGTGAAACCCACTTGCTATGCACTCCACCGAAAATAAAGGAGACTATTCCAGTAATTACAGTCCGCCAACTGTACACTAACGCACCCGTGCAAACAGCTGATGTTATAGCCAATGTGGCGGGCTCACTAACTAATGTTTCTATTAGGAACTTTGAAGCAAGCTATTCAGCTGGTTAAGGTGCATGCAAAAGAGGATGCATCGCATGCTTGCACCTCCATAATACGCTATTTTTCTCCTTGGGTTGTGCCGTAGACATTCACCAGATCATTGAGGCGGGCTGAGCGGTTAACTTAAGCGTTGGGCCACGCAGCTGCCACAATATCACGCTAACCGATATAACTTCATCTAGTGTGACTTAAACTCCAAAACAGGAGCAGTGCATTTGTGGTGATCTTCTTGTAAGAGTTTTCCATGTCCTTGATGGATTTCAACAAGTAACCTGCTCGCTGTACAGTTTTCTTATTATTGACAACTTTTGATTAAGGGTCCATTGAGCTGTCAAAATGTAATAATGTAATGATTGTAATGTTGGCAAAAAGGCAAAAATAAGTGTAAATGTAACCTCAAGCTGAAATTGACAGATAATGTAATAACCATTATACCAAAGATAACTTACTCGCATGTAAGCTGAAGAAAAAAGTAGAAATCATTGGAAACCTAATGTGTACCTGAGAGAAGTCTCAATTATTGATGCTGTATGGCAGATATGTATAATATTGCATTTTAGTTCTAAACTCCACAAATAACAGAGATTTTTTAATTGAGAAAAAATTACCTACAGTTCTTAATCGGTTGCATGCATTGTGGGATAAATATTTTAATCATCAAGTCTGTTTCTCCTGAAAATTGTGTGTGTGTGATTGTGGTGTGTATTAAGGAGGGTTAAGAGTAAAAGGTAATCTAATATCTTTTTGGTTTTCGACATGCAAGATTAAATAGTACAGTATTAGACGTTTGAACTTGTACCCCTGCTCCTAATACTGTTCAGTGTGATGGATCTGGATGGAGGGAGGAAGGAGGGGAAAGGGCAGAAAGAAACCTTTCATAGGAAGGAAGCTCCTACTCTTCACTTTCCTGGATTTGACAAGCACTGCAAGACAACTATATGGAGCAGAGATGTAAGGTAAGGATTTTATTTAACACTATACAGTGGGGCCAGTGGGGTAAATTTAGTTTTGGGGGGGGACATGCCCTTTAATTTGTGGGTTTTCTGCAGGCACTCCATTTTCCTCCCACAATCATAAAGATTATACTGATAGGTTGTATGTGTAAATAAATGTGCTTAGATGTAAGCTCTCGGGGCAGGCCCTGGTGTGTATGTATCCCTGTAATTGTAAAGTGCACGTAAGAAGTGGTGGTGCTAAATCCACAATAATACTCATAATATTGCAAAGTTTTGACATTTAAAAAAGTATATGAAGGTTGTTCTTCCTAGGCGTTTAGACCTAAAGGAATTGTACACTGAAAAAATACTTTAACTCATTTTGATCTATAAATTAATACATAAAGCAACGCTAACTCTGATGTGTTTCTACTGCTCCAATTAATTGTTTTGCTCAAGCTCAGTTCCCCAGCCCGCCCAGACAATCTAACTCTCCGTGGGGCAAGCATTCTGGTAATCTCTATGAGGCAGCATTTCCCCCATTGCAGTTCATGTACCAACTGCCACCATTCGATTATGATACTAAAGCACTAAATTGACAGCTGAAATGTAGAGGTATAGACTAGATATGTAAACAAATGGGGAACAGATCAACAAAAAAATGCCCAGATCAGTAATGGGCAATAATAATAAAATAATAATAATAATATAAAAAATCCCAGTGTATATATCCTTAAGTTAAAAAGAGTAATTTTTTTTTTTTTTTGCAGCAACAATCAAATTTATCTTCTCTTGTCTACTGCAGTTAAATGTATCTGATTGGATGATACAAATTAACATCACAGGCAAACTATGTCATGATTCTTAAACAATATTGTTTTCAAATGCCTAATTAGGCCAACACAAGTCATCTATCAATGTCTACTATAATGTGTATTAAAACATTTCACACTATATAACCTTTCTACATATACTGTGGCAAATATGCTTTTTATTTTTGTCCTTTGTTGTTGTACCGATATTAATATTAGGAAGTCAATGTTTTATAATGTTTAATCTATTGAGTCCATCGTATATAACTTTATGATTAGAGATGGTCGAACACTATTGAAAGTTCGGTCCGTTTTCGAACTTTCGAAATATTGTAAAAGTTCGAAAGTTCGAAAGTTCGAAAACGGACCCATTAAAGTCTATGGGAGGCAAATAGTTCGAAAAGTTGAGTCAAAACAACTAAAATATTTAATGGTAACTTATGTAAATGGCTGTGGGACCTGGAAATGGTCTGGGGAGCATGTTCCAATATCCAGGACTTTCGTAATAAATCGATTTTACTCTCACACGCGCTACTTTCGAGCTTTCGCGTTCGAACGTTCGAAGTTTAACATGGATTTTACTCGCAGATTCGATGCTCGCCTATAGGCTTTAATGGAGACTTTACTCGCAGATTCGATGTTCAGCGCCTAGATACCATGTACATTTTACTCCAGGTCGAACGTTCGATAAATCATCGAAAGTCGGGAAATATCGAAAGTCCGCTGTCCGAGATAGTTCGAGAAGTCCGGGTCCGTTCGAACTCGAACAGTTCGGCTCGAACTCGGGTTCGAGTTCGAGTCTAGCCATCCCTATTTATGGTATATAGTAAAACTAGTTAGATTAAATAGGTTGCACATTCCCTCATAACATTATTGTTCTTCATAGTTCAGAGGGGGGAGAAAGCTCTTAAATTTAAGTTCCCAGATTGCAACTTTGTCTTATTGATTTGCAATTATATTTTTTACACAGTCAAACTGAATATCCTGTTTATTGAATACCAAAGACAAATTGGAATTAATGATTGTAATAGAAAGATCACATCTTGGCAAACACAGCTGAAAAACAAAAAATAGAGAAGACCTTTGATGCATCACTACAATAAAGTTAAAACTTTAAATGGGTAGAAAAAATAATTAGATTGCAAATTACTTTTTTTTCACCTTTTCCTCTATGCCTTTGAAAGTTTTGCCATACAACACAAATTAGCATCACCGGCAAGATATCAGCTATATGGTATCCTTCCAAATTACGGGCTCCAGGCCACATTTCCCTGCAATTATGCAAGTAGAAAACACATATGGTGTGTTTTTTTAATTGAATCTTTGTAATATGGGAAATGGTGACTAAATAGAAAAGAACTAACATATTTAATAGATGTATGCAAGGGTTTGCATAGCAACCTGATTGGATTTGTAATAGTTTACACAAATATCTAAGCTCTTTAGTAGTTCTACCTTCGTACCTTCAAGGAAGAGACAAACATCAATGCATTAATTATTGTAGGACTAATCCTCAATCTGAATGGGGTTTTTAAGTGGCCACTATATGAAACAATCACAGTATGTACAGGAAACATACCAATAGACGGGATTGGTCATTTAATTATCATAAAATTTGAATTTTCGAAAATAGCTATTGCTGCTAAATAACTCTGGATGGGAGAACAACATACAATCCCCACATATTCCCATGCTAAATGCCCATAATTTAATAATGGAGTCAGGTACAATGTGGTGATAATAATGGTGCACAACTTAGGAAAATAATACATTACTGACACAAAAATACTAATGATTCCAGGAAGTCACCAGCCACAAAGTGACCAAAGCCTTAAACTTCTTTGCCAGTGTGCAATAATTTTACCAAATGAATACTTCTCTACACCCCTCACAAATTCTGTGGCATTCAGTACACAACAGAAAAATGCACAAACATTATAGCACCTGTTCATTTACAAGGGTGGTAACTATACTTATATTTTAATTACTGTCAACAAAGTTGGTAAACTCATGTTTTATGGTCCCCTGTAATGGCATGGTATGTAGAGCACAGAAGGGGTATGCCCAGGAGCATTTCAGTCATGAAGGGCGTCAGCCAGTCAGTAGGGTTTTACCTTTGCTGTGGCTGTTGATTAAGTTGTTAACTTGGGGTGTAGGGTCAGCTTCCATAAATCATTATTTTGTTGTTGCTGGGAGTCTAAAGCGTATGTGAACCATTTTACACATGCTTTTTACTTCACAGCAGAAAGTAAGTAAAATCAATGATTTTTAATTGTTCCTGCTGTCTGCAATTCCATGTAAATAAACTGCAGAACCAAAAAGCAGCATGAAAGTCTTCCATATTGATGTGGAGAACTTTGTATAGAAAATACTCTGTGAATAGAGACATGGGTTCAGGGGTGTGTAACCAATTGCACATGCCTAACAGGCTATTTGAGACAACATTGAAACGTGGAAGCCTTATTACTAGAGAACCCTCTTCCTGCTTGTAAGTAAGTGCAAATTACTGGAGTAAGTCTCTTACATGCATGCGGAGGAGGACGACTTTACATTAAAAAGAAAAAAAAATGTGTTTAGCTCTCTTTTAAACTAACTTAAGCTGGGTAAACACAGACAGATCAGTTGGAAAGATGACAGACAGGATCGCAAGATCCCACACAGTCCGACGAGTTCTCCCTATATATATCATGGGAGAACGCTTGGGACTGGTGTTTCCCTGCCGCAACATCCTCTATAAGGAGTAAGTCTCTCGTTTGGGGAAACGAAGATACAACAGTACCGATAAAGCCCGATACGTAGGAGATTCAAACGGTATCGGGGGCTTATCGTTAATGTGTGTACCAGCTTTGGGGCAGTGTCTCCATGGCCCAACTCTTTCACATATAGTCAGCTTGCTAGCCACACTTGTCATTGTCTGTGATATTTTAGTTCATGCAGTATAACCAAAACCTTATGTAGATTTTTACAAACATATTGGTAACTTTTCCTATAATAGTTCAGCTTTCCTGCAAGGATGAAAGTTAAAAACTATTTCTCCCCCTGAGTAATAGGTATATGTGCTTACGGTAATCTTTTTAGATGAACAGACATTCTGATTGCTTTTATAGAAAAAAACCCTACAGAATGCTCATTACTCTAAGGGCACAATGTAATTGGATATTTGTTACATTCATTTGCTTTGTTCTATATTTCTAGTTATTACAGTTAGGGCAATTTTGGAAGCAAATATGTATTACATATTCCTTATTAAGGCCCCTAATCTTCCAAAATTTTCCAAATACATAAAATGTAATTTGTACTTGGCATAACTTGAAAGGGGAGATTGCTCACAGCCTTAAACAATGTTAAAAAAGAACCAGTAAAAAAAGTTACAAATAGATATTTCCCAAACAAGGAACTGACAATAACCTAAGGGTACATAAAGTAAGAAAACAAATAAAAGTGAAATCACCGACTCAAGCATAACACATTCATTAATTCTGAACATATGCATGTGAGGTACTTCACTTACATAGTAAAACAATGGCCACTAAAGGGATAATTTGTTAGGTTCACACGTTTGATGTTTTAAAAATTGGTTCATTTTTGTGTGTAAAAATTCTAATGGGCTCAATTTTATTGGTGAAAAAAAAACGTTTGTGGTTGGCTTCATTTGTTGAGGGCCTTTTCGTTTCATTTTGTTATGCATTTTGGGGGGGGAATTTGACCACTATAAAAAACTCCATAGAAGGAAAAGTGACATAACAGAACACAATGTCCTTTTCCTTCAGCTTTTAGCCCTCATCAGAAAGCAAAAGAAAATTGCCACTATTATTGTGCATTATGTGGCAATAATGTTATTGGATTAATATTATGTTTGCATCATTTGTGTTTACAGGAATTTCATTTGAATATTATTAGGTCTTCATTTTTTAAATAATTTTGTCTATATTATCTATCTAAAGGGGTTTCTGAGATAATTTAAAGGAGATGTTAAACCCAAATTTTTACACTCCATTAATCTGGAAATATTTCCCCTAAAAAACCAAATAACTGTAAAATCCCCCTACAGTAAATACATTAAAGTAAACCCCTGTAAACCCTGAAGAACGGTATGAAATAACGTGTGTATATAGGAGACTGGACATATTCCTGACCTCAGTCACATGCTTCCTGCCTAATTGGTTCTGTAAAATGATTGGCAGATGCTACTAGTGGGTGTGACCAAATTTACCAAGTTCCTGCATGACTGGAGCAGGTTGTAGAAAACACAATGGGTCAGGGACACACACTGTGTGCTAGTTGGGAAATAAAAACACAAACCCCATTTAGAAGGTAATTCCCAACAACCATATCAAATTGGAGAGGTGGGTGAGCGGACAAAGATTAGGTTTATATTAAAGTGCTCTTCCTTCTGATTAGTATTGTTTGAGGCTTTAGTTGTTCTTTAAGCTTTCCGTTACCATTCTCAAGGTCACAATTACACGGTAATGATCACAACATTTAAGGTAGTGTAGCATGTGCAACTTCTTGTGATCCTTTCTCTGAATGTCAGGTCTTCAGTATAAAATCTATAACATAAGAGTACTTAGATCTACACAAAACAAGGGTACTTTCGATACTTAAATCCATTACTTTCCTAAGAGATTGCAAGTGACACTTGGCATCTCGTCTCTTGAAACTAAGTGTTAGGTGCTCAGTCCAAGCCATTTTATTTACAGTTGTGCATGTCAAAATATAACAAATTCCTGTATTAACTTGATGACTTCAATTATGTAATTATGCATGGTTTTCTTTCTTTTGATGTTTAAATGATTGCATTGCATATTTGGGTTACATTTTCTAGATCCAAAGTTAAAAATATAATGAAAAGTACTGTTTTTTTCTCTGATTGAGGAAAATCATTTGAGCTTGTTAAAAACATTAGAATCATAATATGATCAGTAACTACTACAGAATAAACATTGAAAAATCTTTGTGCTACCTTTTGATGTTGTTGTATGCATATCTATTATTGGTTTGTGTGGCATAGTGAGTGACTGTTTTTTGCTTATTATGTCCCTAATGCCAATGTGGGACACAGCTGAGTAACTGCAATTAAGAAAAAAAAAGGTTGTTCTGCATTAAATGTTTAGTCACATAAATAATCATAAAGAGGAATGTTATAAGCTAAGTGGGCTCTGTATCATACTACAGAGTATCATACCTACGAATCGGGAGGGTGTTAGAGCAGCCTTATTATGCTTGGAACACCAGCCATGCCCAAAAATGTCAAGCATGTCTTAGAACAGTTATGTCATATCACTCTAGGACAAGGATCTGAAACCAGTACAGTATATGCTCAATTTGACATTTGATTCTGCAAACACCCAATTAAGACCATAAATTGCAGTCTGTAAATGTAAACTAAACACACGAAAAATGGGCTGTCTCTATCAAGGCAATAAGATTGTGCTTATTCAGACATGAGAGAGAGGAAGAACACATGTACACCAAACTCCCTGAAGAATTTTGTGACTCTTTCATCACTTCATCAGAGGGATTCCCTCTGATGAAGCAACAAAGAGTAATTGAAACACGTCAGGGAGTTGGCGTATGTGTGTTCTGCCTCTCTCGTGTCTGAATAGCCACAATTTACTGAAGTGGTACTTTTATAGCTTATTGGTGTTTTTTTAAGTATTTCCTTTAAGATTAAGAGCTGATAATCACATCTACTGGCTGGAGCCTGGGGAGAAATTACATTGGGTTAATGTTCAAAACTTCCTGCTTCCAGTAGGTTGAGTGACATCACCTGCCCTCTGCCCCCGCCCATCGCCACGGGGGGAGAAGCTGCTCAGTTAAGACTTAATGCTGGGGGAAATCTTTCCGGGATGGGGAAAAAAAGACAGTTGAAGAAGGAGAGCCTATTAATGCAGGCAGAGGCAGGTCACATGACTACAAGCTGTTTCACAATTTTGTATTCTAGAAATGTTATTGGTTTTATGTGAAGGTATGATGGAAAGTTTTTTTTATATATAATTATTACCAGTTTGGAAGATTTGAGGCCACAGTTACCCTTAACTAGAATATATGATTATCTCTAAGCACATCAATAATTGCTAAACCTCTTAACCACTAAAACCAAGTGTAATGTACAGGTAGTCTGTGCAACATACATTTCTGGGTAAAAACTACAATATACAGGGTTATTCATAAAAGTTCTTATCGTTTAAAATGGTGCTAAGTTGCCCCAACCAATCAGATGTATTTAACATTTGAAAGCTAAATATGATGGTGGGGCAAAATTTAGTACCATTTTAAACGATAAGAACTTTAATGAATCTCCCTGATAGTGTAATATAAGTTAATAATTCCAGGACAGAATACCTAATTTTAATAGTATGGTAATTAGGGAGTATAGCTCCTTTGGGGTCAGTGCATGGGGAAAAGGTTTTATTTTTGTGAAACTAGTATGCAATATGTCCACACATGTTCATATAGTTGACTAAAATTAAATAACACAATTACTACTCTGTGGTTATGTTCTGCTTCAAAGCATCTCCTTTTCCTAGTCTCTCGATTTTATCCAGGTAAGACAGAGTAGGTGCTTGCCATTTGGGAGGAAAAATCTCTGGAAACCAAAAGTCAATTTTCTTTATGCTACAAAGGACCAAGTAAATAGCAAGATTTTTTTCATTATTATTCATATATTCTAGGACTTTTCCAGAATATTGCTCTCCACATTTAGACTGCAATTTTTCATCCTATGGCTGTATGCCCCAACAGACTCTACACTCTAGAAATAATGGGCCACTCAAGTTTACATTTTCTAAAATACACAATTTAAGCAAATAAGAAAATCATGGTTGCTCTATGTTATAAGATGAACAGTTGTTTTTACATATTTTTAAAAATATAATTAGCCGAATTACTACTGAAAAGTATATTCTAGGACCGACCCATTTATAAACTTAAGATTACAAATGCATTAACACATTCTACATGCCTTAAATAATCCTAATAAAGTTATGACCGAGTATAACATATTAAATTGGATACAGTATCGTGATGAACTACAACGCCCAATACAAGCTGCTGGTAATTTTGAAGTATTAACATTCATTGATAGTGAGGGTGCGAGCTTAGCTGTATACTGAACTCAACTCCCAGGCAAACCAATTATACTGATAGGTACATGGCCACACATGGCTGATGAGCCTCAGCTTCTTTCAATGTTTGATGGTGGCAAGTAAAAGAACTAAAACAAACTTATGGCGCCACCTATCAGTTGAAAAGCATGAAATAGTATTACTATGAGGTGTATAACCAAGATCTAGTCCATTTAATGCCCACCCATCCCCATCTGCTACAGTTGAGTTTAGTACCTGTGGGCTGCTTTCCCTGTGGTCTCACCTTTATAGTTTGTTCCCCTTTCCTGATAAACTCACCTTACTTTCTCAAATATCCCAGAGTGTAACCAGGCGTCTTCTGTTTGAACTCTTCAGTCTTAGGATGTCGACCCTGTTCTCTATTTACTCCCATGTATTTATTGCCTTTGACATCTCGAAATAATCAGTTCCTCATCCATCGGAGGTCGGTCGCATCCGCAAGTGGGCGTCCTTCTTACTGCGTCTTCTACTCATCCCGCGCTGCCCGCCAGTGACGCCCTCGCATCAGATAAAGGATCCGCTGGCTGGAATCCTCCAGTAATTTCTCGAGTCATAACGAGTCGGTTTTTACAGCGATTTCAGCCTAAAACTCTTTTACCGAGTATGCAACGGTACTTACTTACCTAGTTACTTAACAGGAGTATAATGACTATTTTTCCCGTAATTAAACGCATTACCCCATCTTACTACATTTTTTGTATCACATGGTCATTTGATAATAATAAGTTAACGTATCGTCGATACCAGACTCACAATGTGTATCTCTTATATACATATAGTAGGGCATGATTGTCTGTTAACCAACACAGGACATAAGCCTGATTATGCAAGTTGGCTTCTACAGAAGTTTTGCAGTGGGGGCACAAGTTAATAAAAGCATACAATAAAACAATGACTCTAGCTATTCATGCTCACTAGGCTGACAGTGCGACAACTGCAAATAGTTAGCCTCTAATTGGTGTAATAGACTATTTTGATCCAATGAGCTGCACAATCAAACGGGTTTCACCTCTAGCCAAACATTTACCCACATCCGCCTAACCATTACTTATAGAGGAGTGTCTGTTCCCTGCAGGTTCTCTTCTTCATCCAGCCGTCCGGTAATCTATCCCTGTAATTCCACTATTTATCATAGTATACATGTATTCCTTTAGTTATTTATGTAAACCATCCAGTGTATCTCCGCACACTCTGACAATTTTATTTAACCATTCCCTTGCGATCGATGCCTCTACTTAGTTACACGGTACATGATCTCCCAAGTGCCTCCTTTTCTGTCTTTCATATGGTCAAGACATCCCCGCCCTATTGACTATTAGTTGCTGTTCTGAACTCCTCTCTGTTGTCTTTGTCACACTTCCTAATCTAGCTTTCCAAGAGCCTACCAGTTCCTACGGGAAATAACTGACATCTCCTTAAAGTGACCCCCATCGATTCTAGGCTCTCAGGTGCTAAAATTTATCCAAAGACCCAGTCCTACTAAATCTCATAAACGATCACTTCTCTTAGACTAGTCTCTAAGCTTTCACCTACATTTATCACAACCCCTAACTATCTTCCTCCTGCTCATTAAGGTACTGAGGCACACTGCAATTCTGTCTAGCTCCCATTCTCTATTGTAGATGTTTTAGCGTCCTTCTTCACTCAAAATACAAACAGATTTAGTCTTCCTCCACTTTCCTCACCTGCCCCTCCCCATGGTCCTCTCATCTATCCGCCCCTCGTCTGTTATTCACCCTACCTTCTCTTAGTTCCAATCCACATATTGCTTCTTTTACTGCGTTGCTCCTACAAAACTCTTGGCCCTCTTTGTCTCTAAGCTAACGGCTTCATCCTGTTTCAATACGAAAGACATCTACTGCCAATGTAGTTCTACCTCTCTTTGCCCCCCAGTCAGGCTCCTAACCCACGAAAGCCCTGAAAGTGACCATGATCCGACTTAGGCAAATCTAAGTCAATTTGCTCTTCTAATCTTCTCTGCTTTCTGTTGTACTCTATCTTCATCTGCTCTACTACTGTCATCACTCTTTTCGCAAGATCTCACTGAGGAGATAGGATGATATACATGCCCCCCCCCGTGGTGTCCAATGCCGTAATGGACTTCTTTCACTACTACCTTCTTGACCATTATTCATTTGTCGATCACCTGATGGACATCCAATTAATTGCCCATTCCCCTGAATCAGGCGCTATCATGCGTATTATGTCCCTACTAACCAGGATCAATTGAACAGCCTTGCAGGCACTATCCCCCAATGTACTATATACCGGCAAGTCAAGATCATCAATACCTATTGTTCTGAAAAAACGTCATATACCTATACATTACCATTCCTGGACTAGGGAACCACCCCTTACAATACGTAAGTACATACAAACAAATAACTAAGATGGCGGGAAGGGCAACAGAGGAGATGGATTAGTAGGCGTCCTCACTCACCGAACCACGTGTTAGACACAGTGGCCAGTGATAATCCACAATAACCAAGCTGAGATCAGATGTTCAATACAGATACGACTGCAACTGTGATGTCCCAATTAGTGCGGGGTAGTAGGGTTACGGAACGGTATCTGGGTCTTACACTTCGTCATGAGAAGTCTATTACAGCCCTACACGCAGATACGAGACACGTCACTTTATAGCAACTAGGTATATGACCTCCTTCGCCTGTTCAAGGATTATCCTCTTAGGTAATTTACAGCGGGTGTCCAGGTTCTTATGATGCTCCCATAACTCTCTCATGCGTCAATTGCGTACACAATCATGTAGTCTTTCACTCTCGTCCCACTCCGTTATCTAATTAACCCTACACACTAATGAATTCCCAATTGAGGTTATATAATATATGTAGTCCTCTCATACATCATGACCTTCACAAAAAGCTTGTATCACAGTGTTCCGCCATTCAAGTAAGTAGCGAACTCCTCCACTATCAGTTGGCCCTTCCGCCATCAAGAAAACACGCGTCCCCTCGTCCGGATGCTTTGTCAGGGTGTTGTGTCACTCCTCCAGTACCTCTCTTTTATTTCAATTTCTTAAGCGGGTACCAATCCTCATAATAATCTTTAGGAAATATTGTGTTCACATTATACCGTCCATGTCTAAACCATGTACTCCATATAACAAACCTATTTACAGATGATGGTATCAAAAAAACCGTGAAAATGTATATAATATATATACATATATATAATTTATATAGATATTATCATGTTAATCCCAACGGGGTCAATGTTTTAAGATTGGTGAATCCATTAGTTTCTTCTGAAGCAGCTTTTGTTTAGAGTACCATCTCTCTCCCCCATTCTGACAAGTCTCAATTCCCCAAATCTTAGGCTTCTTAAAATTTCCCTGAGGCTTTCTAACCATTGTTTAGCAATAGAACGTCAATTTAAATTTGTACCTTTTTACAGGCTCATAACATGTTTTCCATGGTTCATTTTTTCTAATTGTTTTTCTACATATGGTTACTAAATATCAACCACCGCCCCCAATCTTGACATTTGTTGTACATCTTAATGACCAATATTTCCCATTCGGTAATGATATAGAACCTGTGTTTATACCTGTGTTTAACATGTAGGACACATATTACATTTTCCCCACAAGCTTTTATTCCCATTTTCTGGTCTTTTCTTTTCCTAATCCACTAACTCCAGCCATCTTTCCACTATGAGTTGTTACTTCTACATAATGTCTTTCAAGCATATTCGCTGCTTTTGGCAGTCATACTAGGGTAATCTCCCTACTTTTGTTTCAGTATTTTAATCATTTGCCAGCCATGCCAGTGTTGTTTAGTATACCTCGTATTTCCTGCCATTGTTTGTTGTACCTTGTAATCATCTAAGTTTAGAATTTCTTATGGTTTTATTCATGATGGTACCAACAACCCATCTCTGGGGGTGTGCCAAGCTCTCCTGAAATCCCTTCTGTAATAATTGAATTTGAAAACCTCTTTCCCTGAATACTCTCAATCATTTTCTTCTGCTGGTAAGGAAAATCACTATCCAGGTCTACATTTCTACACAGTCTTAAATTTCTCCCTCACACTAAACCTGTGACAAGAACTGAACTTGTCACTTTTCCCCACCTCACAATCTGTTTCCCTCCCTATCTTACTATTAATATTAACAACCCACCTATATCCCAACTTCTCATGTCCGCTGTTGGAGGATAACACTAGATTCCGATCTTCCTTCAAACCTCATGTCAATTTGCTTTCCCAATGCCTGTCAGCTCCAACTCAAAAAATCTCTCGCATTCGACCCTTCCCTCGAAGGATAGCTACAAAAATCTAGTCCATTGACCTAATCGTATCAAGGCATAGAAATATGCCACAACAGCCCTGTGTGGTTACCAACAACCCGCTTGCACCGCTTCAATCCATTCTTCAACTTGCTGCCTGGCTCATCATTTTTCTTCTTGCCTCTAATAATGCCTATCCTTTCTCTGTCAGCTCCCCGCTGTGGCACCATCACACAAGGATCCAGTTTCAAACTGTTTACTTATCTATAAAGCCATATCCAAACACAGCCCCATCAGATATCTAGACTGATACCGTCCCAATGCCAACTCCGGCCCGCCGCAAATGTTACCTCCTCTTCATCACACCCTGGTCACCTCTTCCCATGCCCGCATTCAGGATTTACTTGTGCTTGCCCTTCTGCCCTCTGAACTCCCGTCCTCCGGCTGTCTGTCACCTCACAACCCTAACACCTTCAAAACGTAACCTTAAAACCCACCTCTGAGCTAGATATAACCTGGGCCTTAAAACATTACCCCTTTCTCTCCCAATATGATACAAATCTGCATTTCACACTTCACTACCAATCTATTTCAGCCTACCAAGTCCCTTCACCTATGTCCCCATAGCTTTAGTCGTAGCTCTTGGCCAAGCCTCTTGCCTATTGTTCCGGTATTTGCCACACACTCTGTTTACTTATATTAGGGATTACCTGTGTATGTAATAAGTAGGACATGTTAATTGTAAAACACCACAGAAGATGTTTGAACGCTATATAAATGATAATAATCTACTCACCTTAGCAGACCCAATATGACAATATACTCTAGATCTCCGGTTACAATTGAAATCCGGGAGCTTTAATGAATCTTTCAAAAATACGGGGTCATTGCTGACAATCCCTATTTCCAATTCATAATAAACAGATAATGGGATCTCCACCTACAAAAACAACAAAATCCTAAATTGTTAGCCCCCCCCACACACACACCACACACACCCGTAAATTGGCCCCAGCTTGAAACGTAAATTCTGTCCAGAATGTACCTTACACCCCTTGGAAAGCCAAGGGGACAAGGTGGGTAAGTAAATTTTCTGTTGCTGCATTAAAGTTTACAAGCCACGTTATATAGAGTTTTTGTTTAACCCAGAGCGCATCATAGGATCTGGATTGAGGTGGTAAGGGGGGGGGAGAGCTACACTGCTCATGCCAGAGTAATCTAGGAGGAGTAGAAAGCAGCAGGCACAGGATTACACACAGATGAGCCGCCTACTTCACTTTTCTGGACTTAGGCCCTTGCAGGGGCAAACATAATGAGCAGAGGCGAAAAGGGAAGCAGTGGGGCAAAAAAATTTTAGTGGGGGGGTACATGCCTTATAAAAGATAAGTGGCAACGCAGAGACCCTTGGCACCCATTTTAGAACTTTAATCCACATAAATGACAGCACCGATCCGATAACTAATTCTCTATGCATCTGATCCATCAACCAATTTCATCCATGTACATATGGCCACCCTAAGCCCTGATACAGTCAAAAAAAGCCTTAGCAGAGTCCATATTTACTCACTTCACACTTATCTAGAAAAGCTCAACACATTTCAGCAAACACTCTGGCAACAGATTCATCATTATTTGTAAACAAGTTTATTTATTTTTAAAAACCTTTCCTTATCCTATAAATTAGTTAGGAAGCAGGACTAAATGTTCCTACCTTCTTATATTCTGACAACACAGAGCCCTCCTTTTTTGTTTTCAAGTACATGTGAAAAGCACTTGCAAAGGAAGGTAAAACAGGACGAAGAAAAGCCAAAGTAGCTGGTAGCGATAGACGTTCATGAGCTAGTAAATAAGCTGTGTGCGCTGCTTGGTTAAAAACAATGTTATTTCCTTTTATAAACAGGAGGATCCCCACACTGCCACCGCATATCAGTTAATGAAGAAGGGAGGTAAAGAGCTATGTCTTTTGTTCTTCAATTTAACCAGACAGGATGAGAACTTACAGGCAAAATGCGCATGCATGTACATTGAAAGGGGTGAACTGGGACATGTCAGAGGAACCATGGAGGCAGATGATCGTGAGTCAGTTCTCTGTGTTGTGCCTGGCTTCTGGCTGTTTAATTGAAAGTATGTGAGAAAGGCTGACTAGTAACTCCCTTTACATCATCCTTTAAAGCCTTTCTCATAAACTGAATATGAATTTTTATCGCTAGGGGAGCATTTCTGCATTTTCATACGACACTGAATAAAAACTAAATGTTTCTTTGGGTATAAATGGCAGTATGCCAGGGAAAGAATGATGTTGCTCACAGTAAGTAAACTAATATGATTTTTAAAATGAGTATACCTTACTCGGCTCGTTGACCACTCTGATATTTTTGTACATCTGATCTGACAACATGTAACACACCTTAATTAATTGATCCATAAGGAGGAAGCCATAGGGGTAGGGTAATCACCTTACAGATGTATGCAGAGGAATCCAGGTCAAGCCAATGGATTCACAACAGTGAGCATGACTTCTTTAACCACTAGGCCTTGGTAACTGCAACAGAGTATCGCATGAGATACTTGTGCAGCTACAGACAGCCTATTTCACCAGAGGCAGGGCGGGATTGTGAGTAAAGTAATTTAACAGTTTCAGTAATTAGCTGGAACTAAATACTTACAGAGTGTAATATCCAGAGCTGCAAGCATCTGGGATCATGAGTAGATTTACCAAGAGCGCTACAGCTCTGGGTGAATCGCCAGGAATGGTTTGTAAAGGATGACGGTAGGCGGATAACCTTTAAGGTCAGATGGAAGTAAAAGGTTTTTAACATACAAGATATCCTACTCTCAGAACTATTACAGCAAAATTGCTATTGTAAAACGCCATAATTAGAAAAAAAAAACCCAGGAGAGAGTTATTTAAAATAGCTTGCAGCTCTGGGGTAAATTTAATCATATGGGATTAAGCCAACGAGCTGACATTAAGCTGATGGTTTAAAGACTCAAAGTAGTTAGAGCTGAAACAGCCGCTGGAAAAAAGATTAGGCACTCTGTGCAGGATTTATAGGGTGACAGAAGGCCAGAGAATACACAGGGGGTGGATGTGGGAGATGGGATTAAAGAGGTGAGGAAATGGAGTGGTTTTTGCCTATAGTAAATTCCAGTGGACGTACTACCCGGAATCACTGAGCCCCCTGCAAAACTATGATGGAGCCCTACCGGCTTTCCTCCTATATATAAAAATTCGTAAGAGGCAAAGTTCACCTCTCAAATGAAAATTATGTTACTATTGGTGATATGAATCACATTTATATACAAATATAAGCCCTGGAAAGACTATTTCCACAATCGCTGGGCAAATATATGGAGTTAAAGTCGCGCTAACTGGTTCACTACCGAACCGGTTATCACATTTGTTATTGTCATGCTAAGAAATTTAAAGCAGAGCCTTCTGGAATGTGACCACACCCACTGATATTGCTCTCATGGCCACACCCCCAAACATCACGGTCAGGCTCATACCCCAACCATCATGGCTGTTGGATCCGTTGAGATGAGCCTTAAACTAATTTGTTAAAGAGAGTTCGTAAGTCATCCGACTGGCGTTTTTCAATTCAGAATGACTTGTACAAGCAATCTGTGGCAATTATGGTCCTGGAAAATCCCATTAGTCATATCACAGCCAGGTGTTAAGGGTGTGATTGATAGTGGCTAAGAGGTGTTATAGGAACGCCCAGGAGAAGGTGTTAAACAACATTGTACAGGCAGACAGTGGTGTCGAACCCCCCACCTCTATTTAGGCTTGGTTTCTTTATTTCACATTAAATGGCCTCCTTAACACCTCTAAGACGAAACGTCATCAAGAACCTACATTTCAAGTCCGTGATCTAATTGAATAAACAGATATACCATGACCTGGATGAATGAGAACCTTCACAAGCAAGACAGATTAATCAACATGCAATCTTCAAAGCAGCTAGAATCACACATGTTGGACGAACAAAGTTATTTACACAGCTGATTGTTAAATACCCAAAGTAATCAACATGCAATCTTCAAAGGAGAGCTACAACAATAGGTCCAGAGTATAAAACAGGATGCACCATACATGTTCAAAGCAACTCAACAAAGGGAACCACACCTGTGGAGCGACAAATGGACTTTACAATAGTGATTTATCCATATGAATGAAAGTACCATGGATGGCTTTCTCCGCCTGGAAGCAGTCAAACGAGTATGGTCCAACATTTATTGGGAATATAATACTGCACCCTCAGGTGAATCAAACTCCATTCCTGGACGTATACTGACCCCTACAGGTGGTACAAAGTATGGTACTAGGAGGAGTCTAGTATAACACGACTTGATTGAGCTGGGACTTCTTCAGGGGGTGGACTATCCTAAGTGAGGTGGAGTTTGAGGTTATGAATGAGATGATGTGTCCAATTTGGTATATAAGGAAGCCCCAAAAGGCCTCACGGAGGGAGTTCTTTTTACTCTTTGAACTTCCTATTAGCTAGACGCTAAACATCTTGGAGGCGTTACCATTTCTTTGTTACCTTTATCTTATTTTCTTTACTTACTAATAAACCTTTGAAAAATCTTTAGGCCTGCATTTCTCCTTTAACAAATTAGTTTAAGGCTAATCTCAACGGATCCAACAGCCATGATGTGTGGGGTATGAGCCTGACCGTGTGAGTTGGGGGTGTGGCCATGAGAGCAATATCAGTGGGGTGTGGTCACATTCCAGAAGGCTTGCTTTAAATTTCTTAGCAGGACAATAACAAATGTGAAACCGGTTCGGTAGTGAACCAGTTAGCGCGACTTTAACTCCATTATTTGCCCACGATGTGGAAATGTCTTTCCAGGGCTTATATTTGTATATAAATGTGATTCATATCACCAATAGTAACATAATCTTTCCAGGGTTTATATTGTATATAAATGTCATTCATATTACCAATAGTAACACAGTCTTTCCGGGTTATATTTGTATATAAATGTGGTTCTTATCACCGATAGTAACACAGTCTTTCCAGGGTTATATTTGAAACTGCAAATTGTAATGTGTTACAGACCTTAAGGTTAATGTCTGGTTCCCTCTGTTTAGAAGCTGTTGTTCGTGTGTGTGCGCTCTCTGAGTTGTGTAGCTGTACATTAAGCTGTTGTTGCGTCACTGAAGTGGACTCTGTGTCTGAGTTGTTAAAGTCGGGCAGCACATAGAACCCAGGCCTTTCATCTGAGTTACTGAATTGGGAATCACACTCTGCAAATGACGTGCAGGCTTTTTATTGGTCAAACTGGACTTCACGGGTGTCGGCCCTTTCAGAGGGCGTTGCCGTTATGTGGATTCATTCTGGATGTGGCTCTGCGGTGAGCACATGATACAACATACATACATAGAAGATTTCTGATTTATATAGTAGAAAACTGATATGACAGCTCTGGGCTGTTAGAAATATTATAAAGTTAGGTTTGTTGCCAAATGTTTTTTTTTTTCTTATCTTTTATCTTCTACGGTAAATTGTAAAACATGTCATTGAAGAAACCTGAACATTACAAAACATTCTTCCCCACATCCTGTATGTAATTTGCATATATTAGCAAGACCATAAAAGCAAAACTGAATTAAACCTAAGGACCAAAAAAAAAAATCCAAGAAAGGAACAAGCCAACAAGCAAAGATAAGTAGTTTCTGCATTGTTTTACAAACAATCTGCACACTAATCAGCTATAGGAAAATTGGAAGAAGAAAGGGCAATTAACCTGCAACCCTGAGAATTTTGTTATTCGTTCCTTGAGAAAGACAAAGTCTATACTAGAACTATTCCAAATTTAAAGCTGTGCCAGCACTAATACTATGCTGCCAAGACATTTCAACATTTGTATTTTTGCTTAATTATTTTGGAAAATTCCAATCTACTTTTTTCTTTTTTTTTTGTAGAATAAATGTACTTGGCTGTAGACATAAATAGCATCAGGGTCTATTTAATACTGAGCATCCCTATGCAAGCGAAGGTGTACTGCTTCTATTCATACTATTTTATAGATAAACACACCTTGTCAAGGAATTCGAGTGAGTCATGGACTAGCTTTGGGCTTCTTGTTTAAGAAACTAATTCATTTATAAAGTCAGATTCACTATTTAATAAAAGTTTGTTATAGGAAGAAAAAAAGAGTAGAAGTGTTTGTCGGACAAATCAATATTCAACACATGAGACACTAGCTACTAGCTTTCACTCACTGCATAGAGAGATCATTATAAATATCTGCTTGTCTTCTATTATAGGGTAGCACTGATTTTGAATAGAGAAAGGAAATTGAGCTTTTCAGACTGCTGCCAAAATGAGGTCAAACACTTCAATAAGATGTTCAGTCATAAGTTGTACAGTTCAGACTTCATGGTTTTATCTGCAGCACAAATCATAGCACTGGTAATGTTGTATTGAACCTATCAAAAAATTGACATTTGAAAAATATGTAATCATTGGTAATGCGACTGACACATATTGATGTTTTTTCAGGTGCAATGATTTTGATTACAACACCTCTGAGAATATGATGAGCTCTGGAAAATATCCTTTTGTATTTCATGGGAGACAGAAGAAATGCATTTATCACATGTGAGAAGAAATTCTATACAAATTGAAAACTTAAAAGCAAGTTGTCAAGAATCTGGCCCTTAGATGGAGTGAGTCTCGGCTAACCGATATTAAATGCCGTAAAATCGGACTTACTTTCTCCATGAAACTGCCGGTGGCTCTGGATAATGAGTCTGAATGTGTCTCAATGTTTTGTAGAAATGACAGCAGAACAATTATTCATCACATGATTTGATCATCTGGTTTCTGTTGGCAGGTATTAATATGCATTGGGGATTTCAAATGCATCAATCATTTTGTTCTTAATCCTACATCAAATCCATGTGAACTTGCTAGAAAGAGCACTGCTGCCTGAAAATGCTATGGCGAAGTGTGGCTGTGGTATTTGTCAATTCATTTTCACCTCTAAAAGTCTACACATGCTAGATGTGAAATAATATATTGTAAAGCCTTTGCAGCGCTTTAAGATTATGGTGATATTTGCTGGTGATGATGCATTAATAGTTTCTCTTTTGTTAAATGTCAACAGAAATGAAATTCAAAAGACCTAACGGCTTTAAGAGTGAAAGAATACTTCAGAGCATAATGCATTGGCAGAATGAAAAAGAAAGTTTTATACAGACAGTAAAGTTAAAAAAAAAGGTCATAGAGGATTAAAAGAGAAACAAAGTGCCAGTGCAATAATTTTTAAGAATTTTTAATCGCCCTGTATTAATATTGTTAAAAGGCAAATGAACAAGTGTGAAATATCCTAGTCATTTCATTCAATCCCTAATATATTATAACCCAGTGAAAAATGACTTTGGATTGTATGAAACATACTGTAGCAACAGATAGATTACCTCAATATATTAGTATTTGTATGTAAATGTAATGGAATGTCAAAGCAGCAGGAAATGTTAGACAAATGAGGCATAATATAGCCTCTGGCATTAACTGTACACTAGCATTCTATATGTAGACACAGAATTTATGCTCTTTTCATTTAGCTATTTAAGTATTTATTTTAATGTATGAATTTATAAATAGAAGAGGAAGAGATTCCTGTGTGATTGAGTTATAATATATATATATATATATATATATATATATATATATATATATTATATTATAATATATATATCTTCAGGTTTACATCTTTTTTTTTTACACTAGAAGTTACTTTTTGCCACCTAAAATATCAATGGACTCTGTATTATAAGGAACTCTAAACTACATAATTTTATTTTTCTAAGTATATTCCATCCGTTTCTATTATTCACGGGAGGTGAGAATGCTTATTCCCACCTCCCTGTGAATAATAGTATGCTCAGGGACACTGGAACTTACTGTACCACTGCTCACTTGCAAGCTCCCCTGCACTGACGCCAATACAAAAGAAGTGCGCAATTGGACATTGGGCTGTCATCGCAGGAGCAGCTTGCAAGTGGAGCGGCGGTACAGTAAGTTCCAGGTCCCCTGAGCATCCTATTATTCACAGGGAGGTGGGAATAAGAGTTCTCTTTTTTTTAATGCAAATCCATGTCTGTTCTAATGGGTGTGCACTAATTAAATTATTTAAGTTTTATATAAACTATAGAAGGACAAACTTCCAAAATCCAGTCCATTTTGGAATTTCGAACAAACAAATCGACCCATTAAAGGACAATTACATTCACAAATGGAAAATGTATATGTATGTTGTCCTCTAAGTTCCCCAACCTTTCCTCTGCCTTTTTTAAAAAGAAAAAAAAATACAAGAATGTAGAGAATTTCTACAGCTCATTACAGCCAAGGAACTCTGGAAGCTCTGGGTAGAAAGTAAATCACACTATTGCATGTTGTAGATAAGAAAGGCTGACAGCAGTTCAGCAAAGCTGCATGCTTCCTGACCAATCAAATGGCACATTCTTTTTTTGTTGGCGACAGATAGGGGACAGAAAGAGAAGGCAGGAAATCTACTTTCTGACATAACACAGGAACACAAGAGTGGGTGGGTTTTGCTTTATATCTATTCAACTCTCTGCTGATCATGTGTGTGTTTTTAGCAGTATAGTGTCCTTTAAAGGGTAACTGTGGTCTCAAAACAAGTTAGGGTTAATTGAAAGCCTGCTTATTTTTTTTTAAAATGAGCTGAAAATCCATTCTTTGGCTGGAGCCTGTAAGACATTACATTGGGGGATGTTCAAACTTCCTGCTTCAGTAGGTGGAGTGACATCACCTGACCTTGCCTGCCCATCCACCCCGGGGGGGAAAAAGCATGCTCAGTAATTCGGACTGAGGCTGGTCACATAGACTTGACTAAAAGCTGGAAAACAGGATGTGTTCAAACATGGACCTTGCCAGCAATAACTTCTCACAAATTGTTATCATTTACTTTGAAGGTTGTGATGAAAGGCTTTTTATATAATCCTTACTAGTTTGAAAGAATTACCCTTTAATCTCAAAGGGGATAAAAATAGTTAAAGCATCTGTCTCTGAATCGTTTTTGAATCTCTTAAAAATAAGTGCTCATTATTATACAAGAGAAATCTGCCCAGCACGATTGTGAGTTCAGTGAAAAATATCATTGTTTTTAAAAAAATTCTGTGCTACCTAGTTATAATACTATTTCTTCCATTCTTTGATCTTCCAAATCAGATTAAACAATACCCCGCTGTGTGTTGACATTAGTGACTGCCATTTCAGGTTCTGTAATGGTCCCACTTCTTCCCAGAATGCACACTACTTGGTACCAGTAATTTCTACAGATTGACTGTTGGATGGGTCAAGGCTAGACCATACGACCTCTATTAGGGGTCCTGCAAACAAGAAATCGATTTCGGAAGCATTATTTATACACAGACAAAATGCTGAATGGCAGGTTAAGGTCATTAGGATGGAAAAATACTGTTTTTTTTCTTAAAAGTACATGTATTTATCTTTTAACTTAATTTTTGCAATTTGCATCATATGGGGAAAGCAGACAATGGGTACCATTAATAGCATCAGCACCACTGAGTAGGCTCAATGCAGTTTTCTAGCATTATTGAGGACTAGGCAGACTTGGCCCTCTGAAGATACCCCACACCACATTGGCCCCTTTCTTCCACAGTTTGCATCATAAGGGAAAGCGGGTGAAAGGGTAAGACTTCACGAGGCTTCTGTCGAACTGCCTTTTATACCCAGGGGGTTGGCACTGCTAAACGTATCGTCATTGGTTAATTTAGGACATGTGGCTGGATAGTTTCAACAAATTTAATAAAATTCTCAATAGGTTAACAAAAAAATCGAAATGTCTGAGTATGTGTAATTATAATCACATTAGTGAGGTTTTTAATTAAATTCCAGTATGGCGAGTACAGAAAATAAATGTAAGCAACATTTTTTGTTTCTGTAAAAAATCTAGAAACCCTTTAAAATTAATTTGTGACTTATTTATATACCCTATATACTCGAGTATAAGCTGAGGTTTTCAGGCTTTAAAAATAGCCTGAAAATTGCACCTCAGCTTATACTCGAGTATATAGGGTATATAATAAGCCTCAGAGGGAATCCGGTTGCCGCATCTAGTGGCGGACGTCCCTACCGGCGCTGTCTCCATTCCTGTTGCCTTAATGTGATGTAAGGCGGGCAGATGCGGAGCAGCGGACGCCGGATTCACACTAAGCCAATACTGAAGTACTTACCGGATGAAGACTGCCCAGGTAAGGTACCATAACATTGAACTACTACTACTGAAAATAGGTACTTCTGCTTATACTCAGGCGCCGTGTACTGAGTATATGCAGTAAGTTGTTTTATGACTACTTTACACCATTGTGGGTGCCATGGCCCTGCCCACTCGCAGGTGCCATGGCCCTGCGAGTGGGTGGGCGTTAGGCACTACAAAGTGGGCGGGGCTCAGGCAACCGTGGGTGGTCGGGGCCACAGGGTCTGTAAGGAAATGGGCCAAGGGGGGCCTGCAACTGGGGGACCATGGGGTCTGAGTGGAGAGGACCAGGGGGGCTGCAAAGGGAGGAGACACAGGGCAGATTGACTGACATGGTTTCAGAGCAGGAAGCATGCAGTGCAGGGACCTAGTGATGCTGCTGCCATATACACACAAAAATGTAAATATCTTCAAAACTAAAAAAAATAAACAATGGAAATAAATTGCAAAAACTTCAGGGGAGCAATTCCTATCAATTTACCTAAAGTCATTTTTGGACCACAGTTCTCTTTAAATCAAAACCTTTTATAATACCCTACTGTAACTATATAATGGAAATGAGAAAACATCTCTAAAGAACAGTTTCAATGTTTTGGGTTAAGTGCGTTAACATGGCCAAAGTTTTAGGGCATTTGAGTTTTCCTAATCTGTATTTTCTAATGCAAATGTAAAGAAAAAAATACATCATGTCTAATTTAGGTGGCATTGGCTCATTTCAATGTTTCATTTAATCCTTAATTTCTTCATTTACTCATTACAAAACATCATTGATGTATTATTATGTGGTGTACCCATCTAGAAATCCCAAAGGTGTTTGGAGGAATATTTGATGTCAGCAAATTAAATTACCACCATCATTTTCAGTATAATTGGCAGACGTTGAGATTGCAAACCATGGGTTGAAGAAATTCATCTAAAGCATGTCCTATATACAGTTTATAGTATAAAATTCAATCTCTGTATTTAATATACTTTCTATTAAACTGTGAGGGTAGCTTGCTGATTTCGATGGATCAGACAACGGCACATACTTCAATCCAGTCTGCTAAAGTGGATTTTGAAAGACAACTGTAAATATAATTTATGACTATTCTTCTTCTACATATACATGTGTCAAGTATTAAAAAAACAACTTCTCATTTATTTTATCAGGCATTACTGTGTGTCAAAAATGGACTGTCTACCCATTTGTGAAGTATTATGTGCGCAATGAGCCTGTCAATGCTCATTTTCAGGGTATTTTGTTGCTGTCTTGGGGATCTTTGTCATATTATATTCATGTTTTATGCCCAGACAGCAAAGTATTACTGTGGGTCTTTTAGTCATCTGTTACTATCAAAAAAAAGAAGCATGTAGAGTGAGTTTCAGTTTTTATATAAATTATTAATATTTATTTTAAATAATTTTGACCACAGATTAAACCTAATAAGAATGTCCTTTCAAGATAGTTTTCATATATTCATTAATGATGTTTTTAGAACATACAATCTGATCTTTTAATTACAGTACAGTGGAGACGGAACAAGTAGAAAACACCTGTTACACTTAACTGAGGTTCTGATTAGGAATTACTTAGGCAACAGAAACATTTTTTAATAAGCTATTTCTGGGCTATTAGAGAAAAAATTATTTAGGCCAAACCTTTCTTTTAGATTTAATATCCAAGGCTATAGAGTAGCATAAACCTTGCAATTTGTATGCTTAAAATTACCGAAAAAGTGCTTTGCGCATCTTAATCTATAATTGAATAAATGTAAGTAGTACTTACTCTGATTTGCCTGTGTTGCTGCATGCCTTCAATCCAGACACATGTTGTTTAGGATCAGTATCCCCCCCCTCCCTCTTTAACACTCCCACTTCCATCTGACCTGACCTTTTGTTCCCCACAAACCAACTGTAAAGCCTGCACACAGCATACAGCATTCCAACTGTCAAATCTCTATCACCTTCCAGCTACAGTAAAACTACTCACAGAAGAATAGTTTTTGAGAGCATGGAACTGTGATGAAGCTAAAATTAAAGACGTTTAGATTGGATATCTAAAGAAATAATCAACAAGAAAATGACACAGTGGTGGTTGGGAAGAATTATTGTTTCCAGTTATGGCCAATTTAAAATAACGTATTTTCTGCCCTTTATCATTGATTCGCCAGAATGTATGATGATGAGGAAAATATACTCTCAAGAGAGGTGTCATTCGGCTATACCTATCGAAATTGTTTTGGTCAGTATTATGGGAGAAGACAATTGTTTATAGGTTATGCTCTGGTCACTGTCTTACCAAGCATTTATTTTGTGAATGTCCTTTGTATATAAAGTTTGTTATAATGCAAGATTCTTTGCAAATGCTTACACTGGTCAATCACACAAACATTATAATAGGGGCCCACCAATGGTGTGATAAGAGTCTTAATTATACCTAAAATCGCACCTCCTCCTAAATCCATTTCAAGTTAGGTTTGGTGTAGTACAGATTGTGTGCTTTAGAGGACGTGTGAATTATCTATCAATAGGTAGGACTGTAAGTACTGGCCAGTTTTAACCACACTCTAAAATTATAATTTTCATTGCAAAAATATTACCATATGGGATTGCAGGGGAAGTTCAGGATTCCAGGGGAGGATTCCTTAAAGGGTTATGTGGTTAGTAATGGATAGCGCACCCAACATTTAAAGTATGCCCTCATTTAAGGCCACCCCAATGTTAAAGTACCTTCATTACAGTTCAGGAACACTCTTAGCACACTGCTCATTGGCGTTTTGCAGACAATAGGTAGGTGCAATCCTCCAGCCCTCTACTCCACAGGCTAGATAATCCAAATTAGTGGAGGAGCACACTACAAGTGTGAGTTCAACCAAATTATTAGTGAAAACAACAAAGTTTTGGGAATGCTATGTCCCTTCCTCATAACTGAGGAAGGATAACTGAGGAAGGATAACTGAGGAAGGATAACTGAGGAAGGACATATCGTTCCGAAGTGTTGTTGTTGTTTCACTAATAAATTGTTGAATTCACACTAGTAGTTAGGTACCTTCATTACATTTTCCTCGCCCCTAGATTTTTGCTGCACAAATAATACTCTTTAAAAAAAAAAAAAAAATATATATATATATATATATATATATATTATATATATATATATATAAAAGGATATTAGATGTTACCACGAAGTCAATGACCATTGGGGGATGACTGGTTTTATGCAAATCTATTAGTTATGCACAGGCAAAATGTTTAAGTCAGTCAGAAAAAGTTAATTTATAGCAATATCTAGTTTGACCACATTTACATATGTACATTTTTACATTTTGGTTGAAATACAGTAGGGGAAAAAAAGGCTTTGAAGGCTTAGGCTTGAAGACTAGAAATAACGTACTATATGCAGAATATGGTATGTGCTAACATACCCCATTATAAACTATATCAAATTAAAAGTCACTTATGTAATGCATGTTGGGTCATCTGGTTTCAAAAAGTGTCTTACTAATTTGTACAATTTGTCAACCCTATGTTAATTTAATGATCAACTTAATATGTTTAAAGCAAAATTACTTGATCCTGTTTTACACCAAGAGGTTAGATTCAGATAGATCATATTTTTGATGCCTGAAACATCCGTTTTTATATCTGTTTAAGCTGCTACACACTATAACAATGTGAAAGATGGCAATGAGAAACTCTGCTACAACGGTCTGAACGTTCTGCCTATAGGAAGATCCTTTGGGACTGCCACCACTCCCTATAGCAGCACCCGCCTCCTATACTTTAGGACAGGGGCCGTCGTGACCAAGTGCGATTTTGGTAATGATCTTCCCTTTAAGTGTTTACCTAGCTTTAGTGACTTTTTCCAGTAAGAAATGCTTTTAGCTGTAGTTAAGTGATATAGAAGGTGCATTTTTTTGGGTGAGAAATCAATGTCACAACAACACCCTATTTTGTTTGATGGGTGGACTAACAGCTCCAGCCAATATGCATTGCTGCACAGAATGATTGTAAATTTTATACTAATTAAATGACTGTCTGGTAAGGGATTCTGGAATATGAATTTTTAGCATCAACCAGGACAAAAAAAAAAATAGTATTGTTCATTGCTCCCGCATGACAGTAACAGAAGGGCTATGCAAGCAGCAGCAGCAGCAGCAAAAGGGTTGGACCAGCATCAGTGAACACCATATCAGTGACTAACATTCCTTCAAACACGACCGCAAATCAGAGAATTAACGCAAACTGCTAGTTACTGATAACTTAGTAAAGGCAACCTATGCACCAGTCTAGGGCCCAATAAACATCACAGGGCGGCTTTAGTATTACAACCTGTAAAGTAAAGTATAAGAGAAAGGCGGCCCAAATGACAGCCCTGTCTAGGCCCGATGGTATGCAATGTCGCAGTGTATATGATAAGTTTTGAGGTAGCTTTAACACAAAATAATTAAGGCCGACAAAGTTTAAAAATGACAGATCATTTCAATGCATGTAGAAGGCACATATTTTAACCTAAAGCCTTTCTACTACAAATAGCATGATAAAACTAGCATACAGAGAAGTTTATCTTTATTAATTGTACTACCATATCATTGTAATGTAATTAATGGGTTTATGTTATGGTAGGACAAGGGTTCCTCAATTGTTTATTCTGTTCATTTAAACGTATATAGGAAAAAGGCAGACTAGCAACCTCTAGTGGTTTACTTGAACCTGTAAAATGGAAAAAAAAGCAAGCTACTTAAAACTGTCAAACATGACATTTTCTGGGTCAGCAGATCTAATGCAGATAGGTTTAGTGATCTGAATGGAAGTGAAAATGTGTTTAACACACTAGACTACAACATTATTCAGAAATAGGCTGAACTCAATTTCCATGTCCACAATTCTTATCAACTGCATAAAACAAATTAGTATTTGACTCAGGTGTCTCTGTGTCTCTTTAGATGTTCAAAGAATAATCATTGAAGACTAACAATTACTTGGAAAAGCATATGTAGATGGCATTGATGCAAACACACGTGGGAACATTTTGAGTGGAGCAAAAACTATAGAAAGATATAGTTGTATTATGCATTATTCTCTTTTCTTACTTTGTTTATAACACAAACAGGGTAATTCAATAAAAGTATAAAAGTTAAAAATGGGGCTAATTTTGCACCAACCATCAGATCCTATTTAACATTTGAAGCTACATCTGATTGTGTGGGGCAAAATAAGCACCATTTTTAATGATAAGAACTTTTATTAAATCTCTCTGAAAGCGTGAGAAAACAGTGACAATAAGCAATGCTGAATATTGATCATAAAGAAATCAAACATCCTACAGTGACAATACTGTATACAGACTTGCAATGTAACCTGTGGTCTCTAGGCCTGCTTCCATTTATATCAACTGAGCTGCCGCTGATAGAAACATCCTAAATAACCATGAAAGTTCACATTCTGAAAATACACTTGTTGCACTGCCAGATCCTTTTTCATTAAAAGGAAGGGTCATATTACCATAATAATCACCTGTTGAGAAACAACACACGTGCCTGTTCAAATAAGAAGAATAAGCTTTTAGTAAATAAACAGAGATTTAACAGAGATTGAACAACATCTTATCAGAAACAGATATAGTAACAAAGCAAATCAATGTCTTTTTATTTTATTTTTTATTTTATCTCTCAGCTTAACAACAAAAAAAAACCCCAATCAGCCATGAGTTTGTAAAATGAAAGAAAGGGACGATCTGAATGTAACATAGTCATTGCTGTCAGGTTTTATTAACAGCTTCAGGTCTGTGTTTAGTAGAAGCTAATGCACAGAAATCAAGAACGCTAATCAAGTGAGAAATGACAGAGCAGCTGGGTATACATCAAGTTGGCAAACATGAATACAGTTCAATAGCTGGAACAGATGCTAGAGTTGCTGGATAAACCCTGCAGGATGTTAATGTGTGTGTGTTTTTATGCATAACAGCAGCACTAGCTAACTAAACATATCGCTGTATAAAGTCAAAATGGATAATGGAGGAAACCTCAGCGATATTATAAAATGTAGTAAATTGCAGAAATGAGGAAACTGCTCGATTCCCAGCAGAAGTTTGACCGAAGCATATGAAAGATTGGAGAACATGACTGGATATGCTGATAGCAGGGCATTGGATTTCCTGTCCGTGTTGCATGCAAAGATTTTCTGTGATAATTGCTGTCTTCCTGCAGTTACACAAACTGTACTTTCATGCTGACTTCTCAACTTACAAATATTAACATACATCATTTTCCTGTGGGAGATCTCACAAAAACAGTGCAAGGCGTTAGGGAAAAGAAGGAAGGGGGGGGGAGCACTATTGTAATAGATGAGGAGTTTCTAATTAGAATTAGCCACACTTTCTGCTACCAGTCTGCATCAGTTTAACATGCCCTTTTCTACAGACAGTTTCTTATGCATTCACAATAGTATGATGGCTATGTTAATCCTACCTTCCATGCCAGCTGCTTTTGCTTGTCACTCCATCATGCCAATAAGTTGGCTGCTGACAAATCAAGATAGTGCAAAACAGCATCTTTTCCCTGCATCTGTCATCTTCCACAAAGCATTCTATTACTGCCGAACTGCTGGAACAAGAAAGTCTATTTGAATTCCAATAGTCCCCTCAAGATGATTCAAGTAGGTTAGGTGAGCATGCCAACATGATTCTCACCGTCATTTATTATGCAGCTGATAAACCGTCGGTGTGGCAACCACTGACTTTATCTGATACGTCCGCCTTGTGAGCTAAACCTTGCTGCCAGTACACAAAAGGAGAAAAAACATCTTTGCATTTAAGAAGCATTCTTCCTGTCGGAAACACACAGACAGTGCATCTGCAAATTGTTTTAAATCCTAAGGTTCTTGCTGTTCTATTGGCTAGCATGACTTGATGCTGTTGATTTTCATTGGAGAGAGGCTTTTCATATCATTCCTGCTTACAGACAGATATATGCTCGAGCCCAACTAAACACACAGTGATAAAATCAGCCATCATCAGAAAATCATCAGGTGTGTGTTTTCAGTGCTTATAGTGGCAGCAGCAAGATACAGTATTTCTGCCTATTTGTGTTGGAATTAGAAGCATTGTGGTTGAGAAAGGCAATGAACAGAATGCATTTTATAATCAGAAGATGCTAGAGTGCAGATAATCTTTGCTTTATTGTATTGAAAAATAAACCATAACTCCCTTGGGTTATAAAGCCATGGTAAAAAAATGTATAAATATCCAGCTGAAAAAATGGAAGTAGTCAAATGTTATAATGTACATACATTAGTTGTTTTAGATAGAGAAACATAAAGTGGCAATGACAAGAAAAGCCAATTGTCAATACACTTTGCAATCTAATTGTACAATTATTCATATGAATCTTATACAGCGTTAAAAAAAAGATACTAAGGGCATATCCACCCCCAAAACTAGAATTTTAACCCACTACTGGCCCCACTGTGTAGTGTAATAAAATCCTTAAATTACATCCCAGCTCCAAATGGTTCTTCCTGTAATGCCCCTCCAAATCCCCAAAAACTGACACCAGGAGCCTGGCAGAGTCCATAAGAAGAGAGAATTTTGCCGGATAATTTTGCCATGCGCACTGCAGCCCTCCCCTCCCTCTCCACACATTTTCTCTCTCTCCCCCTAGTAAAAAACCCCATTGCTGTAGTGTAGGGCTCCCTCCCCAGACCCCAACCGACAAGTACTTTTTTGCAGAAAACTCCCCCGAACTACTACTTATATTACCTCTTTCCCCTGGCATTCTGGATAGCCTGAAGCCGCGTCCGTGATTGCTGCCTGATTTGCTGCCTCTCAGCCCAATCACAGACACGGCTGCCGGTCTGGCCCCTGCTTGCAGTTTCATGCAAGAGAAGGCTGGGACTGAACATTGGGCTAGGGGAGGGAGCCCTACACTACGGCAAAACTTTGTAATGAGGTGGACATGCCCTTAGCCTTCTTTTTAAATGAATTCAGTGAGTTGGAAACTTAAATTACAAATGGGAGATTTATATCCCCTACTATTGTTGTTAATCAGGGTAAACCCTTTGGTACCTAATGTGTTGTCAGGTTAGCATGCATGCACTATTTTTAGAGGGACGGTCACCATTTCAAATATTTTGAAAATATACAGTCCCCTGATCGCGATTTCGGATTGCGTTTTGAGACCAACACCAACATGGCTGCACTGTGTTTCTGGTACTTTATATTTTTGTGTGGATCGCATGTATTACAATTTTAGGTAGGTATACACAACTAGCGATAAAGCCCCGATACTGTCGATCTGACGTATCAGGGCTTTACAGCTAGTGTGTGTAGCGGTTTCCTGAACGAGCGCACACCAGTTGAACATTCCCGTCGGCCGAGCGTCATTCGGGAAAAAATTTCCCTTACTCCCTAAGAGGGGTCTGCCACGTCCGAGGGAAACACAGAGTCTTGAGCATTCTCCTATAGGGAGAACGCTCGGGACTGTGTGTTATGCAGATCTTGAAATATGTCAGACAGAATCTTGTAGATCCTGTCTGTCATCTTTAAAAAATCTGTAGTGGTGTACCCTAGCTTTAGATCTATTATGGAAATTGTGAGACAGCATGACAGAAACACCATTGCTCAGCAGTCTGGCATGTTTGTGTCACCCAACAGACAATTTAGTCAAATTTACTGTTAAGAACATCCCAAGGAAGTGAATTTCAAGGATTTTTGAGAAATTGAATGTTCCTGTGTGTGTGTTTAACTGTTGTTCTTCTTTTATTGTTTTACTACTTTGTTGTGTGACTTTTGACAATTATACCAATCCATGATGACCGCTTGCAGATCACACAAAAAATGGTGATTGCATGTGCTCTTGATAAGCGGAATGCAGCAGAGCGGACACACAACGGAGGTTATGTGGCCACCCCTATAGGCCAACACTACTGTGCGCTTTTAAAGTGCAATCGGATTGCAACCATGATCAGATCATGCTTAAGAGCGAGGTAGTGTGGCCTAGCTCTCCAAGAATATTCGTATTAACACCTTAGTGCCAGCACTTTCCCAGAGTATTGCCTGCCATTAATACTTTCAGTGCAAGCACTTCCCATAGTATGTGCATTAACACTTTCAGTGCCAGCAGAGTATTACCTTTAACCCTTTCAGCTGCCACATTGACATGTATTACAGTAATCTACCTGCTTTTCCATGTCTCCTCCATTGAATTGTTCAATCCTCACCTACTCTAAGTTCACATTGGAGAGTTGGCTGGAAGGAAAACGGGCTGGGATAGTGATCTCATGGCTGCTAGTCACAAGAGCCCCTATAAAAAAAGTCTGCTGCAGCTTGTTACTTACCAATTTAGAACTGCTCTCCTCAGTTGTTTTAGCCAAGCTCATCCTCCCTCCTCCTTCCTTTAATTCATACATTTGCAACATTGTTTCCAAGTAGAGTGAGCTGAGTTAGGCTCTCTACTCCACTACAATGTTGCAAATTACAGCAGCAGAACAGGACAGCAGTTTTAAACAGCAAGTAAAAGCTGAGACTTTGCTTAATTCCTATGCCTAAAAACGGCCCTGCAACTAGTTACCACAAACTTGTGAAGCAGTGTTTTATATAGACATCTGTACTTTTTTCATATACATTTAATACACAGTAAGGGCTATATCCCTGATATAATGTTTCATGAGCCATGAATATCCGTTAAATATATCTTTAAAACCGAACTTTGGAATGTCAGTTATATTTGCAAATATCAGTAAACGATCACTGTAACTTGCACATACATCACTGGGGTCCGTGTTGTTCAGAAGTCTGACAGAGACATAGGTGAAAATGTCAAAAACTTTGTAACATGAATGAAAAATGGGATTGCAAAGATGCACTACACGTATACAACTAGAGATGTCCAAACTTCCCAATCCTGTCTGCTCGAGGATCTGCGACTTTTCGGAAAAATTAAATGAAAGCTTCGGCAAAATCCGTTCTTCGAAAATACGAGATTCTTCGAAAAATACGAGGAGTCTTCGAAAATACGGACCCAAAAATGTGGCTTGGTCTCCGTCTAAAAATGTGAAAAATTCCGTGAAATTTTGAATTTACGAGATTTCTCGTATTTTTCCGTATTTTCAAAAATACGTGAAATCTTCATAATTTCGGAAATTTTTGAAAACGCGGTTCGGAAACGTTCGGAAGACCAGAAAATTAGAAAATCCGCGATATCCGCCTTCGCGAACAAGGTAAATCCTCGCGGATCCGACCCGAACGGGGCCATCACTAATTACAACACATCCTTTGCCTTACAACACATTTTAGATCAGGAGTAACCCAAAGTAGGTGGTTAAATTTTGCTTCTGCCAGGTGGCTAAATCTTCTTTATCAAGAGATAGAGTTCCGAAGCGGATTTTACGGATCGGCCGGACTCAGACTTTGTGGATTATGACTTTTTCGGATTTTTCAGAAACCACGGAAACTATTTTCTGAGTTTCAAGTTAAAAAAAATAGAAATATTCAAATAGATTTTTGGGCATTGTTGATAATGTTCCCCAGACTTCTTTCCAGGTCCTGAGCCATTTACATTAAGTTACCATGCTATTTACACTCTAATTTTAGGCAAAATTTGGGGATTTTGTAACTCCATTGACTTTAATGGGTCGAAAAAATCCGCAAATCTGCAATGGAACGGATTGCAGTGAGTTCGGCAACATTTTTTAAAATTGTATGGCCCTTGAACAACAAGCTTAAAAAAAAATAAAAAAATGGGGATTGATACATCCTAGGGGCTCTAAACTGTTAAAAGGAAAAAATTGTAAAAAAAACCCCATAAATAATAATTTCCATAAAGGGAAAAATGAGACCCAACCTGCTACCTCCCATACTTAACTTAACTAAAGATGAGTATTGTAGGATAAGTGATACCTTTTTATTATGGACTAACTGTTCATTTTTACAGACAGCTTTCGATAGATACACTCCTCTCTCCTCTGTCAAGCAGTACTAAATGCTTGACCTGAGGAAAGAGAAGAGAGAAGTGTATCTCTCGAAAGTTGTCTGTAAAAAGAACTGTTAGTCCATAATCAAAAGGTATCACCTTATCTACAATACTCATCTTTTAGATAGACCTTCAGAGGGTTATTAAGGAAGGAGATGCCAAGTAAGAGATGGCCGGTTCGCAGACCCGAACCCGGATTCCGCCGCGAATTTCTCCCGTCTGCGAACGGCGGATTATCCGGACTTTCCGGAAAAAAAAAAAAAAAAAAACCTTTTCCGAACTTCCGAAAGCGGATTTTTTTTTTACGAAAATTTTCGGAAAAATACGAGTATCTCCGTACTTACGAGGATCTACGGGTTACTTCGGGATCAGGAAAAAAAAACACCGAAGATTCCTCGTCATTACGAGGATTCACGTAATTACGAGGATTAACGTAATTACGAGTATTCTAGTAATTACCGAGAATACTCGTAAAAACGAGTAATTCGTGTAAATTTTCAAGCCGGCGCAAGCCACATGATCAAAATAGCCAATGGCTCAATATCATAGTTACAGAAGGCATCGTTTTTTGTACGGAAATCTTAGTTTTCACAGGCATCTCGATTTTCGAAAAAATACCGTTTTTTTTAAAGTCACGGCTAGCGCGGACTGTTTTTTAGGTATTGTTGGCATTTATACGTGCTTCTTAAGGCCCATTACCCAGGTCCCTGAGTGGTTAAGTGTAGTACCAAGGCTATTTAGGACCACTTTTAATGCGGATTTTGCCGGAAACTTTCATTTTAATTCGTAATTTAACGTGTCCGATCGCGGATTTCGAATTTTCGGATTTTTTTCCGAAATCCGGGATCCTCGCGCGGACGGATTTTCGAAAGTTAGGACCATCTCGAATGCCAAGCGTAAAAGTACACTTCTAGTAGGTATACTGTGTGGTGTCCCTTTCATTAAATAAACCCTTGAATGGACCCAATAAGACATCCTTGGAATGTATTTGCTGCTAGATGTCAGGTGCAGGGTGGGTGTGGGGCTCTTCCAGCGGGAGAACAGTTCTGTTGCATTGTTGGCAGTTGAGGCTGGAGAGGTGGTTCTGTTAAAAATCTACAGAAGGAAGAGAGATGGTTTTGTTGGAATCTGTGAGGGGGTCTGAGATCTGGTTGAATTGTATGATGGAAGGGTGCTGGTGTGGGGGGATACTTTTTAGAAATCCTGTAGGGAGGGGAGAAGGATTGGACAATGGAATAATCCATTGAAATTTTGACAGGGTGTGCGGCAGGCATTGTATATATGTTTGTTCAATACACAAAATATTTTATATGTGAATGTTTAAAATGGAAATGTAGATATTACTATAACTTATTAGGATATAAGGAGGTCCATGGGCCTTTATAAATTTTATGGGTCACAAAAGTCCCTGGTGGGACTGGAATATCCATATAATTTAAAGTAGGGGAGTTAACCATCAAACAAGTATATAATTTACAATTAAATTGTTACTTCTCTCTCTCTCTTCTCGCTCGCTCTCTCTCCTCGCTCTCTCTCCTCTCTCTCTCTCTCTATATATAGATAATAGATAATATAGATATATATTATCTATATACACAACGGGGGAGAGTTCTCCCGAAAAACGTTGCATGTGCGTGGGCATTGTTTACAGTTTTGATATATCATAAAAAACTTTCTTTATCAGCACAAATTCGTGGTGCGGTTCTACTTTTGCAGTCTGTATAATTGAAAGAGAATCTGGAGCGGCTCTCTGTTCGGAGGTCAGTACACGGCTTGTTGAAAAGGCATGAAAAGCGCTACTTTCCACAGTTTATATCAATAAGTGGGGCATTAAAGATTGGAATGGGTAACCACATTTGCAATGTTATGAGAGCCACTAACCAGCTGGTGTATTGCCAAAGTTGCTATAAGAGTGATAGTGCGCTCTTGGAACTAGTATTATAATTGTAGTTAAATGCTGGAGTATATTGTGTATGTATAAATTGCTGGTTCCTCCTTTTGCACCGCATCTCAAGGTTGTTTGAATAAAGGTTTGCGCTGATATTCTTGTATTTGTATACAACATATATTCGTGTATTTATATATATCTAAACCTATTTATTGAGCCCTATTTAGCTTTAATGAAAAAGGAAAAGTGGTGAATTCCTCTATCTTTGACATCAAGAGAGTCAAGTCTAATCGCCTTAAAAACAAATGTAAGGTCACAGTAGAAACAAGGACCATTTAAAGAATGCAAAATTCTAAATACTAACATCTAATTAAAAAAATAAATAATAAGAGGCCTAACACGGAATATTGGCATGCATGTGTGAATGACAGTAAACCAGCTGCAGGACACAAGCACTTATATGCCTGTTCAGATGACGAATTATGGGTAATGTGTGAAAGGTCACAATAATAACATATTGGATAGAAATCTGTTTTTAGTTGTCTACAGTACGGGGATGTAAGTTTTACAGCTATTATTCAATAACAAGAGAATTTTACCTAGTAACGTCTACTAAACAGCTTGTAGATTGCTACCAGATATAAAATCGTGATGTTCTTACGCATAAAGCAAAGACATTCCCCGGATGCATGGCAATAGTGTAATATTTTTAAATAAAATTGTTGCAGCTTCTACAGCTTAAAAACCTTGTTAAAACCACCACATTAAAAACAGAGACTGGCTTGCTACAGTTTATCTTAAAGATTGCAAAAAAAACTGCTTCTTTCCAGACTCTGCTAATGCCAAATACTAACTTTTAACCAAGGTGCTACCAAGCAACAACAGGGCTTGAATAGAAAATATATTTAATATGAATGATAAGCAATATTTAATAATTATAGCAGTTATGGTTCTCATTACAGCTCCAGGGAAACCTCATGCTCTTAATTGTTGCTGGCATTAACAAAACTTTTTTTTAAAAGGAATTTCCAGTCTAAAATAACATAAAGTTTGATTTTTATGTTCAGCAACCCCTACACAACACACCACACACACTTTTTTTTGTTTTTTTACCAATTGGACAGAGATCCCATTGAAGCAAAACATTTTAGTTTATGGACTGGACATGCCCTTTAAGATTAATTTCCACAAAAATGTTTAGGGCTTGTCCTAAAAAAAGCTTAGTTGTGCAATAAAACTAACAGATTTCTGTCTCCTTCCCCAGTCAGAGTCGCTGACTTCTCCTCCAATTCTATGACAATTGCAAAGCATATGTTAATGAATGGGAGGGCGGACTATGGGAGGGGCTAGGAATTGTAGTTGTGCACAAGTAGTTGTGAGTTACTGATACAAATATTAGAGTTTCCTTGACCAGAAAACAAGATACAACCACAAAAACTTGCATCCAGGATAAAATTGCGGAAAGGAAGAAGCTGGCTTTGTGATACATTACAGTCTATTCACAAGTCAACCAATTAAGATTTGCGATACTAGCTAACTTAAAGGGATCACTGTTTGCCTCATGCATTTTTTAAAAGTTGCTTTAAACGAGTAAAGGTATGCAGCCCTCCCCATACATTTTTTTTCCTAATTTCGAAGACTTCTCTCTGCCTTCAATTAGCTTCAATTAGTCATGCTGTGAAGGGGGTCATACAATTCTGTCTGTTATATCTGTCACTCAAAGTGAAGCGAGAAATCACTGCTCCACCACGCTGATCACTTGATTATGTAGGCTGTATCCTAGCAAAAGAAATTCAAGTTTGTTTGACTGGACAGAGGAGAGAGAGGTTGTAAAGACATTCCCACCAGCCAATGACAACTAACATGCTTGTTAACCTCCCCAATAGGACCCTGGTCAGATAGGAGGCGGGATTTTAAGCACTCATTCTTGCGGTGTGTGATATCTTAGGAGGGCAGCAATGGTTGTAAATAGTATAGTTATAGTATTTCCAGGTTGAATAAAAGACATACGTCATCCAGTCCAACCATCTAGCCATATCCTCGTTTGTCCGACCGAAACTGTTGATGTTGAGTAAGCGATTTTAGCTGCTGGAAAGATGTGGGTATATCTTCATGGGACACATGTATTAGGGGTGATGTTATTTTTTTGATATGTTGTCTTTAGGGGTTATTGTATCAGAGCATGAGCGACTTCCCAAAAAACATTTGTAAGTGGTTTACACAATAAGTGGTAAACCCATGTTAACCCAATATTAACAAGGGGTTTGACAGGACTTTGTGACTTATTGTTGCAATATTGAATTCCCTGTTCGTTTTCAATTGGACCATTATTGGAAGTTGTCTATTACATGTTCCCAACTGCAATAGAATCTTTTTTTTTTTTTTTAACTAGTCACGGTAAAGCACTCTTAGAAGGTATATAACTTGTTCTAGAAAAGCCGTGTTCCTTATATTCCTTTACAAGTATTTGTAAGTGCATTATATAATAAAATATTGAAGCATTAAATGCTTAATAAACTTACTACTCCTAATAACAATAAAAATAATAAATCTTTTCACAAATTGCATATCTTAGTGGGAGTACAGCACACTTGGAATATTACTGATTACATTCTCTTTTGTATATTTCTAGAACATGGTAACTGACAAAAAAAAAAGAATAACAGAAGCAAACAAGCAGCATCACAGTGCATTCCATTCAAACTGAAAACCATGCAGACCCGATATACGAGAACTAAGGGAAGCTTGACCCTTTAATACTGATAATTAATGACAAGGATCCTCAGCACTCAGCTCAGTTGATGACCATTTTTCTATGACACAGATGTGTTCAAAAAGAACTTTTGTCAGCCTTTAATGAAATATCATGATATATCTTATACTTTTAGACAATATGTCCTATTTTATACTTTTCCTGAATGTTAAAAAAAGAAAAAAGGCATCAAAATAAAAGTAGAACAAAATGCTTTCATTTTTTTTCCCTTGGAAATGTTTTCCCTGGTTTGGAAAAGTGGTTCCGGATATGTTAAAGGTGAAGAAATTCACCAAACTGGAACTTCATTGAAAATAAAAGGGGTTTTTTGTACAATGTTGTTGTTATAGCAATTGTTTTTGTAAAAAGCTTCATTCTATTTCGAAAATAGTTGACATTGTTTAGACTTACACCATATATAAAAAACAATTAAAATTATATTTGTCAAAATAGTATGGGCTTGTAGTATTAGTGAGGTTACAGTCAAAACTGTCAGATTTTAGATTCTTATTTGCATGGACCAACTATAGCATAGGTTATAAATACCAACAGTAACAACATCAGCTGGCAAAAAATCAAAGACAATAGAAGAGTTTGAGCGAAAAAAAAAAAAAGTCTGACACCATTTCTATAAACTACAGTTATAGGGATTATGTGATACTGGAGGCACTGTGAGGTATGAAGAGTCATACTGTTTTGTTAGCTGATGGATAGATCTATACGTAGTATGCAAATGGAGGTAGACACTATAATATGAAACATTCCATAATGGTAAAGGTACAATTTGAGTTGTTCAGTCATGTTAAGCCTGATAAAGCCTCTAAACAGGACTAAAACCCCATTGATCCGGTTTGGAGGATACAATAAATACTGTGTAATGCTAGTCATGAACGTTCCATTAATTACCACAGATTCTCCAATTGCAACTAGATTTTGAAACTAAAAAAAAAAGAATGAATTGATTATGAGATTAATAATTAGACGAATATACCACATTTGGGATACTAATCTAACCTCTTACAGTGGGTATCACCAAAAGACACATGTGCACCATGATACCTAATTAAATATTGTTTTTTGCTGCCATTTCTGCATACTACAGCTCGCATTCAATTAGTCACATGGGGGGGGGGTAATAATCCACAATTGACCAGAGCACTAAAGGGATATTAAAAGGCAAAGACCAGTCCTGAAATGGCAACATCAATATAGAAAACGCAACGAAACCCCAAAAATTCAATAGAAGATAGAAAGCTAAAAAATAGATAACACAAACCGAAATGCTGCACATTGTATTGTTTTCCCTGTTCTGCTTCTTCTGTTTTACCAATTAGTCACCACATAGACGTGACAGTTGACATCACAGCCAAGGACTGAATGACTCATCCTAGCTGCCTTCTCTAAGCTGTGTTGAAGCTCAGAGCCAGTTCACTGCCGAAAGGGGCATGAACAATATAATCTTACAACTACCCCTTCCACAGGGTTCTACAAGGCAAGGATTCCAAAGGCATCAGAATTAGATTCAAAGCGAATAATCAGGAGAACAATGCTGATATCTCTACATATTTAAATAGGCCACCTTCAAAGGAGTTCTAATGAGGGTGATGTTTTGTCCTCCAGAAGGCGATATACCAGACTGAATGCAGCTAGGTAAAAATTCCCAGTTATTTTCTATGCATCATTATTCTTTATACCCCCACTTATAATGCCAAAATGTAGTTTATCCTCTTAAAAGTACCACTGGTAGACTTAAAACCACTAATTCATCCTCTTTCATGTCTCTAAAGTTTGATACTAGTCACATTTGCGCCATGTGTCCTCTTTGGGCACCCCCACCCTTTAAAACAAAAAACTGGTGAATTGTCCGTATGTCTGTCTGCAATCCCAAATGCTATTATATAATTTATAGATGCATTTGTAACACCAGAATTTAATGATAGTTCTATTCATTCTGGCAAAAGTATATGTCTACTCCATCTGTGTCCAAAAGCTTTTATAAGCTTGAGGGCATGTGCAGAGGCCGGGCAGTAGGTGAATGAAAACAGCACACATCATTGGAGTGCTTTCAAGCAGTTCATCGCCTTGATTGGACACATGGAGGGAGGGGCCAGTTTATCTGCCCGAATAATTATCCATTAATATTAGTTTAGTAATGCAGGGTAAGAAAGTTGTAAAACAGTGACATTAACATCAGGCCCACATGGCCAGCAACTGTAGGGGGCCCGTGAGTAAAAGGCCCACGATCATCTCTCCAAACTTCTCGATCAGCGTTTTACCACAGCTGGTTGCTCATATGACGTAAACATCAAACGATCACATGAGTACAGATGATTTGCGTGTATCTTGATTCATATGTGAGATCTAGGGGGAGGGGGTTTGTGTCGGGGCATGGCCTCCCAATCTTGCAGGGGGGCACGGGCCCCTTCAGATGCCCATGGTGCAAAATATTGTAGTTGGAGGTGGGGGCAGGTAATGCTGCAAATTGACCAGTTTGGTTTTAAGGGGTAAGGCATTCCCTTTTGTTAGCTTCGGGCCAATGGTATAGATGCGCAAAGTCTGGACAATGGAAAGAATAGGGCAGACAGGGACCACAGAAAATAAGAAACAAACTTCAGAAAACTGGTACAAGGATATTGGCAAAACCCACAGTGAAGAATTAGCAGTAGTTTAGTGGGTATGGTGTGTGTGTGTGTGGTGTGTGTGTGTGTGTGATTTCTCTTTAAGACAAATAGAGAAAAACATTATCAACAACAGAAGTACTAAGAAAATCTGGATATACCCATGGGTATTATTACTTGCTGCGCTTCTAATCCAGAACCTGATAAGCACAAGTGCATTAATTATTCGATCAGCTGCATGATTTAATTATAACTAAATATCAAAGTAAACACATGACACCATTTTAGAGAATGTTAGCTAATGTGGTTTAGTTTTTATTAGAAGACAAAAAACAAATCTTAAGGTCTATTTCAAAATGTACAATCTATTATAAGGCGTCAGTGCTACATCTGGAAAATGGTTTAAATATGAAATTTGTGCATATTCAAGCCTTTAAATATTAATGAAATTCACTATTTCAAACATTGCAACAAAAAAATGGAGACAAGGAAATGTGCTGCCAGACATCTATTGAATTTATGAACATTTAAGGGTCGTAGATAGATTAACAGGATCACTGGATTCAAAGCTATCAATCGGTTCCATTGTTTCTCTGATGGTTCTTGGTTTTTATGGATGGTATGTTGTTGTATTATCATTGTTTCAGTATATTTATTTTAAAAGAAAAGTTAAGGCTTAAATACTGCTTATAATTAATGGTTTAAACTGTATGCCAGTAATATCTAAAGAAAGCCTTTCCATGACATATTCCCTTACCTACTATGGTATATCATTCAGATTGCGTTTATCAATCAAAAGAACTATTAAGTGCTCTTGAGTTTAGCAAATAGAGTGGCAAGTAACTCAGGGCTTTCTTAGTAAGAGCAATTGACACCCACTTTGCTAAAGTATATGTAAGTTAAAAAAAAAAGGATTCCTTTACCTTAAGGGGACTGAAGAATAAATATGCCTAATATTTGTCACTTTGTTTCTCTTAAGAAATAGCCCATTGATAGCTTAATAACCAAAAGTTTAAGTTTGGCAGTAAAATACCAATAGCATTAATCAGAATTCAGTGATGTACAGACATCTGTAATGTTTTCGAGTAGAATATTCGGTACAGCGTAAAATCTATTCCTTCCTTGCTAAATGTATTTCATACTGATCTACTGCTATTGAATGTCTACATGCAGCACTCATTGCGTTGAGCACAAAGCATTAATCAGAGAATAAAGAATATTAGGACCAGTAATGAAATATCTTTTTATTTCTTGTGTGCTTTTATTTAGTTTTGGAATCAGAAGCTATGAGAAGAAAATGTGTACAAGCTGCTTAAGTGCATATTTATATATATTATAGTATTAGAAAAATAACATGCATGTTTCTATAATGGACTATTTTTACATATATATTATTTAATAAACTCACAAGCTTAATTTAGTAAAAGAATTACAGGATAATATTGGCAATGTATTTGGATACATAGATAAACAGCTTTGATACCTACTAAAACCAAAATGGTGCATGTGTAGTCAATCCTGCATGTAATTGTTTCAGCATTTATTTTACCTTCATTGGAATTAGTGACAAAGACATTGAAAAGCAATTGAAAATATCATATTCACTGCAAAACATAGCCAAGATTCTGTGTTCTCAGTGCCGGTCGGATTCCCCGTTGTCTGTCATTTCAGGTGTGATGAGGTTGGCGGTATTCAACATTGGTTTAGCAGCCAACCAAATACTCTTGGTTCAGTGAATTTGACCAAACTCTTTTTTTTACTACTGTGATTTGTTTGGGCTTTCCTAATGAATAGAGTACTTTTACTCTGTTCTCCTTTTATTTGATTTTATGTCCACCCCTAGGCACTCTTGTCTCAATGAATATAACAAACCAACAAATTGTTGGTAGAAAAAAAAAAGTACCATTCAATATCAATCATTTCAGATCTGTGAAAAAAGTTTTCATACTTGACATACTGATTATTGCAAAATATTTGGCAATTGTTAAATAAACCTTACTTTTATGAAATCTGTTGGAGCAGAAAAAATCCTAGAGGAGAAACTTTAATATTGCCTGTTAAGGTCATAGTGCACGTTAATATTGATATTCGTTATGCTACGCAGTAAATTTTGACAAACCCACTCAATGATGCTTAGCAAAAAGAATTATCAAGTAGTGGGAGAGACCTAGATCTGAAAGAAAACCTGGAAAATGATGTCTAAACCTAGCACCCTACAGTCACCGAGATTTAATATGAATCATTATTACTAATTCTGAATCAATCAAAATATAAAGTGGGTATAGTCCTAATTGGAGGTTGCTAACTATTCTGTAGTTCGTGAATTATTATAGGAATTACCAAGTTATGAGTCTAGTTAAAGTTTTCTATATTCTGATCTTGAAGCGTATTCTTCGTTAAAATGTGCTACAAAAAATAAACACACACAAGGGACAAATGACCAAAACATAGCCTTACAAAAAAAGCACATTCTTTGGTGGTTGGTAAAAAGTTGACAATCGTTAGGGCTTTGAATCAAAAATAATGTCCTATTAGCAATGATTTTTTTTTTAGTAACAAAGCAGAAAGATCAAGATCTGTAGTGCAGGAAATGCTACTTAGGATGATCAGTATTGGCATGTCTAGGGCTGTTACTGTATATAGCAAAAGCATTTAGCATTAGAATGTATTTCTACATTCTAAGTCACTAAATTTGGTCATGCTTCCAAAAAAAATATAAACAAATTAGAAATTAAACCTAATGTCAATAGGTTTTTAAAGCACAGAATCCATATATACTAAAAGGTAAATCAAACCGAAAAAATGGCTTTAATTTTCTACTATAAAATTAATGAAATTGTACTTTACTATATATATATAGGTGTGGTGGGTGAAACACTTTCATTCCCTATCTCCATTTGGATTAAACATGGGAATTACAATTTATATTGTTTTTGTGAGATCCGAAAGTGTTTTTTTGTGTAACAGTAGGAAATGCCTACTTATGTCACTGTATATCTAGAACTTCTAGGGTGGTTCTAGCCCATGACGCTGGTGTTATTGATTGTGTATAATAAATATAGTATAATGGTTTCTATATGTATGTAATGATAAGATGCATGGACCCACAGGTATAAGTTGGGTATATTTTGTTAATAAATTTTTATATATATATATTTTACTTTTTAGATAACTGTACTGGCAGCTAAATCAATCAACTACTTCTTATCATTACCCTGTGAGGCAGTCCTTTAAAAAAAATTCTATAAAATATACAAAATGATTATTGAAAGGAATTTGGGACTTTTGTGTATTGGATGTGTCCGTTTATTGGCCATATCAGGCAGTAAAAGACACTAACTCTTCCTTTCTGATCCATAACCAAGTACTGAGCTGTCAAAAAGTTTTACTTGTGGCTGGCTGACACATCTTTTCTGCTTGTCCATAGCTGTTAAGAATGCAAAGGAAATAGTCAAAAATGGAAGCAAGGGGAGGGACAGGTCGGCCACATCCGGACCAATGACTTGGTTAAGATAAGAATGGAAATTAGGAATATGTCTACTACCTCACAAGTTAAAAAAAGAAAAGGTTGTTTTTGCACTATAGTTGCACTTTAATAAAAAATCTAGTGGATATTTATAGTCCAATTTTAAAAAGAGGTTTAATGTTGTTCCAGGCCTTTGTTATAAATAGGCTTAGAATCATAGCCTGGAATGTATTTTAAAACTGGGCATCCAACAAGGAGAATATGAAAGGATTATGATTGTTGTATTCATTAGATCAACTGGACTGAAAGTTTAGTTCTTGAAGATCGTTTCGCTTGTTCATTACGACTGGCTTCTCATTCAGAATGACTGTACAAGAATCTGTGGCGCAATTATGTACCCCTGCCCCAACAAATCCCAATTAGATATACAGCCAGAGTGTTAAGGTGGTCCGATGGTAGTGGCTAAGAGAGTGTTATAGGACGCCCAGAGTAAGGTGTTCAAAACAGGCATTTGTACATGGCAGGACCAGTTGGTGCGATGAAAGGATGAAACAAAAAGAATTTCAAAAAAGTAACTGTAGCATTTATGGATAACTGGTTATTGAATGTGTGATAAAACAAAGAGTCCAAGCAGTGGGTTTGTAGTGACCATACACACTGGAAACTGTGTAAAAGAAACAAAACTATCTTACAAAACAGTGTACTGGTATTCCTCTTACCGAGTTACCCACGGCAACGGTGTAATGGATCCGTGTGAATGGTTAAGATCAAACATTTTTGGGAGAGGTAAATTGAACTTTTTCACTAAAACTCAGTTTTTCTGCCTAGCATGGGAACTCTGGGTTTTCGTTTCTGAGGCTGAAATTCTTGATTATTTTTGCAATAAACAATACCATTGTATTATTTCAAAGTTCATATGAGCATTTCTCAGTAAAAGTGTGGTGAATACTAAAATATAGTAGTATTGTATGGGGCACTGATAGAGCTGAGCAATAAACCACACTTTTTTCATATTTAGCAATATTGATCCTGTATAAATACCCTCATAGTATATAAGCGATTGTGTGCTAAAATTTGCATGGCTGCGAATGCAATAAATATGAAATAAAAATAAGAGTAACACGAGTGTCATTTGTACATGCTAGAATCGCTTTAACTTATAGCTGCCAAATTCTTAAATTAATGTATTTTGAACGGGTTGATTCAAAACTAATTAATATTTAACACTGCTGAGAAAGAAAGAGTTACATAAAATAAAATAAACATAGGAATACATTAGTTCAAGCATTAAAGGCTGTAAAGTGTGATTTAAACATTTTCATAAACCGAATATATTCTAAGTTGTACCCTATATTTGTGAATGGATTAAACCTAATACATCATACTAGAAAATGGCCATCATGTCAGATGTTTTATGTTCAGATTTTATTTTACGTTGTAAACGTTATTTCACAAAATCAGTGTATAGAAGATATCAAAAACGCTTTCAGTTTGTCATGTACTTTTAGAAATTACATGTCAGCAAAATTCTTATATTGTGGTTGAGAGTGCTTAGAGGAACTACTGGCAAACTGGTAAGTGGTAAATACAAGACAAATATAGATGAAGGGCATCAGTTTACACATTCTATGTGCCCTGTTTCCCCTGAATTGTGCATTCTTTACTGTAATATCTACATTTTGGCAGACAAAAAGCATCCAGTAAAGGTGCCTCAATATATTAGAAACTCACCTCCCAAACGATTCCTAGACATTAACTCAGTTCTTTGGAACCACCTTTCCCATTTCTTCTAAGTAACTTAGATAAATTGTTAAATGAATGTTGCCAGGTGGGAACAATCACGATTCCACATAATGATGAATGGGGGGGATTTAGTCGGGAGGTGAGGTCAATGTATTGTTTCGGATGGGACAAGTTCCAGTCTAAGAACATCTTTTGTTTGAAATGTTTTTTCATAGTTAAAGTTACAGTTGATGAATATACTTTCTGTCAATTGAAATACTGTAAACAAATACAGATTTCACTTTTGAGAGATGCAAAAAGAACAGAAAACCACCAGACCACAGCTAGTCTTTAACCAATCAAAGTGTATTTGAAATCTGAAAAAGAAACATGAATGGGCAGAGACAATACAGAGAATTATGGGTAATATTACACAACCATTATTATTATGGGAGTTAATAAGAAATCGTTTCATTCTTGATTGTTGTTGGTAATACGAAAATCAATTGACAGCCTTTAAACGATTATTACACAAACAAAATCTAAACCTTCCAATAAGGTTCCAAAATGTAATTGGTGAGTCAAGTGGCATAGCACAACGAAGCCTTCTGTGTTTTTATCTTTTCCTGGCCTAAAAGTTTATTCCTTTATATATTGGCTCCCCAGTGCAAGTATTTGTCAAAATTTTACATTGATCACAACAGGTTTGCTCCTTTTGATAAATTGCCAATATTACCCTACCTTAAAACCATAGGCTTCGGGGAAGAAAGCACTGTTCAGCCTACAAAAAAGTCACATGTTTGAGACACTTTTAATGGGGGTAATTACTATTTAATTATCTTGTTAAATTATCCAAAATGTCAAATGTATTAAAAAGCAATGTGATGATTCCAGAGCTTAGTTTGTATGGAAGATGATAGCTGTGAGTAGGGAGATGGCAAGTGTCTTTAAGGCGTAATTTGTGGAGGGAGGGAATGTATTGTGGGCGTAGTCAATTCAATTAAAAAAGAGCCACAGATTCTTGTACAAGTCATTCTGAATTGAGAAAGCCAGTCGGATGACTAGCGAAACGTCTTCAAGAACTACATTTCAAGTCCAGTTGATCTAATTGAATACAACAGATATAAATCTTGTCTTCTCTTGGTTTGGGATAGACCATATGTTTCACTTCAGGGCTTATGTTGCTAAGCCTATTTATCTACCACAAGGCCATGTGAACAATATGAATATAACAATGGCCAATCCCCCAAAGATAACTGCCATGTATTGCAACAATGCCCCCAAATGTTGTGACCACGCTACCAGATATTGTGTCATCCCCCCAAAAAAACCAAAACATTATGGCCCGCCCCCATACATCATGGCCACACCCCCAAACAACCCAGGTCTGTTCCCAAATCCCACCCACATACACAAACATCCTGTTCATGTCCCCAAACATCACATGCACACCCCCAAACACTACACCCACACCCTTAAGTGGCACGCCCATGCTTTGGCCACACCCATGCTTTGAAACAGCTTGGCCGTGCCCCCAAATATCGCGACCACCAAATGTCATGTCTAAGCCTCCTGGACACCACAACATCACAGACACGACCCAGACTGTCCACACCCTAGAATGCCAGGCCCCCACCCACCACATTATCACAGACATGCCCCATCCACCTATTCAAACTGGGACGGTTGGGGGATATGGACTACACAGGAATTACCTGCATTATCTGGACTTAGAAACAGACACACACTGCCCACATGTCACACACTTAATAAGCTTAATAAAATTCTGTGTTTAAAATAACCTTTGCTCCACAGATATTTACAACTAAAAGAACCAAGACATCATGGCACTTTTAACTTGGACCAGAAACTAACTTTATTGATTGGGATCTAATAGTCAATATAAAGTGGTCCTTGATTAAGGATAAAGTGTTAAAGAGCAAACAAGGTGACATACTGCTAACAAATGTGCAAAAAATTAAGCACGCTTAATAAAAACACACAACATTCAGACAGCGCAACAGAATGAAGCCCGGCTTTAACAACACAGACAAAGAGCCAGCACGTCACACGCTTCAGAGGCACTGACGCCTGTCAGTCACTCAAGTACTGCGATATTCTGCTGCAATCAACATGTTTTGTTAACATGCAAATTCCATGTAGCATGTTCATGAGTAGGCTCACCACAACATTTGTATATTTATGCTCCAAGAGGAAAAACTGATAACGTTGTATATAAGGTTTTGCAAAAAACATGTGCCATACATCCCTCAAGCAATGTCACCTCCTCAACTCATAACTATAAAATACATGACTTACATTACCAACTTTTTCCTCCTGCCTCTCCCATCTAAGCCAAACACACACCTGCACATAAAAAATACTTTACCCACAAGTGTACATGGGTAACACGGGCAACAAGTGTACAACTGCTAGTTTTTTTATAAAGCTAACATGGATGCCTCACAGCGTTATAGTCCTTGGTTAAAATCCTCCTTCAGCAACATCTGAAAGGAGTTTGTATGTTCTCCCTGTGATAACGTGGGATTACAAGTCATAGAGACATACTGATTATGTGTGTGAGACAAAATGCTAAGATGGTAAGCTCATAGGGGCAGATTAAATAAAAATACAATTTTGTTAGCAATATTTCACTTTGGCTGGTACTGGTATTTTAACATATGATTTGTATTAGATTTCACATCCAAAGAAACAACATATTCACATGAATCAGCTAAGATAGGAAAGGAAATGACAGCAAAACAGACCTGATTGAAATTTTTCAATTGAAAGTTAAACATTGTGAAAAAATAATAAAATATAAGAAAAATGGAGCAGAGAAAAGAGCAGATTAAAAATTTTATGCCAAAACCTTTAGCTACATGTTTTGATTCCAACTGGACGTTTCTCAAGCATCATATTGAATTGGTTTGACTTTAACCCCTCTTTCCTACACTGCATTTTGTTGGTGAATCGGGCCGATGTCTTGAGAAGATCATCTTTTTAAATTTAGGTTGAATTTTGTTCCAGAGTATATAATAAACCATAAAGAAGGATGCTGGGAGCCATCAGCCATCAGGGCACATTAAATAGTTGCAATATCAAATTTGTTGTGTAAGAATAGCTTCTTTGGGCAAGTTATGTGGTAGCAGGAAGTTTTTACAATAAAACATTGATGCATATTATTTATAAAGGTGCATTATCTGCCGCTAACCACAAAATTGTACTTAATAAGTGTAATTTTTTAAAGCAGCAATAACCGGTAGTAAAAAGTCATAACAGCCATGATTGCCATATTGCCTTTAAATAAGGACGTTGTTGTACTAAGTTCGCCATTTCAAATTGCCAATTCTGAAGTGTGGCAAAACCGGCTAGTGTGGGTGGAGTGCGAGGGTCTGGAAAGGGGCGAGTTCCACTAGTGAGCTGCGGACCCCCAACAAAGACCCTTATAGGGGCTGCAAAGGCACTTATCAGTGCCATGGAGGGGGGTCCTGGTTTCGAGCTGCAGGACCCCATAAGCTCCAAAAGTCACTTCTCATTGCCGCAAAGGCACTTGTAAGTGCCAGGGGGGGGTCTTGCCTGTGAAGATGGAATGAGGGGATTTTCTCTTTTTACCGTGATACAGGAACTAACGCAATGAAAACAGCAAGTTGTGCAAGTGACATTGCTGTATTCATTGCGTTATGTCCTTATCACTGTGAAAAGAGCATTGCAGCGATACTTTTCACAGCAAAAACAATCGCCTTCTTAAAGGGTATGTCCACCCTTAAATGTAATTTTTAATATGCTGTTCCCCTATGTCTCCCAGCCCCAACCGCTAATTTTTATTTCAGAAAGCCCCCAAACTCTTACTTACCTCTCCTCTTTCCTCCGCTGCGCTCCCGGCCTTCTGCTTGCAAGAAAATACAAGCAGAGGGGCGGACCGGCAGTCGCGTCTGTGATTGGCTGAGCGGCAGCCAATCACGGCACGGCTGCCGGTCATCAGTGCAGCGGAGGAAAGAGGAGAGGTGAGTAAGAGTTTGGGAGCTTTTTGAAAATAAAAATATGCGGTTGGGCTGGAGACATGGGGAACAACATATTAAGGGGTTTTTATGCTAGGGGAGGGATAGTAGAACGGAGGGAGAGGGAGGGGGAGAGGGGGGGGAGGGAGGGGGGAGAAGGGCTGCAGTACGCATGGCAAATATCTACCGGAGGCAAGGTAGCAGGCAGAGCCTATATGGACCTCTGCTCTCCTGGTGGGCAGTTTTGTGACTTTGGGGGGGGACTACAGGCGAACCCTATGGAGCTGGGATGTGAGGTAAGGATTAAACTACACTACATGGTGGGGCCAGTAGTTGGGGGGGATTATAGTTTTGGGGGTGGACATGGCGATAACAACAATCTTTGCTATGGTGAGAGATAGCAAATTGGCGATAATAGCGAACCTTATAAATAGGCCCCATAATTTACAGATAGCTTGATTCAATTCCGAGTCTTAAATTTAAGTCACACTAGTCAATTTTGTACGAATGGGTATTATGATTTTCAGAAGAAAAATGAAGGTGGCTGCAAGGGCTTCACAATAATAATCTCAAGCAATTTAATAGAATGCCTGCAGCATTTAAGTGTAACTTTTTCAGTACCAGTAAACAACTGGTGTTAAAGTCGCAAGGGGATAAGACCTGACCACAAATTACCCCATATTTGGTGAATTTCTCTTTACATGTCAGAAATACTAATCGTCTCTGTCCTCCTATGGAAAATTGCTGGTCCCTTCAATCTTCTTCCTAGTTTCTTCAGGGTAGCAGCCGACACTGCCGTGGTGGCTGACATCACAGCCAATGACTGCTGCTTACTGAGCCACCTTTGTGACTAAGGCAGCATCGGTATCTTGGACTTATCGTGATGTTGAATCAGTTTGTGCCCTTTAAATTCATCTTGAATGGCTACACTGGAACAGATGTATCACACTTCTACTTTCTGCATGGGGCTTTGTATGTGTTTGGTTTCAAAGGGAAATGGCAGTAACCCTATGATGGCATATAGTAGGCATTCCTTTCTCTGTTTTCATGTTTATTGTGGATTAATACAGTAGCCTTCAATAGTTGTGTACATTACTGGTTAATATCTCATAATGCACCATAATGCACCTGTTTACTGAATATCTTTTCTTTTAAAGAATGCTACATGAGAGATGCCCAGGCAACCTCTCTGTACTGCAGGTGATGCATGTTACAATTAACCTACTTCTCCTCTTAGAGTGGCTGATCAAAGCACCATTTTATCCATTCCTTACTTCCTGCTACCAATGTTCTGACCTGTGTGCTCATCTGCACTCACCTGAGTGAGTCAGTTAAAATGAATCTGTGTGAAGTAACTGTTGTACTGTGAACAGCCCACGTTGCTATTGTCACATCCCCAAGGAAATTACTAAAATGGAACTTATTCCAGTAAAATCTACAGTCCGACCACAGTGTACACTAACAGGGCAACCCGGTGCAAACAGCCTGATGTTATATGCCAATAGTGGCTCTCGGGGCATCACTAACTAATGTTTTTCTATTATGGAACTTTTGAAGCAAGCTATTAGCTGGCGTTTAAAGTGCCGCAATAGAACATCGCTTTCATCATTCTATTGCGATATAACATCACTTGAGGCGGCTGAGCGGTTAACTTAAGCGTTGGCCACGCAGCTGCCACAATATCACGCTAACCGATATAACTTCATCTAGTGTGACTTAAACTCCAAAACAGGAGCAGTGCATTTGTTGGTGCATCTCTCTGTAAGAGTTTTCCATGTCCTTGATGGATTTCAACAAGTAACCTGCTCGCTGTACAGTTTTCTTATTATTGATCAACTTTTGATTAATGGGTCCATTGAGCTGTCAAAATGTAATAATGTAATGATTGTAATGTTGGCATAAAAGGCAAAAATAAGTGTAAATGTAACCTCAAGCTGAAATTTGACAGATAATTGTACTAACCATTATACCACCAAAGATAACTTACTCTGCATGTAAGCTGAAGAAAAAAAGTAGAAATTCATTGGAAACCTAAATGTGTACCTGAGAGAAGTCTCAATTATTGAATGCTGTATGGCAGATATGTATAATATTGCATTTTAGTTACTAAACTCCACAAATAACAGAGATTTTTTAATTGAGAAAAAATTACCTACAGTTCTTAATCGGCTTGCAATGCATTGTGGGATAAATATTATTAATCATCAAGTCTGTTTCTCCTGAAAATTGTGTGTGTGTGATTGTGTGTGTGTGTATTAAGGAGGGTTAAGAGTAAAAGGTAATCTATATATCTTTTTTTGTTTTGCACATGCAAGATTAAATAGTACAGTATTAGACGTTAGAACTTGTACCCTGCCTCCTAATACTGTTCAGTGTGATGGATCTGGATGGAGGGAGGAAGGAGGGGGAAAGGGGCAGAAACCTTTTCATAGGAAGGAAGCTCCTACTCTTCACTTTCCTGGATTTGGACAAGCACTGCAAGACAACTATATGGAGCAGAGATGTAAGGTAAGGATTTTATTTAACACTATACAGTGGGGCCAGTGGGTTAAATTTTAGTTTTGGGGGTGGACATGCCCTTTAATTTGTGGGTTTTCTGCAGGCACTCCATTTCCTCCCACAATCATAAAGATATACTGATAGGTTGTATGTGTCAAATAAATGTGCTTAGATTGTAAGCTCTTCGGGGCAGGCCCTGGTGTGTATGTATCCCTGTAATTGTAAAGTGCTACGTAAGATGGTGGTGCTAAATCCACAATAATACTCATAATATTGCAAAGTTTTGACATTTAAAAAAGTATATGAAGGTTGTTCTTCCTAGGTTTTGATACTATAGACCTTAAAGGAATTGTACACTGAAAAACATACTTTAACTCATTTTGATCTATAAATTAATACATATAAGCAACGCATACTCTGATGTGTTTCTACTGCTCCATTACTTGTTTTGCTCAAGCTCAGTTCCCCAGCCCCCTGCCAGACAATCTAACTCTCCGTGAGGGCAAGCATTCTCGGTAATCTCTATGAGGCAGCATTTCCCACCATGCAGTTCATGTACCAACTGCCACCATTCGATTATGATACTAAAGCACTAAATTGACAGCTGAAATGTAGATGTATTAGACTAGATATGTAAACAAATGGGGGACAGATCAACAAAAAAATGCCCAGATCAGTAATGGGCAATAATAATAATAATAATAATAATAATAAAAAATCCCAGTGTATATATCCTTTAAGTAAAAAGAAGTAATTTTTTTTTTTTTTTGCAGCAACAATCAAATATTATCTTCTTACTTGTCTACTGCAGTTAAATGATATCTGATTGGATGATACAAATTAACATCACAGGCAAACTATGTCATGATTCTTAAACAATATTGTTTTCAAATGCCTAATTAGGCAAACACAAGTCATCTATCAATGTCTACTATAATGTGTATTAAAACATTTCACACTTAATATAACCTTTCCTACATATACTGTGCAAATATGCTTTTTATTTTTGTCCTTTGTTGTTGTACCGATATTTAATATTAGGAAGTCAATGTTTTATAATGTTTAATCCTATTGAGTCCATCTGTATATAACTTTATGATTAGAGATGGTCGAACTATTGAAAGTTCGGTCCGTTTTCGAACTTTCGAACTATTGTAAAAGTTCGAAAGTTCGAAAGTTCGAAAACGGACCCATTAAAGTCTATGGGAGGCAAATAGTTCGAAAAGTTCGAGTCAAATACAACTAAAATATTAATGGTAACTTAATGTAAATGGCTGTGGGACCTGGGAAATGGTCTGGGGAGCATGTTCCAATATCCAGGACTTTCGTAAAATCGATTTTACTCTCACACGCGCTACTTTCGAGCTTTCGCGTTCGAACGTTCGAGGTAAC